>WNWU01000159.1:0-11392 GCA_012654045.1 Ptyas mucosa
CGCTACCAGTTCTCCGAACTGCTCAAAATTTCTGCTACCGGTTCTCCAGAACCTGTCAGAACCTGCTGGATTTCACCCCGATTTGAAGTTATAATGGTACTGAAAAGAGTGCCTTATTGACTGCTTTTCACACTTAACAAGCATCATTGTTGCAGCATCCCCGTGGTCATGTGATCAGAATTCAGATGCTTGGCCACTGGCCGGTATTTATGCCGCTTGCAGTATCCTGGGGTCATGTGATCCCCTTTTGTAGCCTTCTGACAAACAAAGTCAATGGGGAAGCCAGATTCACTTAACAACCATATTACTAACTTAAGAACTGCAGTGATTCGCTTAACAACTGTGGCAAAAAGGTGGTAAAATGGGGCAAAACTCACTTAACAACTGTCTCGCGTAGCAACCTAAATTTTGTGCTCAATTGTGGTCGTACATCGACGACTACCTATAGTGAGACTCCATGAGAAAAACCAGTTTTAAGAAGTCTCTGAAAGGCTCTGAGAATAGGAACGCACTTTGAGGATGTTCATGAGGACTAGTGTATGGATAGTAAACGCAGTCCCTCCTGTCATATCACTTGATAGGCAGGGAACTTCAGCAGGCAACCCAACTTCTGTAGCCATTGCAGTTTTATTATTACAGTCAGCTGCCGCAATTAAATGCAATTATAACATAATTAGGATGAAAAGATATGAACGATTATTAAATAAGTTATTATAAAATATCTAAAATATACAGAGTTAATTTCCTAAAGTACTGAAATGATTAAAGAAGTTATCAATCACTTAAATAAAAGGCCTGAAATACTTAAATTTTAATTCGGTGGTGACTGATTTTTTTAAGCTAGCTAATTGATAACTCTAGTAAGGGAGGCATAAATGAATGTAAATGTGTTAGCAAACTTTGACCGCTACTTAACATTGTAAAGTCATACAATGTTAAAATTAAATGATGAAGGACTTTGCCTCATAAACGTGGAAAACTCATAATAAATAGCCACGGCGATCAGGCAGAATTTGGTAATCTTTGAAGCGTCTGCTCGAAGGAAGAGAAGAATAAAATTGGCATCTGTATTACTGTGAATTGGTTGTTACTAGGATACTTGCAGGGGTGAAATCCAGCAGGTTCTGACAGGTTCTGGAGAACCGGTAGCGGAAATTTTGAGTAGTTCGAAGAACCGGCAAATACCACCTCTGGCTGGTCCCAGAGTGGGGTGGGAATGGAGATTTTGTAATATCCTTCCCTCAGGAGGGAATGGGGATTTTGCAGTATCCTTCCCCTGGAGTGGGGTGAAAATGGAGATTTTGCAGTAGGCTTCCCCTACCATGCCCACCAAGCCACGCCTACCAAGCCACACTACACCCACCAAGCCATGCCCACAGAACCAGTAGTAAAAATATTTGAATTTCACCACTGGATAATTGTACTTGGTTCAAGGGTATGGATTACATAGTCTTTCATTGGTTTGCCGTTGTTTCTGTCTTCCAGAATTGCTGAAGGTAAGAGATTGAGAATGGCTAACATACAGTCTCTTCTGTTTGTGTAATGCAAAATATTGGCATTTGGCAAGGTATTTCAATGTATGTGTCAACTCTGAAGCTGGCCTGACTGGGGCCATCTTGGAAGCTTCAGTGTTTGCCAACAATGGTGCTGAGGGTTAGGGAGGGGGAAATAGAGATAGCTGGGGTTTTGTAGTCAAAACAAAATAGTTTCCCCCTGAGAATCAAGGACATTCCCACAGGTGGTTGAAAAGAGGACGAGTGAAGTTTCCAAGCAACCGGAAAGCACTTCGTGTCAGGTTTCGGCGTAATCTCAAATAAATTTCATTCTCAAACACAAACTCTTTGATGAATCTCTCATTTATTAAAGAATTTACGATCCGACCTAAACTCATATGCAGCCAAAACTGATTCTCTGAAACCAAACCCCTCCCCTTCTGCCTCACAATATCTCAATGCCCATTGGCCATCTTCCAAGTCAGTCTCTTCTGCCAACTACTTCAGATCACAGGAATGTCCCCCTCCCTTCATCACCTGGGTAACCCTATCTATTAAGGGGGAGAAGAACACTAGATCAAATGCCAAGCACTAAATTTCAAACTGTTACTGCTAGCTCCGTTTTTTTTCTTTTCTCTTTGATTTCATGGCAGCGATGAAAATAGTGCAACTTAGATCGCTGACACTTTGATTGGACCATGTGACTGATTGTTTGGGAAAGGGGAATTTTTTTTTATTTTTAATTAGGTGAAAACCGCGGGAAGCTTTAGAGTCGGCTTTCACCAGTCTGTGCCAATATGATATGTCCAATAAAACTGTTCTTTGAGGAAACTGCTTCAGTGGTGAAATTCAAATTTTTTAACTATCGGTTCTGTGGACGTGGCTTGGTGGGCGTGGCAGGGGAAGGATACTGCAAAATCTCCATTTCCAACCCACTCCAGGGGAAGGATGTTGCAAAATCTCCATTCCCACCCCACTCTCGGACCAGCCAGAGGTGGTATTTGCCGGTTCTCCGAACTACTCAAAATTTCCGCTACCGATTCTCCAGAACCTGTCAGAACCTGCTGGATTTCACCCTTGAATTGCTTGCCTCGGAGTTCTGTTTGCTATGGGTGTATTACTGGGAACCCAGCAGTATGTCTGAAAGTTAAAGATAAAGCTTAGCTTGCTTTATAAATCTAGGTCAAATATCTGCTATTTTATTTCCAAAAGAGATTTCTCATAGCCAGTCAAGGCTACAAATTGAGTGGAAAATCCTAGATTAGATATTGTTTTAATTAACCATGAGGTAATATATATATACATACATACAGGTGGTCCTCGATTTTCCCAAACTGGCTGAATCCCACCACTGTGTTGACCTCCTCTTCTTTGTAGCAGCACTTCAAATATTGGAACACTGCAATGGTGAAATGTAAAATTTGTTACTACCGGTTCTGTGGGCGTGGCTTGGTGGGAGGGGTGTAATATGACTGAGTGGGCGTGGCCAACTTTTTTTTTTAACTTTTAAAACCATTTTTTTTACAACCTCTTGAAGAGGTTGTAAAAAAAATGCTTTTAAAGCCTCTGATGATCCCAGCTGACTTGCCTGATCGGCAGAGGCTTTCTTTTTTTTAAAAAAAAGCCTCTGATGATCCCAGCTGAGCCGCGTGATCATCAGAGGCTTTTTTTTTTTACTTTTGAAAGCATTTTTTTGGCCAAAGAGGTTGTAGAAAAAATGCTTAAAAAAAAAAAGCCTCTGATGATTGCGCGGCTCAGCTGGGCAATGGGGAGGGGGGGAGGCAGGGATTTTTGCTACCGGTTCTCCGAACCACCCGCCTCCATCGCTACCGGATTGGGCGATCCGGTCCAAACCGGGAGCATTTCACCCCTGGAACACTGCTATCATTCCCCCCCTACTAGTCCTTCTTTTCACTAGACTAGACAAACCCAATTCCTGCAACCGTTCTTTATATGTTTTAGCCTCCAGCTCCCTAATCATTCTTGTTGCTCTTCTCTGCACTCTTTCCAGAGTCTCTACATCGTTTTTTTTTTTTAAATAATGTGGTGACCTGTGAGAATGTTTCCGAATAAAAAAACCCCAGGATTGTGTGCTAAGAATATGAATCAAAGTTCATTTCCCACCAGTGACTTACTGACTCATCTAACCACTATGGTGCAAAAGAAGAGTAAGGAAAACATAGTACATTTCAGTTCATTCCAGAAACGGCTGAATGAGAGCATGAAAATGTTCTAAGTTACAGAATGGGGGAATGGCCAAAGTGCCCTACACAGGAGTAAATAGCACTCAGTACAATAGAGTTTATTTTGGTCAACATCCACGGATTTATGTTGTCATAGTGTCAATGACCAGAGTCCTTGACAGTTGGGATCAGAATTTCTGTTGCTAAACAAGGCGGATAAGTGAATTGTGTCCAGTTTTATGACCTATTTTGCCACGATTAAGAGAATCGCAGCTGTCGTTAAGTGAGTCACGTGGTCCTTAATTAAATCCCGCTTCCCCTGTTGATTTTGCTTGTTGGAAGCCGGGTGGGAAAGTCGCAAATGGTGATCACGTGAGCCTAGGATGCTGCAACCATCACGAATACATGCTGGTTGAGAGCCCTGGTGGCGCAATGGTTAGAATGCAGTATTGCAGGCAAACTCTGCCCGGTGAGTTCGATCCTGACTAGCTCAAGGTGGACTCAGCCCCCTATCCTTCTGAGGTCGGTTAAATGAGGACCCAGTTTGTTGAGGGCAACAGGCTGACATTGTAAAACACCCAAAGAGTGCTAAAAAGGACTATGGAGTGGTTTATAAATCTAAGGGCTATTGCCATTGCTATGCTGGTTTGCCAGACACCTGTTGTGACCCAGGAACAAGTAGGTAGTAATCGACGCAAACAGTTCCAAAACAAACAGACTTTATTAGAACAGCTGAGAATTAACTCATTCTCAGCGTAGTCCAAACTAAATTAAAACAAATTCTTCATAACACAAATTCTTCAGTCTAATCACCAACCTTGGTATATAATTAGGCAAACTGCCAAAGGCTTCTCTTGGCAAAACTTTAAAAGCAGAAGACGCCGACAAGAGATAAGTACAGCAAGACTATCAACGTTGTTTTCCGACAAAGAGCCCAAGAGCCATTGCTGGTCTTTTAAGCCTTATGGGAGGGGCCAATCATCTCCTAGCCTTACTCCCGAGTCGTCCTCTTGGCTTTAGCTTCTCTTGCCTTCTGGCAGCTCTTCTCATACATGCACTAGGAACAGGCTCCTTCTGTTCCTCTGCCTCTCTGCTGTCAGCCTCTGGAGGCTCTGAAGTCCACACATCAGTCCCAGATGGCCCTGGCCCCATCTCTGGCTCTGACACAGAGCCCTCATCCGGGCCTTCCCCAGACCCCAGGACTGGCCCAGGTTCTTCCTCAGCCTCATCGCTGTCCGACTCCGCTGCCAGCTCCGAAGGCTGCTGGCGAACCACAACAACGCCCAAATTTTTCATCATGAGTCTGCGGGATGCTGCCACAGTTGGAAGTGAAAGGACAGGTTGCAAGTCACTTTCTTCACTGCTGTTGTAACTTCGAACCATTGCGAAATGAACGGTCGTAAGTCGAGGATTGTCTGTAATTTTAATTCCTCGCAAGTTAATCTTTGAATTTAGCATCACTCATAAGCCTCTCAACCACTTTGGTGCTGGTATTAACGGTGAAGGTCATTAGGGAAAGGAGAAAAAAAAAAGAGTTCCAGCGCCTTGATTATAAAATTAAATTGGATGGGAGGTGGGGCATGCAAGAAATGGAGTATCTAAGATTGGAGAGGAGAGGGGATCTATTTCTGAAAGGCTTTCCCACCCTTCCCCATCTCTCTTAAGCCTATATACTCACTACAACTTTAGCACCACACACACACACACACACTGTCGCCGAGTGTACACCCACCCACACACGCCTGTTGTGGTTTCTCTGCTCAGATGGAAATTACTGCATGGAACTCAGGAGTCCTGGTGTGTTAGGGGAAATTAATATGCGCTGTCTCCACAAAATGGAAATGAAGGCATAACACTTTATTTCCATGATTAGTTGCGCTGTGTGTGAGCTTGTAGTACGAGTATCTTGGTTAGAATTTGTGCCTTCCTTGCGCAAAGTTCCCTTGCTCCCTCCCTCCCGGCTGGTATCTCACATCTTAATTTTAATTTATCTGCCCAGTGTCTTCAAGGGGTAAAATCCTGTATCACTGTCATAAAAAAAAAAAACCCACTAAATCGGAAAATCCCAGGAAGTTGACTTTTGCATTTATTTATTTATTTATTGGTTCGATTTATATGCCGTCCTTCTCCGGAGAGTCAGAGCGGTTTAGAATGCGTTAAGCAATAGCCTTTATACTTTTGTATATACCTGCTTAGTGGTATTCTTTTTTATACAAAGTCAGCTTATTGCCCCCACAATCCGGGTCCTCATTTTACCTACCTCGGAAGGATGGAAGGCTGAGTCAACCCTGAGCCTGGTGAGTTTTGAACTTGCAGTAATTGCAGGCAGCTGGCAGCTAAGTGCTATTTAACAGCGCTTTAGTCCGCTGCTCCACCAAGGCTCTTGCATTCTGCAACACCTACCGTAACATATCTTTTTAAGTGTCCCAAGATCCCCTTTTGTGACCTTCTGGCAAGCATAGTCAATGGGGAAGCCAGATTCACTTAACAACCGTGTTACTAACTTAACAACTGCAGTGGTTCCCTTAACATATGTGGTAAGAAAGGTCATAAAATGGAGCAAAACTCGCGTAACAGCTTTCTTACTTAACAACATAAATTTTGGGCTCGGTTCTGGTCGTAAGTCGAGGACTAACCTGTATAAGACTTTACTCACAGAGTGCTGAAAAGAAGTGGATTATCTAGACCTTCTTCTGTCAGATTCAGCCCAGATAATTGGCCAAACTAGTGGGTTACATTTATTGGCATGAAGTCCTATTAGATCTCTTACTAGCCTCCATTACTATCAACCAAATCATGCTTTTAAACCTCCTGTGAGGGTTTAGCTTGAATAAAGAAGTTTAAATGATGGAACCATCTTCGGCATGGCCATGTAGACCTTCAAATTGATTTTCATCTTTTTGTTTCAGTAGCAATAAACCTTGACCCCAAAAAGACATGTCATGTAGTAGAAGCCTGGTGGCTCAGCAGACTAAAAAACATTGTGATTAACACCAGCTGTCTGCAATTACTGTAAGTTCGAATCTCACCAGGCTCAAGGTTGACTCAGCCTTCCATCCTTTCTAAGGTAGGTAAAATGAGGACCCAGTTTGTGGGGGCAATAAGTTGACTTTGTATAAAAAGAACACCAGTTAGGGGGCGTCGAAAGCCCTACTAAGCAGGTATATACAAAAGTATGAAGGTTATTGCTTAATGCAGTGTAAGCCGCCCTGTGTCTCCGGAGAAGGGCGGCATATAAATCAAATAAAAAAATAAAAAAAATAAATTAAAAAAAGAAGCAAACAGGACCAGAATGTTCCTACCTCTCTTTACCAAACCACGATAGGTTTGTGTCAAGTAACATCAGCATCTTCCAATATTCTGTGATCTAAATTCACATTGCATCATTTTTTTTGGTTCTCAAGTCAGTGGGGTCATCTTTGGCAAGGATGTTGACATCACTGATGCTGTCGACTTTGGCAAGGAAGTGATTACAAATCCACATTAACGTTTTAAGGTTATTTGAATAGAAATGGCCTTTTTAAAAAAAATGTTCTATTGGATATTTTTAATGTATTTACAGATTTCTGTCTGTGGAGAAATGAACAAGTCTTTGTCACTCTTGACTGCAAGCTGGAAGTACGTCTTCCAACATTTTTTTTAAAAAAAGTGATTTATATGCCGCCCTTCTCCGGAGACTCAGGGCGGCTTACAACGTGTTAAGCAATTGTAACGACAACATTGTTGTTGTTAGTTGCAAAGTCATGTCCGACCCATCGCAACCCCATGGACAACTTTCCTCCAGGCCTTCCTGTCCTCTACCATCCTCTGGAGTCCATTTAAACTCACGCTGACTGCTTCAGTGATGCCATCCAGCCATCTTGTTCTCTGTCATCACCTTCTTCTTTCGCCCTCAATCTTTCCCAGCATTAGGCTCTTCTCCAGCGAGTCCTCCCTTCTCATTAGGTGGCCAAAGTATTTGAGTTTCATCTTCGGGATCTGGCCTTCTAAAGAGCAGTCAGGGTTGATCTCCTCTAGGACTGACTGGTTTGATTGCCTTGCAGTCCAAGGGTCTCGCAGGAGTCTTCTCCAGCACCAGAGTTCAAAAGCCTCCATTCTTTTGCGCTCAGATTTCCTTACGGTCCAACTTTTATAGCCAGACATTCCAACTGGAAAAACCAGAGCTTTGAGCATACACACTTTTGTTGGCAGGGTGATGTCTCTGCTTTATAGAATGCTGTCTAAATTTGCCATAGCTTTTCTCCCCAGGAGCAAGCATCTTTTAGTTTCTTGGCTGCAGTCCCCATTTGCGGTGATCTTGGAGCCCAGGAAAATAAAATCTGTCACTACCTCCATTTCTTCCCCATCTATTTGCCAGGAATTGAGAGGGCCGGATGCCATGATCTTAGTTTTCTTAATGTTGAGTTTCAAGCCAACTTTTGCACTCTCCTTCTTCATCCGCATCAAGAGGCTCTTTAGTTCCCCTTCCAACATTAGAAAGCGCATTTAATTGTCTGTCTCCACTTTTCTCTTCTAGGAAAATAAAAGCTTGGCAAAGTGTGTAGTTATTTTTCAGTAGCATCCACAATGGAGATGAATCAAAAGATTTACCTCAAGCCAAGCCATGAATAAACTCTGGCCCATCATTCTGAATGTGGGATTTCCTTTTGTCTCAAAAAAACACAAAAAAAGTGAACTTCTCCTCAAAGTTCACTCGAGCACTTCAAAGCTTGTCATCTGGAAAGCCAAAAAATCTCTGTGTAGAGGGAACTTCATCTTCTGTTCCCGTTCTTTTTTTAAAGAAGCTTTTAGAAAAGAGATTGATTCAACGTCCTGCCTCTGATGAAGTCAATGAATTTTACTGTAGTAATTAAGGCTTTTTTCTGGATTTCAGAAATGTCTTTGACACCAGTGGATGCGAATACAAAAAACATGGCTAGCAGCAGGGATGAAATGCTACCGGTTCGGGCCGGTTCGCACGAATTGGTAGTAAAAAATGCTACTGGTTCACTGAACCGGTAGTAAAAAAAAATGCTTTAAAAAGTTTAAAAAAAAAGTTCTGACAATCGCATGACACTCCACTGATCTTTGGAACTATTTTTTTAAAAAAATTAAGCATTTTTTTACTACCGGTTCCAGAGAAACAATAGTTAAAAAATGCTTTAAAAGTTTAAAAAAAAAAAAGTTCTGACGATCGTGCGTCGCTCAGCTCAGAGATTTCCAACAGGCCCAAATCCAGAAATGGGGCATTGACCACTCTGTTGCTGAAGTCGTAGTTTCTGCAATTGAGTTTGGAGCGGTTTACCTTAAGTTTGTATCTATTGTTTGCTTGTGTATTGTTGTGGTTGAAGCTGAAGTAGTCATTGACAGGTAGGACGTTGTAGCAGATAATTTTATGTGCTGCGCTTAAGTCAGACCAAAGGCGGCATATTTCTAAGTTGTCTAAGCCCCAAATTTCAAATCTGGTGGCATAAGGTATTCTATTGCGGTTCCCAGTTGGACTGAGAAGGATGCTGGCTTGTGACCAGAAGGAGAGGAAAGGGCTTGTCCACATTTTCCGTATTATGCCACATGTCCAATACTCCAATCAGATCCATAATTAGTTTTCCAGACTTCACACCTGGACAATAATAGCCTGAAACAAGAAAGTGGAAGATTGAATCTACCATGCTTGTGCAACTAATTAGATCCTGCATAGTATGGGACTTGAAATTGTCTAGCAGCTGGACAATTTCTAGGACATTTTAATTTGACATCGAACTTCCCACCTATTAATTTTTGAAGTATGGCCTCTAAAAATCCAAATATCCAGAGAGTAAGTTGAAACGCATTCCACAGAATGCTTGACTTACAACCATTCGTTTAGTGACCGTTCAAAGTTACAATGGTCCTGAAAAAAGTGACTGATGACAGCATCATCATGTGATCAAAATTCAGACGCTTGGCAACTGGTTCATATAGATGATGGTTTTGTAGTATCTTAGTCTCCTGTGATTCTCCTTTTGGGACCTTCTGACTGTTCTGCCCCAGCTACGGACCCCAAAGAACGCAACACACACAAACTCTATACAAAGCTTATTTTACACAAATAACTCAGTCTTTATCAACGAAAGGTTGTTAATAAACTGTCTTAACAGCCTACAAGAATTCTGAGATAAGGTAATCACAGTCTTACTAGAGTTGGCAGAAAGCCCAGAAGCAATTTTGCAGAGAATCTAGACCCGAAGAAGAGTGAACTAAAGTTGTTCCCTACTGTTTGCTGCAATTGGCGTTCCTCCTTATATAGGCTGAGTGGCCAATTATCCCCAAGCCTTACTCTCGAGGAGATCTCCTCCTGAGGAGCCACTCCTGCCTTTTGGCAGCTCTGCACACCCATGCATTGAGAAGAGGCTCCTCCTCTTCGTCCTCTTCACTTTGAGGAGCTTCTGGAGGTTCTGAAGGCCCTGGCTGAATCCCCGCCTCTGGCACCACATCTTCTCCAGCCTCCTCACTGTCCGACTCGAGTGCCAGCTGCACAGGTTGCTGGCGCACCACACCAGGCTCCTCATTGTCAGAATCAGCTACAATCTGCACAACACTGACAAGCAAAGTCAACGAGGAAGGCCAGATTCACTTAACAACCGTGTTACTACCTTAACCACGCCGTGATCCGCCTATCAAGTGTGGCAAGAAAGATGTAAAATGGGATAAAACCCACTTAACAAAAGTTTCGCTTAGCAACATGAATTTTGGGCTCAATTATGATCATACATCAAGGATTAAATGTCTATGGAGATTTTTTCAGTCATCCAGGTCATGCTTGTCCCAAAGGTGCTTTTTTTCAAGAGGCAACTGGACATTCTGGTTTTTCTTTGAAGACGTTTCGCTTCTCATCCAAGAAGCTTCTTCAAGCTCTGACTGGATTGGTGGGGAATGGAAGGATTTATACTCCTTGCAGACAGCTGGTCATTGGCATTCTTTTAAATTTAAAGAGTCCTTGAGGAAACTATTTGATTGTGCAGAGATGGATAGATTGACATTGAAAATAAAAGATAAAGGAGATACAGAGTATTATTTAACGTGGAATAGCTTTTATCAATGGTTAGAGATAAGAGGTAGAAGTTAGACGAAGAAAGAGCATTGTTATGTTCAAGTTAAATATGAATGTAACTATAAGTATGCTAATATAATCAATAGGATTATAAATAAGCTAACATAATTATAAATATGGTTAGAATTATTCTGTTGTATTATCACTATTACTATCAGCATATATGTTACTTTTTCTTTTTTTCTTTTTGTAAAATGGTATGCCCGGACAATATACCATATTCAATATACTTCTATATAAATACTTGACTTACAAAAAAATAAAGAATTGTTGAGGCCACTTGGAGATTCATCTGTGTCCACAGGGTCATTTGAGTAGCACAGGTGAAAAAGCACCTTTGGGACACAGCAGTGATGAAATCCAATTTTTTTTACTACCGGTTCTGTGGGCGTGGCTTGGTGGGTGTGATGTGGCTTGGCTTGGTGGGCATGGCTTGGTGGGCATGGCTTGGTGGATGTGGCAGGGGAAGGATACTGCAAAATCTCCATTCCCACACCACTCTGGGGCCAGCCAGAGGTGGTATTTGTCGGTTCTCTGATCTACTCAAAATTTTCATTACCGGTTCTCCAAACTACTCAAAATTTTAGCTACCGGTTCTCTGAACTACTCAAAATTTCCGCTACTGGTTGTCCGAACTGCTCAAAATT
>WNWU01000159.1:11402-44723 GCA_012654045.1 Ptyas mucosa
CAAAATTTCCACTACCGGTTCTCCGAACTGCTCAAAATTTCTGCTACCGGTTCTCCAAAACCTGTCAAAACCTGCTGGATTTCACCCCTGGGACAAAGTTAAACCAGAGAATAGTAGACGACAGGAAGGCCTGGAGGAACATTGTCCATGGGGTCACGATGGGCCGGACACGACTTCTCAACTAACAACAAGAACAAGGACTACCTCTACAACTTTTGGTCCTGAAAACATTGCATGCCCTGACTTGAAGAAATGTCTATGCCCGTGATGGCGAACCTATGGCACGCGTGCCACAGGTGGCACGCGGAGCCATATTAGTGGGCACGCCAGCTCAGCTGATTTTCGGGCCTTCTAGGCCCACCAGAAGTAGGGAAACAGGCTGTTTCCTGCCTCTGGAGGGACGGGGTGGGTGGGGAAGGCCCGTTTTTCTTTCTTACCTGGCTCCAGATCCTGCCTATTTATCTGGGAAGGGCGAAAACAGCCTTTCCCACTCCCTTGGAGGCCCTACGGAGGCTGAAAGGGCCCATTTCCTGACTCCCGGTGGGACAGGAAGTGACGTTTTTTGCTGTCCCTGGCCTCCAAAGACTCCTAGAGAGGCTCCTAGAGATTCCTAGAGAGGCTCCTAGAGACTCCTAGAGAGGTTCTGGAGGCTGGGGACCGCAAAAAACGTCACTTCCTGTCCTACCGGGAGTCAGGAAATGGGCCCTTTCAGCCTCTGTAGGGCCTCCAAGGGAGTGGGAAAGGCTTTTTTCGCTCTTCCCAGATAAATAGGCAGGATCTGGAGCCAGGTAAGAAAGAAAAACGGGCCTACCAGGCCCTCATGTGCCAGGAGTGGGGGGGAGGGGGTTGCGCGTGCATGTGTGTGGGCACGTGCGCGCATGACCTGCCCCCGCCCCCCCCTCTCCTGGCACGCGATGGCAAAAAGGTTAGCCATCACTGGTCTATGCTATGCTTTGCTGCGTTGGCGATGGCTGGGATTTCCCCCAATTGAGAGACATCTTTTGTAGCACGGGTAACTCCCTGGCTAATCTGCCACAACGATGATAAACCAAATGGAATAAGACTGATGAGTTGTACAAGGAAAGGCCTTCGCTGGCGCTTTCGGGTAATTAGCAACCGTCATCATCAACTACCGGAAATTGGCACATCTGCTTTTTCAGGCTGTTGATCCAACTGTGTTGTTGAATGCACACCCTGGCAAGATGATGCAGCTTGGATGTACTCGGCAAAGATGTCTCTGCATAAATATTTACATAATTCTTTCTCCAGGCAGCAGTGCTAGAAACAGCTGTTTTTAACACTTCTCTTCCCATGTGCAACTTTCTCTCCCCTCCCCTGATCTTGGGGAAGGCAAATTGACTTGAGATCCCAATGTTTTGCTTTCTCTGCTGTTTTCTCTCACTTTCTCTCTCTCTCTCTCACGGGCGCGCTTGGGGAGAATTTTCCCCCCAGGCGTGGTAAATATTAGTTGATTTCGCATTAAAAATAGTGCAAAGCCGACTTCTTCATCCTGGAACACTTCAGATCTGTTGGGTTTCAACTTTCAGAATGCAGAATAATAGAGTTGGAAGGGACCTTGGAGGTCTTCTAGCCCAACCCCTGCTTAAACCACCACAAATGGCTGTCTAATCTCTTCTTGAAAACCTCCTGTGATGGAGCACTCACAGCTTTGGGAGGCAAGCTACTCTATTGAGTCATTGTTCTCAAGGACAGCAAATTTCTCCTTAATTCTAGGTTAGATATTCGTTAAGCTTCCATCCATTGCTTCTTGTCTTGACCTCAAATGCTTTGGAGCAAGGGTCTCCAACCTTGGCAACTTTAAGACTTGTGGACTTCCAACTGCCAGAATTCAGAATCTTGCAGGTCTGAAGGTCATTAGAATAGAATAGAATAGAATAGAATAGAATAGAATAGAATAGAATAGAATAGAATAGAATAGAATAGAATAGAATTCTTTATTGGCCAAGTGTGATTGGACACACAAGGAATTTGTCTTTGGTGCATAGGCTCTCAGTGTACATAAAAAGACAAGATACATTCGTCAAGAATCATAAGGTACAACACTTAAGGATAGTCATAGGGTACAAATAAGCAATCAGGAAACAATATCAATATAAATTGTAAGGATACAAGCAACAAAATTACAGTCATACAGTCATAAGTGGAAGGAAATGGGTGATAGGAACGATGAGAAGATTAATAGTAATAGTAATGCAGCCTTAGTGAATAGTTTGACAGTGTTGAAGGAATTATTTGTTTAGCAGAGTGATGACATTCGGGAAAAAATTGTCCTCGTGTCTGGTTGTTCTGGTGTGCAGTGCTCTATAGCGTCATTTTGAGGGTAGGAGTTGAAACAGTTTACGTCCAGGATGCGAGGGGTCTGTAAATATTTTCACAGCTCTCTTTTTGACTTGTGCAGTATACAGGTCCTCAATGGAAGGCAGGTTGGGAGCCATTGGTTTTTCTGCAGTTCTAATTATCTTCTAAAGTCTGTTGCGTTGCAGAACCAAACCAGACAGTTATAGAAGTGCAGATGACAGACTCAATAATTAGGTTCTTGTAGTCTTCCTGCAGACATTTCATTACCATACTAGATAATATCTTCAGTGCCTCAGGGAGTGGAGTTTGCTCTCTTCTTTTCATGAATGGGACATTGTTTCTTCTTTAACTGTTCCTGTTTATTTGAGTGTTGACTAATAGGTGTGTGATGAGGAATGCTAATGGCTGATTCATCAGAATACATGGTTAACAGGCAGATATTCTGTCTAGAAACCGTTCAAGAAAAGAAAGCCAAAAAACAAATGGAACTTTATGAAGGGGACCTCTGGATTACGATGGGTAGTCCTCGATTTACAACCACAACTGAGCCCAAAATTTCCATTGCTAAGCGAGACAGCTGGTAAGTGAGTTTTGCTGCATTTTACAACCTTTCTTGCCACAGACACTAAGTGAATCCCTGCAGTTGTCAAGCTGGTAAATGAATCTGACTTCCCGTTTGACTTTGCTTCTTAGAAGGTCGCAAAAGTGGTCATTGCATGACCCTGGAACATCGCAACCATCATAAATAGGAGTCAATTGTCAAGAGTTTGAATTTTGGTCACATGACCACGGAGATGCAACAGTCCTAAGTGTATGAAAAATGGTCATAAGCCCCTTTTTTCAGTGCTGTTGTAACTTCGAATGGTCACTAAATAAATGGTTGTAAACCAAAGACTATCTGTAACAGGGGTGGGTTCTAAAATTTCTTACTACGGGTTCTGTGGGTGTGGCTTATTTTGTGGGCGTGGCTTGATGGTCATATGACAATTCTTTAGGATTTCGCAGAGGTGCTGGTTTACCAGGCTTTTAACTGCTTGCAGAGCTGTAACGGTCTACTCATTTGTTTTTGGAGGCACAAGTCTACTCATGTATTTTTGCAGGCACTGATCTACTCATGTATTTTTGCAGGCACTGGTCTACTCATTTGTTTTCTTTTAACACTGATCAGCTGTAGGGCGGCCCTTTGAAGCCCCACGGCAAGAGTTTAAACAGTTTTTTTCCCTCTAGCCATCAGCTGGGACACAGGAGGCAGCAATAGATTGGGGGTGGGGCCAAATAAAAGGTAAGAATAATGCGGGGGGGTGGGGGGGGCACGGAGGTGGGGGGGCAGAATCGGTTCGGTGACATCATATCATCACCACTACCGGCTCAGGAGAACCGGGCCGAACCGGGAGAAACCCACCACTGATCTGTAATCAGTTGGTTTTAATATAATTCTCCGTCAGTCTACCATATTTTAGGCCCACACACTGGTATTACTCTGTTTCCCCAAAAATAAGACATCCCCTGATAATAAACCCAATCGGGCTTTTGAGCGCATGCGCTAAAATAAGCCCCCCCTGAAAATAAACCCTCTCTGAAAATATTTAAATGCATGCGTAGCTGGTTCCCGCCATTTCCTCTGTTTTCCTTTACGCGCCCCAAAATAACAAGACCTCCCTGAAAATAAGGCCAAGTGTTTATTTCGGGATTCAAAAAAATATAAGACAGGGTCTTATTTTCGGGGAAACACGGTATCTCCTTGTAATATTCCTATCTTTTCCTATCTCTTTTGCTGGGCTTTGCTTTCTTTTTCACCAAACCGAATCAAAATAAAACTCTCAAGTCCATTGAGAAGGAAGCAATAGATTGTCTGCAGGATAAAACTTACCATCTTGCTGAGACCTGTTCTATCTGTAGGCCCGCTGTACGTTAAAATAATGTCTAATGTATTTAATAATGTATTAAAATAAGGTAATTCACACAGGATATTCAAATGTATGAGTTCGTGACCTGTAGAGGATGGTACCGGAATTAGGGAATGTGAACCTAGACATTGCTAGCAAGCAACTGTCACATCTATGATTTAATCAATAATATTAAATTGATTGATTAGATCAGCAGTCACCAACTGGTGGTCCATGGACCACTGGTGGTCCGCGAGAAAATGTTGGTGGTCCGCAGAAAAATTATTTGCATTTTTATATTGCACTAAATCAGGGGTCCTCAAACTACGGCCTCTGGGATAGATACGTGCAACGAACGCTTGTGTTGCTGCAGAGAGTCTCCCCTTTGGGGTCTTTTTGTGAGGGTCAGAGCGGGGCAGAAATTCCGACTTGGGGTCTGCTTTGGCTTCCTGGTGTGGGACTTTGGGTGAAGGCTGGAGGGAAGCACCACTGGTGGCGAAGAGCCAGAGGGCCTCGTTCCAGTAGGACTACCTCATGGCCTGGAACTGGCTGACCATCTCAGCCCACTGAGCTTCCAAGCGCCGGTACCTGGCCTTGCACTCTCAAAGATCTTCCCTCTGCTTGGAAAGCCTATGCTTGTAGTCCTCAGTGAGGTGCTTCTACTGAGCCTCCTTCTTGGTCAGATCCAATTTGAACTGAGCCAGCTGTTTTGCCAACTCTTTCTTGTGGTGGCTGCTTAGCCCCAACAACTGCTTCCTGTTGGGGCCCTAAGGAGCCCAGTTGGGGAGGCGAGGAGTGGCTGGGAGGGGAGGGGCGAGTAGAGGCTGGCGAGGCGCCCCTCGACATGAGTGTCACCAAGTTGGCCACGCCCACCCAGTTAGTCATTAGGCAGATCATATTAGTGGTCCGCAGGATTTAAAATTATGAATTTAGTGGTCCCTGACATCCGAAAGGTTTGGTGACCTCTGGATTAGATCATAGGGGTCTTACCTATGGTAAAACTTACCATCTTGTTGAGACCTGTAGGCCCGCTGTACGTTAAAATAATGTCTAATGTATTAAATAATGTATTTAATAATGTATTAAAATAAGGTAATTCACACAGGATATTCAAATGTATGAGTTTGTGACATGTAGAGGATGGTATCGGAGTAGTTACTTGCTGGAAATGTCTAGGTTTACATTCCCTAACTCCGATACTAACCCCTACATGTCACACACTCATATATTTGAATATCCTGTGTGAATTATCTTTTTCCTGCGATGATTCAGTCTAATGTTGTATGTTTGTCATTTCCTCTTTTGCAGAGACCAAGGTACTTTCTTCCCAGGCAAAGTTTTTTTTTAATATTCAGCAAGTTTTTATTTATTTATTTATTTGAATTTTTGTACCGCCCTTCTCCAGCGGGACTCAGGGCGGTGAACAGCCGAGGTAAAAACATAACGTATAAAATTTAAAAACAGTTTAAAAGACATTAAATAATTTCGGCCCAACAATTTAAAACAACCCAATTAAAACGAAATTCAATTAAAACCGAGGGGATGGGATCAAGCCAGCCCGGCTAGCTGGAATAAACGCGTTTTCAGGGCCCGACGAAAAGGTAATTTTAATTTTAATCGGGTGTTTGTGTACATTGCTCTTGAAATGGTATTGTTTTAAATTCGATTTCAATAAACTTCAGAAACAAGCTACACTTACAATTTCTGTGTGAGGGACTCTGAGTGGCGTACACCTAAAATTTAAAACAACAACAACATTAAAAACACCCTGCACATAAAATTTAAAAAGTGGCAAACGATGTCATCAATTAATGTAAAGGCAGAGTGCTAACCAATCCCAGGTCTACTTGTTCCTCTGTTTAAGGCTGCAATGCCACGTCTACACGATTTTCAGGAGGGGGCATGCTTCACCTCTGTGTGTGTGTGTGTGTGTATGTGTGTGTGTGTGTGTGTGACAAAGAGTGGGACAATGGCAGAAAAATTTCTGTAATCAACCAACCAACCTTAAAAAAAGGAAAGACTGTTTCTCCTGGGTATTCTGGAAGGGAAAATGCAGAAAAGTATACAATATAGTTTAGTTTAGCTTAGTTTTTATTATATTTATATACCGCCCTTCTCCCGAAGGACTCAAGGCGGTGAACAGCCATGATAAAACAACATACAAGACAAAATTTTAAAAAACATATTAAAACAATTCAATCCTTGGCCAAAATTAAAACTTCCAATTAAAACCATTTTAAACCATTTTTAAAACCCAATTTAAAATCATTTATCCCATCAGACGGATTGCTGAAATAATAGGGTTTTCAGAGCACGATGGAAGGCACGGAGGTTGGGGATCCTTCGTATGTCCGGGGGCAATTCATTCCATAGGGCAGGAGCCCCCACAGAGAAGGCTCTTCCCCTGGGGGTCACCAGTCGACATTGTTTGGCTGACGGCACCCTGAGGAGGCCCTCTCTGTGGGAGAGTGTCGGTCGGTGGGAGGAAAACGGTGGCAGATGTGGTCCTGTAAGTAACCAGGTCCTAAGCCATGGAGCACTTTAAAGGTGGTAACCAACACCTTGAAACGCACCCGGAAGATCACCGGGAGCCAGTGTAGCTCGCGCAAGAGGGTTGTTACATGGGAGCGACGAGTCGCCCCCATTATCACTCGCGCGGCAGCATTCTGGACCAGTTGGAGCCTCCGGGTGCCGTCATATTACACATACTAACAGCGAGTAGAATTGTGATAGCACAAAATTGGAAACAACCAGACACCCCTCCAGTTCAAATCATAATAAAAAAAAATATACGAATGTGCAGAGATGGACAGATTATCTATGGAAACGAAGGAGAGTGAGGACACCGAGTACTATTTAATATGGAATAAATGGTATTCCTGGCTGAAGAGTAAAACATAAAATTTAAGGTTTTTGTTTAAGGTTTGTTATGAGATCGAACTGTAAATGGAAATCAGGATAATCAAAAAATAAATACAGGTAGCCCTTGATCATAATTGAGCCCTAAAATTCTGTCACTAAGTGACACGGTTGTTAAGTGAACTTTGTCCTATTTTACAACCTTTCTTGCCACCGTTGTTAAGTGAATCACTGCAGTTGTTCAGTTAGTAACATGGCCGTGAAGTGAATCTGGCTTCCCTGTTGACTTTGCTTGTCAGAAGGTCGCAAAAAGGGATAATGTGACCCCGGGACACTGCAACCGTCGTAAACATGAATCAGTTGCCAAGCATCCGAATGTCTATCAGAGGGCCACGGGAATGCTGCAACTGTCATAAGTGTGAAAAATGGCTATAAGGCATTTTTTTCAGCGTTGCTGTCACTTCAAACGGTCACTAAACAAATCGTTGTTAATTTGAGGACTACCTGTAAGGTTCCATTCTATGGAATGTGTTTCGACTTACTCTCTGGACTGCATCAGGTTATTTTTTGCTTATGGATTTTCTTTTAAGGCACCGGAATCATCCTCGGAATACAATCCTAGACTTACAACAATACACTTAGTGATTGTTCAAAGCTACAACAGCAATGGAAAAAAGTAGCTTTTTCACACTTATGACCATTGCAGGGTCCCCATATTCCTGCGATAAGACATTCAGATCAGTGGTGGGTTTCAATTTTTTTTACTACCGGTTCTGTGGGCGTGGCACAGTGGGCGTGGCATGGCTTCGTGGGTGTGGCACGGTGGGAGTGGCAGGCGAAGGTTATTGCAAAATCCCCATTTCCTCCCGATCAGCTGGAACTCGGGAGGCGGAGAATAGATGGGGGCGGGGCCAGTTAGAGGTGGTATTTACCGGTTCTCCAAACTACTCAAGATTTCTGCTACTAGTTCTCCAGAACTGGTCAGAACCTGCTGAAACCCACCTCTGATTCAGATGCTTGACAGCTGGCTCCTATTTATTTATTTTTTCAATTTCAAGTTTTTTATTTTTTTATTTTTTACAAACATATCAATGTGTGAACAGTGTGGCACCTGAGCGTCATACAGTTTGATACAAATAAAATAGTATTAATCGTATTTGTTTCATTTAACAAGCTTACATAATTCTAGTAATACTATACATATTTTTCTTAAATTATAATCTCTCGTTATTTAGTTATTCAATATTTCAATGCGTCATTTTTATGCCAATCGCCGTATTCAAAGTGGCATACCTTTTAATACAAATAGGATATTATTAATCGTATTGATTACATTTAGCAAGCTTATATAATTCTAATAATAATACAAACATTTATGTTAAATTAAAATCTTCCATTATCTGCTTGTTCACTTTATAATCCTTCATTATTTAATTATTCAGTATTTCAAATATGTTATTTTTATGTCAATTACCATATTCTGCACGTCACACATTTTAATACAAACAAAATATTTAACTGGCTCCTATTTATGATAGTCACAGTGTCCTGAGGTCATGTAATCCCCTTTTGCGACCTTCTGGAAAGCAAAGTCAATGGGGGGAACCTGATTCACTTAAAAACCATGTGACTAACTGAACAACTGCAGTGATTCACTTAACAACTTCAGCAAGGAAGGTCGTAAAATGGGGGAGTGGGGAAATTCACTTAACAAATTTCTCACTTAGCAACATACATTTTGGGCTCAATTGTGCTAGTAAGTTGTGGACTACCCAGGTGCAAAATGCTCCCGGTTTGGCCCGGTTCACCCGAACTAGTAGCAATGACGGCCGGTGATTCAGAGAACTGGTAGCGATAGCAGCTTGAGACTCCGCCCACCCACCCAGTCATCGTTACTTCCTGGTTTTAAACAGGAAGTAACCTGTTTTTTACCCTCTGCACATGCGCAGAAGGATTTGTGCATGGGCAGAGGGTCGGCGCGTGCAAGTGACGCACTCGCAAGGCGCGTCCACTTCCGAACCAGTAGGGAAGGTAAGTAGATTTCACCCCTGGGACTACCTGTATTATAAACAGTTCTGTCCCTTATTACTAAACCTTTCATAATTTCATTTTCTATTTCGGCTGCAAGTTGTGTTGTTAAGATTGCGCCCAGTCACGTAAGGAATGTGGAATGTGGAACTACGCTGCCAATTTTTTCCAAGTGTCGCTTTTTGCTTTGGTCTTAACAGAGGCTGGCACGAATATACACAACGAGCAGCTGCCTTTCATGGTAATCTTGAAGTAACCACCTTGTGCAAATATAGCTGTTTCCAAGCCAGAGACAGACTAACAGGCTGAACCAGGGGAAACTCTTCTACTAGTCACATAGTCCTTTCCCAGATGATCTTGGGCTATTATTATTATTATTTTTATTATTTATTTGTCAAGCACGTATTAGATATAAGTAGAAACATGGTTATGAATACAGGATAAGGATACGAATAAATGGGGACAGTAGGACAGGGACGGTAGGCACCCTGATAGACTTATGCATGCCCCTTACAGACCTCTTGATTTACATTTGGATGCTTGACAACTGACTCACATTTATGACGGTTGCAGTGTCCCGGGGTAATGTGATCGCCTTTTGCGACCTTCTGACAAGCAAAGTCAACCGAGAAACCAGATTTATTTAACAACCACGTTACTAATTTAACAAGTGCAGTGATTCACGGAACAAATGTGGCAAGGAAAAGTCATAAAACAGGGCAAAAGTCACTTAACAAACTTCTCACGTACATTTTGGGCTCAATTGTGGTCGTATGTTGAGGACTATCTGTATTGTAATTTCAAGTTCTCTTTCTTTTTAATCAAAACAGATTTCAAAATACTGGTTTTCTGCTACCGACTATGATGCCATAATAGCGCTGGGTTAATAATGTACGAATGCTGCAATACCTGCGATGAGAAAATTTCTGCAAATGAGAAATAAAATCTGAGAGCTAGCTAAAGGGAAGGAAGAGCGTTTTCAATCATCGCTTCAGTTACGGAGCCAGTATCAGAACTGCGGGCCCAGAGACGCATTTTGTAACTCTGTTGATCATAGGAAATGAGTCAGTGAGACTCGTTATAATGGAATGGGGGGGAAATTTAGCTGAGAAAATGACTTTGGACGAAGAGGTGAAATTCCCCTGCACACATTTTAGATCTAGAACCACTCCTGTGTGCTTTGTTCATTGTCACAAAACCTTTGTATTGTTTACGTCATGACGATACATTCATGAACTTGGGCGCTGTTGGGTCATTGTATCGCAAGTCAAAAGCCACAAGGGAATTGTCCAGGCTGACTGAGATTGTCAATACGTTCTTCGATTGTTTTCTCTGCTTGGCTATCCCAAGCGAAGGGCATTTTGCTAAGAGCTTTTTCTATAAGCGGCTTTTCCGGGATAGCCGAAATAACTTAAAAAAATACGGATTTGCAAAATGTTCAAGGCGTAACACGGAGGACAATGTCTCTGCTAAAATGCCAGCAAATGCGATTTCATTGTGGGCCGCATCAGGGGGGCCGGAGGGGCATGGCTCAGGTGGGTGTGGCCGGGGTGGGCGTGGCCAGCTCAACATCACTCATGTCGGGGGCACCTGTGGTGGCCCAGGTGGGGCTGGGGGGATTCTCCTGCGGCCCTTTGCCAGCAAAATCGGAGCCTGGGAAGGCCACGCACGGGCCGGATCTTCGCTATTTCCAGGGCGGCCCCGCAGGCCAGAGCTAAGCATTCTGTAGGCCGGATCTGGCCCACGGGCCTTGAGTTTGACACCCTTGAGGCAGAAGGATAAGCATATAAACAGATAAGACATGTATGTATGTATGTTTGTATCAGGGGTGGGCTCTACTTACCTTTACTTCCGGTTTGCAACGGGATCGCTTCTGCGCATCCGCAGATCACTTCTCATGATGTCAGGGTCAGTGGGCGGAGCCTCCCGCTGGTTTTGCTACCGGTTCTACAGAACCGGTCCAAACCGGGGGCAACCCACCACTGTTATGTATGTATATATGTATGTATGTATCAGAGGTGGGTTTCACATTTTTATCACTGGTTCACCGTGCATGTGCGCACCTTCCACATATGCGCCCAGCCTCGAAAATTTGGCTAAATAGGACGGCATAGCACTGGGGTGGGTGGGCAGCAGTGGTGGGATCCTCCTGGCGTAACAACTGGTTAGGTGATCGTGCCTGTGTGCGCAGTTTGAACAAATCTTCATTTCCGGGTTTCTTTGGAGGAGTAACATGCGGCAATTGGTTCTGCCACGCAAATCAGCTGAGGGGATAAAGGTAGGAAAATAGCGTGGGCGGGAGAGTGGGCTCATCTGATCGTCAGGGCAAACCGGTTCACTCCCAGCTGATCGTCGGAGCTACCAGTTCGCCCGAACCGATCTGAACTGGTAGAATCCCACCAGTGGTATGTATGTATGTATATACATACGCATATACGTATATATGTATGTACATAAGATAAACAGATAGATACTAGATAGAGGTGGATGGATAGATGATAAAGATAGAGGTACAGATAGATAACACAGATAGAAGGATGGACTGATAGATTGATAGGTATATAAATATAGATGGACAGATGGATAGATAATAGTCGATAAAGATAATGATAGAGCTATTTAATGGGGCTCAAGATGATGGGAGATGAGATGGCAGATGGGTGGTGAGTTTCGTGTTGATCTGGCTTGGTTGATCACAGGTGACAAGAAGCCTAACCGAGCTCTTGAAGAAATGGTACCCGAGGAGATTCTCTCTCTCTCTCTCTCTGGCCAATCCTATTTCTCTTCTGATTCACAAAGAAACTTCAGGAGACGAAGCCTTGGAAAAGGTGCCTGAAGCATCAGCGAGGAAGGAAAAATACGAATTTGATGGATAGGTGCTCATGATTACATTTACACCAGGAGTATCCAACCTTGGTAACTTTAGGACTTGTGGCAAGGGTGAAATCCAGCAGGTTCTGACAGGTTCTGGAGAACCGGTAACGGAAATTTTGAGCAGTTTGGAGAACCGGCAAATACCACCTCTGGCTGGCCCCAGAGTGGGGTGGGAATGGAGATTTTGCAGTATCCTTCCCTTGCCACGCCCATCAAGCCACACCCACAGAACCGGTAGCAAAAAAAAATTGGATTTCACCACTGACTTGTGGTGAGCTGGGGAATTCTGGGAATTGAAGTCCACAGATCTTAAAAATGCCAAGGTTTGGACACCCCAGCTTACACGATAGTGATCAGGGAGGTGAAATATCTCTTCTCGCTTACTGTATCTACAGACTGTGGTCAAATACTTGTTTCGGGTAGCAAACACCCTTTTAGGAACAAATTCCCTATTGTGTTCTGCCCCAGCTACAGACCCCGAAGAACGCAACACACACAAAATCTGTACAAACCTTAGTTTACTAAATTAAATCAGTCTTTTTCAAACAAAGGGTGTTAATTAACTTTCTTAATAGCCTACAAGCATCCAAAGAATAAATAATTGTAATCTTACTATGACTGGCAGAAAGCCCAGAAGCAATTTGCAGGAAACTGATAATAGAACTAAGATCATGACGCGAAGGAGAGTGAACGAAGTTGTTCCCTGCAAATTGCCTCAGTCGTTGTCCTTCCTTAAATAGGTTAGGGGGGTGGCCAATTATCCCCAAGCCTTACTCTCGAGGAGACCTCCTCCTGAGGAGCCACTCCTGCCTTTTGGCAGCTCTGCGCGCCCGTGCATCGAGAAGAGGCTCCTCTTCTTCGTCCTCTTCACTTATGGGAGCTTCTGGAGGTTCTGAAGGCCCTGGCTGAATCCCCGCCTCTGGCACCACATCTTCTCCAGCCTCCTCATTGTCTGACTCGAGTGCCAGCTGCACAGGCTGCTGGTGCAGCACCACACCAGCCTCCTTGCTGTCTGAATCAGCTACTAGCTGCACAGGCCGCTGACAGGCCACAAGATATTGCCACCATGACATCATGCAGCGTTCAGCTTGTATACTTTCCGTGTTTTAATACTGTATTTGTTCTTCCACTGGACTTGGGACTCTGCAGTCCCTCCCTTGTCAGCCGGTGGAAGAAGGCAAGGACAACCCCTTTTGAACATATTGCCAAGAAAACTAAACAGGTTTCTCCAAGTAAGACTCAGGTATCACACTGAACCAAAGGCAGAAAAAGCCCAACAACACACGCCCTCCGGAAAGGGATATGCCAGCTAGGTATCCTCATCCCTGAATTACAGAGAAACCCCAGCATACAATCATTCGTTTAGTGAACCTTTGAAGTGACAACGGCACTGTAAAAAGTGACTTACGGCCATTTTCCACACCTAGGACTGTTGCAGCATCTCCTTGGTCACCTGATCAAAATTCAGAGCTTGGCCACCGGCTCCGATTTATGACGGTTGCCGTGTCCCTGGGGTCATGTGATCCCCTTTTGTGACTTTCTGACAAGCAAAGTCAACGTGGAAGCCAGATTCACTTAGCAACTGTATTACTCACTTAATCAATCAGAATAAAGCTGGAAGGGACCTTGGAGATCTTCTAGTCCAGTGATGGCTAACTTTTTTGCCATCATGTGCCAAAAGTGGGGGGAGTGTGGGCGGGGGGCCGCTCGCGCGTGTGCCCACACCCATAATTCTATGCTCCCTGTCCCCCTGCGCATGCATATGCGACCCCCCCCGTGCTCCCCCCACTTTTGGCATGTGATGGCAAGGTAGGCCTGTTTTTCGCTCTCCCCAGACTCCAGAGCCTTTCTAGGAGGCTCGGGAGGACAAAAATGGCCTTCCCCACTCCCCCAGAGTCCCTCCAGAGGCAGGAAATAGCCTTTTTCCTGATTTCCGGTAGGCCCAAAAAGCCCATAAATCAGCTGGCCGGCATGCGCATGCACGCCAGAGCTGAGCTCGTGTGCCAACCAATATGGCTCCACGTGCCACCTGTGGCACGCGTGCCATAGGTTCACCATCACGGTTCTAGTCCAAATAAAAAATATTTTTTTTCTATGTGGCAGCCCCTCAAATACTGGAAGACTGCTATCATGTCATCCCAGTCCTTCTTTTCTCCAGACTAGCCATATCCTACAACCGTTCTTCATAAGTTTTAGCCTCCAGGCCTTTAACCTGTGGAAGACTGATTGCAGAAACTGGGCCTGGCTAGTCTAGTGAAGAGAAGGACCAGGGGAGACATGAGAGCAGTCTTCCAATATTTGAGGGGCTGCCACAGAGAGCAGGGGGTCAACCTGTGTTCCAAAGCACCTGAAGGCCAGACAAGGAATAATGGACGGAAACGGAGCAAAGAGAGATTCAACCTCTCTGCTTGAACTGGCCCTTCCCAAGGGAGGGAGGGAGGGAGGAACCCCAAGGGAAAAAAGTTGGGAAGCCCGCATCTCAACGGTGGGGGTCGTCAGGATGGGCAAAGCGAGTTAACAGTTCAGCGCGGGCTTTCCAAAAGCGCAGTCACGCCAAGAGGCAAAAGAGAAAAAGAGAGAGTGGGGGTGGGGGGAAACCCCCAAGGAAAAAAAGTTGGGAAGCCCGCATCTCAGTGGTGGGGGTCGTCAAGATGGGCGAAGCAAGATACAGTTCAGCGCGGGCTTTCCAAAAGCGCAGTCGCGCCAAGAGGCAAAAGAGAAAAAGAGAGAGAGAGAGAGAGAGAGAGAGAGGAAAAAAAAAAAAAAAGAAAGAAAGAAAGCCAGGGGGAAGAGGAGCGCGGGCCCAGCCTCCGAAGGCGTGGACAAAGCAAACGCAGAAGTTGCTCCGCTTTTCTTTTCTTTTGCAAGAAGCCTGAACTAAACCGCCGAGGACTCTCGGTAGAAGACCAGCCACAAAAAGCGGGACGAGAGGAGCACCCCGATCGTCGGAAGGAGTCTCTTCTCCCCCCCCCAACTTTTCTCGGGTCCCCAACGGGTCTTTCCCTCGGCCTCCGCCTCCGCTCGCTCGGCAAGCCTCCTTTCTGCGGGCTTTGCAAGCTCAAAGGACGCCCGGAGCTGCTGGAACTCATCATCATCATCATCATCATCGGCGGCGGCGGCTCCATGGATCGGCTGGGCCGGATGGCGCTGATCTGCGGTCTGTTGGTTCTTTTCCCGCGGCCGCCTCTGCCGAGCCTGGCTCAAGAGGAGCCGTCCTGCGGGGCCGCCTTCGACCTCTACTTCGTGCTGGACAAGTGAGTGAAAGCATTTGTGTGTGTGTGTGTGTGTGTGTGTGTGTGTGTGTAGCAGTTCCAGGGGTTCCCCCGGGGGGACCCCCGATCCCCCTCCCCGCCTCTCCCCCCTTCTCTCGACCGCGTTGCAACAGTGTATCGTGCGGCGATCTTGCGACACACGCTCGGCGATCCGGTGGGAGAGAAAACAACAACAACACACACATACACACACCCACACCCGTGCAAGATTTCCCGGGCACGGGTGGGTGAGTGGGTGCAGCTGCTGCTCCAGGGGAGACCCTGCAAATCCCTCCCCCCCTTCCTCCTCTTTTGAATGCTCTCTCTCTCTCCCCGCGCTTCGTGGGGTGAAGCGTTTGGCGGTCGTTAGTTGTGTAAAGCGGCAAACTAAGGATACAAAGGAAAGTTTGCAGAGCTCGGGGTTGTGCTTTGTATTGAAGGAGGGAGGGGTGGGGGAAAAAAAATAAAAGGTTTTGAGGCCCTCCTCGACTTACGACCGCAGGGGGCGGGGGGGGGGGACACCCAAAAAGTGCTGTCCTTCAGCGAGAACGCCATGAGTTAAGTGAGATTTTTTGTTTTAAATAAACAAGTTTTATTTAAATTTTTTTCCCTTTCGTCATACATGTTTTATGATCAGAGTGAGGACCGGGTCACATCCTATACAACTTCATCAAAATCATCTTATACTATTATCTTAATCTTCCCATTTTTTTCCCAATATTTGGGTTTAAGTGAGGGTTTTTTTAACCATCTTTCTTGCCACAGTGGTTTAAAAAAAGGAATCACTGCCGTTGATAAGTTAGCAACCCAGACGTTAAGTTTTGTTGCCCTGGAGGGCAGGTAGTCCTCGATTTACGACCACAGGGGAGACCAAAAAGTGCTGTCGTTAAGCGAGACATGGGTTAAGTGAGCTTTTTTTACCATCTTTCTTGCTACAGTGGTTAAAAAAAGGGAATCACTGTAGTTGATAAGTTCGTAATCCGGTCGTTACGTTTTGCCCTGAAGTGCGGGTAGTCCTCGACTTACAACCACAGCGGAGCCCAAAAAGTGCTGTCGTTAAGCGAGACGTGGGTTAGGTGAGATTTTTTTTACCTTCTTTCTTGCCACAGTGGTTAAAAAAAGGAATCACTGCCATTGATAAGTTAGCAATCCGGTCGTTAAGCGAATCTGGCTTCCTTCCACACACCCCCAGGTTGATTTTGCTTGATTGGAAGGTCGCAAAAGGGGATCACGTGACCCTGGGAGACACACAGCGACGGTCATAAATAGGAACTGGTTGCCAACCGGTTCTTCTGAATTTTGATCCGGTGATCACAGGGATGCTTGCAAAAGACATCGCTGTGAGAAACATTCCTAAGTCACATTTTTTGGAACCGTTGTAATTTCGAACGGTCACCCCAACGGACTGTCGTAAGTCGAGGACTACCTGTAGAGTCAGGGGAAGAGATTTGAACTTGCAAAGAGTATGGAGTTGGAAGGTTCGTTGCTGAAGGACAGGAGAGCAGTATCTGGTAAAAAGGAAAGGTGTGTAAATGACATCCTCTGTGATTGGTTAGAGCAGGGGCGTCAAACTCGATTTCATTGAGGGCCGCATCAGGGTTGTGTTTGACCTTGGGGGGATGTGGCCAGGGTGGGCATAGCCAACATGACATCACTCATCGAGGCTGTTTTCGGCTGCGACAGCCTCCTGCAGCCCTCTGCCAGTGAAAACGGATGCGTGGCCCTCCCGAGCTCCATTTTCACTGCCAGAGGCACCCGCTGGTCAGTTCTTCACTGTTTCCAGGCGGGCCAGATCTAAGCACCCCCTGGGTCGGATCTGTCCTGTGGGCCTTGAGTTTGAGACCCCTGAGTTAAAAAGGTAAAGGTTTCCCTCGCACATATGTGGTAGTTGTTCCCGACTCTAGGGGGCGGTGCTCATCTCCATTTCAAAGCCGAAGAGCCAGCGCTGTCCAAAGACATCTCTGTGGTCATGTGGCCGGCATGACTAAACGCCAAAGGTGCACGGAACGCTGTTACCTTCCCACCAAAGGTGGTCTCTATTTTTCTACTTGCATTTCTTACGTGTTTTCGAACGGCTAGGTTGGCAGAAGCTGGGACAAGTAACGGGAGCTCACCCCGTCAGGCGGCACTAGGGATTCGAACCGCTGAACTGCCGACCTTTCGATCGACAAGCTCAGCGCCTTAACCACTGAGCCATCGTGTCCCTTAATGTGATTAGTATGTAGATGAATCCTCAAGAAGATAGAAGAAGTCTCTTAATTGGGGATGTGATTGTGCTTATTCTTTTGTATGCCACCAATAAGAACTTGAGTGATTGGCAGAGGGTGTTTGGTAGCATGAATAGATAGTCCTTGACTTACAACCATTCGTTTAATGTTCGTTCAAAGTTACAGTAGTGAAAAAAGAATGACTTCTGACTGGTCTCGCACTTATGATGGTTGTAGCATTCCCGTGGACACGTGATCAAAATTCAGGCGCTCGGCAACCAACAGGTATTTACGGTAGTTGCAGCATCCCAAATTTATGTGATTTGCAAACTTCCCAGCCAGATTCCGACAAGCAAAGACAACAAGGGAAGCCAAATTTGCTTAACAACCGGATGAATCACTTAACAGCTGCAGTGACTTGCTCAACAACGATGGCAAAAAAGGTTTGAAAATTGGAGGCGACTTGTTTAACAACTGCCTCGCTTAGCAGTGGGAAATTTTGGGGCCAGTTGTAGTTGTAAGTCAAGGATTATCTCTAGGATGCAACGTTCTGTAGGTATACAAAAGTTAGCGTTTCAAAGACCAAGTTGGGCACACTCAACAAGGAATGTGGGTTGAATGATCACAATTATTCACAGGGTGTGAAGCTAAAGTAGATGTGATAGATTGTGCATTAAAGAAAATATAAATGGAGATTTTTTTATAACAGGCAGATGTTGGTAGAAAGATAATATGTCGCACGTGGATTGTTGTAAGGAAGCAATGGCCATTGAAAGAAATAAAAAACATATATGAAACCAGATTTTGTAACAGGTAAATGTGGTTCTTTTCAGTGGAATGTCTTTCAAAGAAAAAAGTGAACTAAGCAGTTTCATTATCTCTAAATAAACGTTGCCAGAACAACAGCAATAATACTAATAATAGTAAAAAAAAAAAAAGAAAATGGCACAGAAAGCTTTCAAAAATCCTGTCTCCAATGCCAGAATGGGTCTCTATTAACCCAACAGTGAACGTCACTCAGTATCTCTGTGACTGTACAGGGTAATCCTCGAATTACGACCGCAATTGAGCCCAACATTTCTGTTGCTGAGTGGGACAGTTGTTCAGTTGTTCAATCTTTCTTTCCATAGTTATTCAGTGAATCACTGCAGTTGCTAAATTAGTAACATGGTTGTGAAGCGTATCTGGCTTCCCCGTTGACTTTGAATGGTCAAAAAGGTCGTAAAAGGGGACCACATGACCCCCAGGGGACATTGCAACTGTCTTAAAGGTGAGCCAGTTGCCAAGCGTTCGAATTTTGACCCCATGACCAGGGGCAACCTGCAACTTTTCACACTTCCATAAGTGTGAAAAACAGTAATTTTTTTCAGTGCCGTTGTAATTTCGAACGGTCACTAAATCACAAAATGAATGATTTTAAGTCGAGGGCTATCTGTGCCTGAAGGACTACCTTGATAAAAGGCATCTGACAGCCTCAGGTGGATGTTTTCTCTTTTAAATACCCGGCTCCATCTCCCAAAAGGCTGTCTTGCTTTCCAGCCTCCTCATCCTGTTTGAGGCCTAGCAGGTAAAGGAAGACCTGATTGGAATAACAGGAGTGTCAAACTGGATTTCTTTGAGGGCCGGATCAGCATTGTAGTTCTCCGTGGGTTGGCCAGAAGTGGTGAGACAGTGCGGATGCCTCCTGTAGAGCTTTGCCGGCCAAAATGGGCCACAGGGGGCTGCATGTGGCCCCCCCGCACCCCGCAGCCCATGCACAGCTGTCTTTAGAAGAGCATATGACGGCCGTGGCCAGGGGGGCTTTCTATCAGGTCCGCCTGATACGCCAGTTCTGGATCGGGACTCCCTACGCACGGTCACTCAGGCACTCGTCATTTCCCGCCTGGACTACTGCAATGCTCTCTACATGGGGCTCCCCTTGGGGTGCACCCAGAGGCTCCAGTTAGTCCAGAATGCGGTGGCGTGGGGGATTATGGGAGCGACGGGGCACTCCCATGTGACACCTCTCCTGCGCGAGCTGCACTGGCTTCCTGTGGTCTTCCAGGTGCGCTTCAAGGTGTTGGTGACCACTTTTAAAGCGCTCCATGGCTTAGGGCCGGGGTATCTACGAGACCGCCTTCTGCCACCAATAGCCTCCCACCGGCCAGTTTGCTCGCACAGAGAGGGTCTCCTCAGGGTGCCATCGGCCAGACAATGTCGGCTGGCGACCCCCAGGGGAAGAGCCTTCTCTGTGGCAGCACCTGCTCTCTGGAATGACCTACCCCCAGAGATACGCACGATACCAGACCTCCGGACTTTTCGTCGGGCCCTGAAAACGCGTTTATTCCAGCTAGCCGGGCTGGCTTGATCCCATCCTCTCGGTTTTAATTGAATTTGGTTTTAATTGGGTGTTTTAAATTCTTGGGCCGAAATTATTTAGTGTCTTTTAAATTGTTTTTAAATTTTATATGTTATGTTTTACCTCGGCTGTTCACCGCCCTGAGTCCCGCTGGAGAAGGGCGGTATACAAATTCAAATTCAAATTCAAATTCAAATTTAAATAAATAAATAAATAAACAAACAAACAACAAATAAATAAATAAATAAATAAATAAATAATAAATAAATAAATAAATAAATACCTAATTGATTAATTAATTAATTAATTTTCGGCCTGGGTGGCCTTGGCTGGCAAAGTGCTGCAGGAGGCCATCCAGGCTGAAAACGGGGTGCAAGGGAGGAGGACGCATGGCTGTTTTGGCTGCCACAGGCACTGCTGGCCGGTCCTTTGCTATTTCCAGGCTGGCGTGAGGGCCAGATTTAAGCACCGCGGCCGGCCTTGAATTTGATACCCCTGTTCTAAAACAAAATTTCTTTCTTATTCTAAAAAAAGCCAGTAAGCACACAAGGTACATAGAAGCCATGATCCTTTCTGGCAACATCACTGCTTCGTCTCACTGTGAGATAACAATAGTTTTCGACCGTTTTCATCTTCGGATCCCCTGCGAGTTTGAAAGTGGCTGTGTGTATTTTTAGTTGACACTTGCATTGCCAAAGGGGGGATCTTGAAAATCAGCCCAAGTCATAACGAAACAAGTGAGAGAAAGATACTACGTGAACAGTCATTGCTTGTACGTACATATATGGTCGTGTGAGAAGGTGACTTGTAATATAAATAGGAATTTGTTTTGTTTTGTGGATTCGGATGAAATGGAGGGGGAATTTTCTAGCCTAAATCCTCCCACCGTTTATGATTTAGATCCATGCCCTTCCCAGTTCTTTGGATAGCCCAATTCTTTGGATAGATGGGAAGGGGTAGTGGATATTTATTTATTTATATATTTGTTTTTACAAATAACTCAAAGTGGTGAACATATCCAACACGTCTTCCTCCTCCTGTTTTCCCCCACAACAACCACCCTGTGAGGTGGAAAGGGCTGAGAGAGAGAGAGTGAGTGGCTCAATGTCACCCAGTTGACCTTTATGTCTAAGGTGGTTCTAGAACTCACAGATTCCCACTTTCTATCCTGGTGTCTTAACCAAGGGTGAAATGCTCCCGGTTCGGACCAGATCACCCGATCCGGTAGCAATGGTGGCTGGTGGTTCGGAGAACCGGTAGCAAAAATCCCTGCGCGCCCCACCCCCATGCTCAGCTGAGTTGCAGGATCATCAGAGGCTTTTTTTTTTTACTTTTAAAAGCATTTTTTCTACAACTTCTTCCGACGAAAAAATGCTTTTAAAAGTAAAAAAAAAAGCCTCTGATGATCACACGGCTCGGCTGGGATCCTCAGAGGCTTTTCAAAGCATTTTTTTCTGCAACCTCTTGGCCGAAGAGTCGGTAAAAAAAATGCTTTGAAAAGTCTCTGACGATCCCAGCTGAGTTGCCTGATTGGCAGAGGCTTTTCAAAGCATTAGAAAAAATGCTTTGAAAAGTTAAAAAAAAAAAAGTTGGCCACGCCCACCCAGTCACATTACCCCCCACCAAGCCATGCCCACAGAACCGGTAGTAACACATTTTACATTTCACCCCTGGTCTTAACCACTATACCAAACTGGCTCTCTTCAATTTCCCTTAATGCCTCTTTGGTGGACAAGGACGTGTTGGTTCCTTTGTAGGAGAGGCATTGGGAGCTGTATTCTGAATTCAGCTATTTGGGATATGTGTCTACCTATTTCCAACCTCTCCTTTTTATAGGAAAGTTTGTTGAGAAGTTGGTGGGAATTTGGTTACAGAAAGTCGTAGAAGAAGAGATTAGTCGAGTCCTTTCAAATAAACTTTTAAAATCAGGTCTAGGACAGAAGACATTTCTTGTTGTTACAGAAATGGCTAGTTTCTATTATTATGAAAAAGTAAAAAGTTGAGGGTAGAGCTTAATGCCTTATTTTACTGCACCAAAGGAATCGGAAGTCAATGCCTTTTGGTTTTCTTTTTCCCTTCCTTTCCTTCACTATTCACTTCCTTTTTTCCTTTCCTAATTTCCCTAATATTTGCTTTTGTATTCTCTTTGTATGTTATATTATAAACTAATAAAAACTGTATGACTTTAAAAAAAACATAAAATCGGGTCTAGGACAATTCACCATGGCCAACTCAAAGTGGCGAATTCGCCACGAGATACTCGCCTCAGGCATCTTGCCACGGGACAATTCGCTACGGCCAACTTGCCGCGCAACAAAAGTTACATAATATTGAAGAAGTGGTGAAATAGAATCATGGAAGAAAGGATGCAAAAGGTGGAACAAAATGAAATGTGAACGACAAACATTAAAAAAAAATTAAAAAAATATTTTAATTCATTCAATAAAATTGTTGAATTGTCCTGCGATGAGTTTTGTTCTGTGACGAGTTTATCCTTTCTATTTAAAGTCTGCATTTGGGCTGAGCATGGAACGGAAATAGCATTGCTGGTTTTTGTGGGTGACCTATGTGGGAAACTGGTGGAAGGAATGCAGCCCTCTTGGTTTTACTTAATTTCTCCATCTTGTTCAATACCATTAAGTATAGTATCTTTCCAAGAATTAGAGGTGCTATTTTCAATAGGCCCATTCTTTCCAAAGCAAGTGGTGTCTGTTGTGGCCCACCAGCAGCCTGCAGAGCTGGCAGTGAAGTCAGACAGTGAGGAGGCTGAGGAAGAACGTGGGCCAGTCCTGGAGTCTGGGGAAGGCCCGGATGAGGGCTCTGCGTCGGAGACAGAGATGGGGCCAGGGCCATCTGGGAGCGATGCACGGACTCCAGAGCCTCCAGAGGCGGACAGCAGAGAGGCAGAGGAACAGGAGGAGCCTGTCCTAGTCCATGCATGCGCAGAGCTGCCAGAAGGCAAGAGCAGCTAAAGCAAAAAGGACGACTCGGGAGTAAGGCCAGGAGATGATTGGCCCCTCCCATAAGGCTTAAAAGAGCAGCAAAGGCTCTTGGGCTCTTTGTAGGAAAGCAACGTTGCTACATTTGTTTTTAGTCGGTGTCTCTTGTTTCTGAACTTTGTGGGGCTTTGCCAAGAAAAGCCTTTGGCAGGGTGCCAAAGAAGACAAAGGTTTGTGATAAGTCCGAAGTAATCGTTTTGATAACGGTAGTTATGATGTTATTTCTCATTCAGGAGTCCGACAGCCCACGGATAAATTCCTTCATCTTGCACTGTAATCCCAATCTTTACTGTCTTCCTCTGCAGCCTCTTTAATCTGTCAATATTCTTCTGAAAAAGCAGTGCTCCAAGTAAGGGGCGATCCTACCTGTGTGATAAATAACGATAAATAATGACTTCTTGTATCTTTGATACCATCTTTGGTTTGAATCAATGATGGTATCAAAGCTCATAACTAGGTTAGCCTGACCCACATGGCTAACTCGTATTCAGCTTGTTGTCAGTGACTCAAGTCCATCTTAGATGCTTCCAACTCACGAACCCCCATTTTGTATGTGTCTTGCTAATGTAATGCCATATTTCTCCCATGTTTTGTTCCTCCCAATTCAGTTTTCCAAGTGTTGAGCAAATCTCTCAGTCTTGTGTCGTCATAATATTTTATTAAGCAGCTCATTAATTCCATCATCCAGATCAGTAGTTACAAAGCTCTGACCATAAGATCCATCTCTGCCTAACCCCGTAGGTTGCTGATGTCCAGCTTATTGATGTAGGATCATAAGTGGCGAAACTCTGAATTCAGTAGGGTTCTGATACTATGATTGTAATTTTGTTTTCATTTGGGGAGGTATTCATTTATTACTTCAAATATTAAATATTATAGATATTTGATGGTTACCAATCACTTTCAATTGAGGAGAACTAGTATAAATCTCTAAATAGTACAATTAGATAATATCATTAGTTTTGGTCACCACACTATAAAAAAGATATTGAGACTCTAGAAAAAGTGCAGAGAAGAGCAACCAAGATGATTAGGGGACAGGAAGCTAAAACATACGATGAATGGTTGCAGGAACTGGGCATGGCTAATCTAGTGAAGAGAAGGATCAGGGGAGACATGATAGCGGTCTTCCAATATTTGAGGGGCTGCCACAGAGAGGAAGGGGTCAACCTGTGTTCCAAAGTACCCGAAGGCCAGACAAGGAATAATGGATGGAAACGGATCAAAGAGAGATTCAACCTAGAAATAAGGAGAAATTTTCTGACAGTGAGAACAATCAACCAATGGAACAGAAGTTGCCTTCAGAAGTTGTGGGAGTTTCATCCCTGGAAGCTTTCAAGAAGAGACTGGACGGCCATCTGTTAGAAATGGTGTAGAGTCTCCTGCTTGGGCGGGGGGTTGGTCTAGATGACCTATAAGGTCCCTTCCAGGAGCCTGAGTGGCGTAGGAGGCTAATGCCTCCTACTAAGGCAGCATTTAACATCCAGCTGCCTGCAATTACTGCGAGTTCAGTTCTCACCAGGCTCAAGGTTGACTCAGCCTTCCTTCCTTTCTAAGGTAGGTAAAATGAGGACCCGGTTTGTGGGAGCAATAAGCTGACTTTGTATAAAATATACAAAAGTATGAAGGCTATTGTTTAACGCATTGTAAGTTGCCCTGAGTCTCCGGAGAAGGGCGGCATATAAATCAAATTTTTTAAAAAAACTCTGTTAATCTGTTAATAATAATGCAGGTAGTCCTTGACTTAGAACCATAATTGAGCCTAAAATTACAATTGTAAGTTGTGCTAGTCATTAAGCAGGTCACCATGTGATCATAACCGATTTTATGACATTTTTGCAGCAGCCTTTAAGTGAATCACCATGGTCGTTAAATGGATACTATGGTTGTTAAGCAAACACAGCAGTTGTTCAGTGAATCCATTGTCTATAATGGGTGTTTTGTACCGGCAACCAGAAATAAACACCAGTTTCTAGTAAATAGTCATAAATTGATCTCACATGACTGCTTTAAATGCAGGCTGGTTGTTGAATACCCAAAATGTGATCAGTGACCTCAAGGTATCTGTGTGTATGTGTGTGTGTGTGTGTGTCCTGTAACTTGGAAGTAGCCTTGAGGAGGTCTGTTGTAAATTCAACCCATCGCTTAATGACTGGCCATAAGTGGGAAACTACCTAGAAGAGCCTTGGTGGTGCAGTGGACTAAAGTGCTGTTAAAGTAGCACTTAGCTGCCAACTGCCTGCAATTACTGCGAGTTCAAATCTCAACAGGCTCAAGGTTGACTCAGCCTTCCATCCTTCCGAGGTAGGTAAAATGAGGATTGTGGGGGCAATAAGCTGACTTTATATAAAAAAGAACACCGCTTAGGGGGGCCCGAAAGCTCTACTAAGCAGGTATATACAAAAGTATGAAGGCTATTGCTTAACGCATTGTAAGCCGCCCTGAGTCTCCGGAGAAGGGTGGCATATAAATCGAACCAATAAATAAATAAATACATACATACATACATACATACATACATACATACATACATACCTGTAGCAGGCAAGTCTGAATCCTTCATGAAAACAGTGTTTCAAATAAGTATTTTAAGAAATTTGACTGTTTATTGGCACTTAATGAACATTAATTTTTGGATTTTTTTTTCTAGATCAGGGAGCGTAACATCACACTGGTCAGAAATTGTTGAATTTGTGAAGCAGCTGACAGAAAGATTTGTGAGGTAAGTTGTCGAACGAGTTAGAAAGAACCATATTTCCTTTTTTTTCTGGTAACTATTTTCTTTTTTTAATTTCCTGTTTTCCCTGGAGACCATGAATAGTTTCATAGATTGCAAATGAGTTCGAAACTAGATCTGGCTTGTTCTTAACAACATAAGAACGTCTGTTTTGTTGGGCCAGGTTGAAAAAGACACTGGAACATGTTTAGATCAGATTTCCAACACTTGCTAAGAATATCTCTAAAAATGGCCATTAAGAGTGGTGTTTGAGCCTGCATGACAGGATACCAGACACAATTCTGACCAAAATGACTGTTGTAGAGCAAAAAAAATGAAGGGGCAGGAAAAGATTTAAAATATATTAAGATAAAAAAAAAAACCAACTATTTATCAGAATGTAAAAAGGAGTTGTTTTAAATCAGTCCTGCGGTGAAAAAGAAGAACAAAAACAGGAAATAACATTTTTGGTCCTTTAGTTTTTCTTCCCTCCGTTTCTTCTCTTTTTCATTATACAATCACACCTTTTCGTGCATTTGCAAGGAAAGCACCTGTGGGACACCAGGCATTTATTGTCATCTGGAGTTTTCTGACTTCTTCCCAAGGATGTTACACAGATGTACAACCCAACATCTGCCTTAATAATGGCAGCATGATTTTGATCGTGGTACTCCTCAGATAAGAACAAGATTATTTTAAAAGTTATAGACGACACTCAAGTCTAGTTAAACACAGGACTCTTTGAGTCCTGGAAGTGATTGCATAGACATCACCGCACTTAATTGTTTCCTATGGAAAATGCAGTACAGTTAGTCAATTGTGTTTGGCCAGCTGGTGGAAAAATATGCGGAAGAGGAATCTTAATTGCAACGCATCTTATCTTCACAGGGCAGAAAACAAGGCCTCTATAGAATAAGGAAAGAAATCCGATTGGTTTTTCTTTCCTGGGACAATGTAAGTTAATAAAAAGAGTAATTGGCAGAGGTCACGGGATCTGGAATTTCAGTTACTGGCAACAGAGATGCTTCTTCCTTCCAAAAAATGATCTGATTGCCCATTCCTGAGACTTTTGGTCACTCTTGATTTCGACAAGAACTCCACCCTTTTTATTTCTGAACTGACTGGAACAAAAACGATTTGGTGGAATCGTTCTGTACAGCTTTTGAGATTTTTGTCCTTGTTTCCCCCACTCCTTTTCTTTCTTCAGGGGGGGGGAAAAAAAAGAGGAAGGGTTCCAGGGTTGACAAATGCTGTTCAGTGCAGCATATGGTAAAAATTCTGAGCAGGTTTCATTATAAGAATTAGATCACTTCAGTAAGGGTTGTACATCTGTTCTCCATTTTTTTTTTCCTCTCCTTTTCTGGGTCTGAACGACGAAGGCCTGAAGTTACAACATAACACACGTTCGGTTTCTTTTCAAGAGCTTCAAACGTGCAGAGAGGATATTTTAAAAAATAATAATGGGAACGTATGCTTATGAATTTCTCCCAGAATGGGATTCCTTGATGGTGGGATTAAAAAAAAAATCCAAACATACAAAAGGGTAAAAAAAAAGAAAAGAAAAAGTATTTGGCAATGATGGGATCTATCTTTAGACAAAGAAAAATCGACTGAGGAAAATGCTTGAGATGGCTCCCTCGGATTAAATAATAACTAGTGGAGACAAAACAGCATGATTTGTGCGATAACAGTCTCTCCTTCATTTTTTGTGACACCTTGTGAGACAGATGCTTGAACGTGGTCTTTCTGGACCTTCCTGGGCTGTAAAATGACCCTATACCAGGGGTGTCAAACTTGATTTTATTGAGGGCTGCATCGGGGTTGTGGTTGACCTCAGGGGGGCATGGCAGGTGTGGCTGGGGTGGACGTGGCCATCTGAACATCACTCATGTCAGGGGGACGCCTGTGGCGGTCTGGGAGGAGGTTTCCAGTGGAGGAAGGCGAGATCAGGGCGACACCCCCCATGCCCCTGAGGTCAACCACAACCCTAATGTGGCCCTCAATGAAATTGAGCTTGACACCCCTGTCCTTGAGGTTCCTGCTGCTGTGCTTACTCTCCTTTGCCAGGTGACTCATGGTGTGTGCGAGAGCAGTGGTGAGATTCAGCCAGTTCGGGCAAACCGGTAATTAAATTGCTGGCTGGCCTCTCCCCTCCTCGCCCCTTCCAGGAGTCCCCACGCGCCCCATTGTGGCTCTTAGTTAAGTGCAGGGGGCCTACTAGGCCCAAGACTGGGCACGGGGTGGTGTGGCGCCCACCCTCCCCTGCGGCCCGTTTTCACACCCAGGAGGCTTCAGGGAGGTCTCCTAGGCCCAAAATGGGGCAAGGGGGGTGCGGTGCCCCCCCCGGTGGCCCGTTTTTGCTCCCAGGAGGCTTCAGGGAGGCCTAGGCCCAAAATGGGATGCAGGAGGGTGCGGTGCCCCCCCAGTCTGTTTTTGTTCCCAGGAGGCTTCAGGGAGGCCTAGGCCCAAAATGGGACGCGGGAGGGTGCGGTGTGTCCCCCCCGTCCGTTTTCGTTCAGGAGGCTTCAGGGAGACCTCCTAGGCCCAAAATGGGACACGGGTGTATGTGGCGCATCCCCCCCGCGGCCTGTTTTTGCTCCCAGGGGGTGTGCAGGAGGCTGAGTGCTGCCTGTCACACCCCTGGCCACTCCCACCATGGCCACACCCACCCAGCTGGTCATTAGGACAGAGTCATTAACCCGGTTGTTAAATTATTTGAATCCCACCACTGGGTTTAGGGCAGCGGTGAAATGTAAAATTTATTACTACCGGTTCTGTGGGCGTGGCTTGGTGGTGGGCGGATGTGACTGAGTGGGCATGGCCAACTTTTTAAAAAAAAACTTTTAAAACCATTTTTTCTACAACCTCTTCGGCTGAAGAGGTTGTAAAAAAATGCTTTTAAAAGCCTCCGACGATCTCAGCTGAGCCGCACGATCATCAGAGGCTTTTTTTTTTACTTTTAAAAGCATTTTTTCGGCCGAAGAAGTTGGAGAAAAAATGCTTTTAAAAATTAAAAAAAAAAAGCCTCTGATGATTGCGCGGCTCAGCTGGGCATGGAGGGGGAGCAGCGATTTTTGCTACCAGTTCTCCGAACCACCCGCTGCCATCGCTACCAGATCAGGTGATCCGGTCCGAACCGGGAGCATTTCACCCCTGGTATAGGGTCTCCTGAAAACCTCCAAAATCCCTTCCAACTCTATTATTTTATGTTCTAATATTCCCTCAGATTTTTAGAATCATGAGCAACTTTGTTTTGGACATTGTTGTAACGATTGGAGCATGTCCAGTTTGGTCTTCGAACGGGAAAACACTTCCATTCCCAGTTTTTTGTCCCAAATGTGCAGATTATACCCTATCATTTCCTATCAATAGCGAGCAGTCACAAAAACAATTTTCATGTTTTGATTGGTCCCATAATTTCTTCTATGGGCCAAAAATGAACAGAGACAGCACTATGGTCTAAACTCCTAAAATGGAAAGCAACAGCTTAATTACAGAGGACTATGGTCGGTTTGATCCAGAATGTGAATTGAGTAAAATCAAGCAGATCCAATATAAGAGAATATCTATAATGAAGAACTGAACGGTGCAGCCTCTTTGTTCTCTGAGCTGTTTACTTACATTTCACTACCCAACTAGGTAACATCATCAGTTGAATATTGAAATGTCTGCAAGCAAATGACCAAGCTCAGAGAGCACCAGATCAGAGAGCAGTATATATACTGCTTTCAGGACAGGTGAAATATAGAATTGCTGACCAACATGTTATGACTCTGATACTAGAAAATGGTCTGTGTGATCAAATTAAAGACTCCTTGAAATGTTCTGGCTTACATGGCTGAATTTAATGGTTTTCTTTCTCTTTCTCATCTTTAAAAGCCCTCGGATGAGAATATCCTTCATCGTGTTTTCCATGCAAGCCACTGTGGTTCTGTCACTAACCCAAGATAGGTAAGTAAATGTCGACATTGCCCGTTTTTAAATGCTATCAAATCGCCCCCCTTTTTTTTAGCAACAGAACTGCAAACATTTTCAGCAATTAGAATTATACGGTTGCAATAATTGGATAAATACAGGGATGGGCTTCAAAAATTTTAGCAAGGGGTTCTCTGCCCCGTTGTTGGATGGGTGGGGACATGATGGGCATACAGCCTAGTCAGCTGGCGGGGCGGGGGGGGGGCGGCCGTTTTTGCCCTTCCTGGGCTCCGGAGATTTTTTTTGAGCCTCCTGGAGGGCGAAAATGGCCTCCCCAGGCTCCGGAGGCCCTCTGGAGGCCGGAAACGGGCCTGTTTCCGACATTCCTGAACTTACAGTAGGCCCGTTTGTCACCCTCCCCGAGCCTCCACGCACTCCCCCGTTATGCGGCACTAGGGATTCAAACCGCTGAACTGCCAACCTTTTGATCGACAAGTTCAGCATCTTAGCCACTGAGCCACCGCGTGGTATATAAGTATATAAGTGTTATTTCTATAGTTAGCGAAATCTTGGGGAGCATTTTGAGAACTCTGTTATGCCTTCTAGATCAGGGGTCCCCAATCCCCGGTCCATGGACTGGCAGTGGGTCGCGACATGCCAGAAACTGGGTTGCGCAAAGAAGCGAAGCTTGTTGTGGCCTGTTGGCCACTGGCCCCTCCAGCAGTCGAATCAGAGGAGGAGAAGGCGTGGGAGTCAGGGTCAGCATCAAGGCAACCTGAGAGCTCCAAGGGGGAAGAGGGAATGGAGCTGGCAGAGAGAGAGAGAGAGAGGCGGAGCCTGGGCCATCCATCAGCCTTCAGATGGAGAGTCAACAGCCCCCAGGTCTGGAGGTGGCTGATGAGGAAGAGGAGGAACAGCTGGGTCCAGTGCCTGACGCGCGGATGCGCAGAAGGCAGAGGAGAGGAGAGCAGTGGAAATCTGCGGGCCAGTTCTTGGGCAGAAAAGCCACCTCTGCTAGCGAAGCCCCAGCTTAGCTCTGGGGATAAAAGGCAGGGGGTTGAAATGAATAGGTGTGGCAGACAACTATTCATCTCCCTGCCGGACAGACTTCTTAGCCTGCGGTGAGCGAAACTTTTTGCCGGGGCTGCTGGCGCTCCTTATAAAGGAATCTTTGAGTTACCTTCAGAGGGTTTGTCGTGTTTGGGGAGCTGGGTCAGAACAAAGCTCCATTTGCAGGATGCTGACGGTACGCGAAATCACACCCCCTCCGGTCTGTGGAAAAAAACTCTCTCCACAGAACCGGTCCCTGGTTCCGAAAAGGTTTTTGTGGGGGGGGGGGGGAGCAACTGCTCTAGATGCTGAGTCACGTAGAAGCGTTCACAGGAGATGCTAATGTATTAATTGGGAGAGAGCCACGTGCCTTCTTCTCCAATCTGACATCAAGAAAGAAGGACTTGGCGCCACAAGCACTAAGTAGGGCTTTGGAAGGAAGACAACCAGCGTGATAACTGTGAGGAATAAAAATGTGCCTTTGCTGAAAGACAGAGGTGTGAGATGCTTCTGCATATGTTCCACCGAGATGTTCTATTTGTAACTGTGAAGCCGTCTCCAAGTTGCCATCAACGGATTGTCTTCCTTTTGCTTTGGTCTCGAATTCTAAACGGGCTGCGGAAGAAACCTTCCAGATTTCGTTCGGTTATTTCAAGGTAGCCGGGCTCTTCAGAAGTTGGGTGTTTGCATTTGCTGTAGCAAACCATCACCTATTCCACTGTGCAAATGTCTGCTTTTGTTGTTTAAATATGTTTTGATGTGTACACAATGACTTCCAGCGACAGAGAAAGGATTCAGAAGGTTTTTTTGGAGGAGGGCGAAAAGCTTTGTGTTCAGGAAAGAATCAAGAAAGGGAACCAAAGAAAAAGGGACAATGAAGAAAAAGAAATAATAAGAGAGAAAAGGAGGGGGGGGGGGAAAGATACAAAACAGAAAGAAGACCACCAAGAAACATTGTTTTAAAAAGAGGATATATTTAGGTGTTTATTTATTTATTGTATTTATTTATTTATTGGTTCGATTTAAATGCCGCCCTTCTCCGGAGACTCAGGGCAGCTTACAATGCGTTAAGCAATAGCTGTCATACTTTTGTATATACCTGTTTAGCAGAGCTTTTGGCCCCCCCTAAGCGGTGTTCTTTTTTTATACAAAGTCAGCTTATTGCTCCCACAATCCAGGTCCTCATTTTACCTACCTCGGAAGGATGGAAGGCTGAGTCAACCTTGAGCCTGGTGAGATTTGAACTCGCAGTAATTGCAGGCAGCTGGCAGCTAAGTGCTACTTTAACAGCACTTTAGTCCGCTGTGCCACCAAGGCTCTTGGTGTTGTATGTTATGTGTTTGTCATATTGTGTTATAATCAAATATTAAAAATTAAAAAAAAAAAGAAAGGGTGGTGAAGAAACATACATGGTGGCATCACAATAACAACTCTGTGCCGTACGCACTTGTGTTCAGTGTCAAGACGTTGCAACACACGGTTTCATAATTTTTATTTTCGCCAGTGCCTTTTGGACTGGATGTCTGCAACAGGAAATAATGTATTTCATTGTATTTTATTTTACCGTGTTCTGTTAAAGATGTATGTTTCCACCAATTGCAATATACATTTTAGTTTCCTCTAGACCAGAGGTGCCAAACTCAATTTGTCTGCTGAGCTCTGGTGGCTCAGCAGACTAAAGCAGTGTCATTAACTGTTATTAAGATCAGCTGCCTGCAATTACTGCAAGTTCAAATCCCACCAGGCTCAAGGCTGACTCAGCCTTCCATCCTTTCTAAAGTAGGTAAAATGAGGACCCAGATTGTGGGGGCAATAAGCTGACTTTGTATAAAATATACAAAAGTATGAAGGCTATTGCTTAATGCATTGTAAGCCGCCCTGAGTCTCCGGAGAAGGGCGGCATATAAATCAAATTAAAAGAAAAAAATTCATTGAGGAGCACATCAGGGCTGTGGTTTACCTTGGGAATGCAGGGGTGGGTGTGGCTGACTGGGTGGGTCATTCAAAGCCATACAAAGTAAAGAGCAATTTTCTAGAATATTTTCAGTTTTCTCCTTCCATTTGCAAGTTTTAATCCAGCCCCTTCATCTTGTTTTTCCCAGTTCCCCAATGAAACACATTTTCACTTGCTAGAAGGAAGTAGGAATTGACTGTGTTTATTGAGCATCTGGCCTATTGATCGTCTCTCTTCTTTTTATTTTGAATATATCGAAATAAGTTCTTTTTATTACATTTGGCATCTCACCCCATATCATTCTCAGCTTTAGCTTTCTTGCCAGTCTTTAGTTCTGATCTAAAGTTAGTTTTGATCTACCTGTAAGTATGTTTTTTGTGGCCTCTTGTTTTTTCCACCTTGTTTCTTCTTTAAAAGGACCGTTTCTGCTGAAGAAGAATCCAAATGCCTTCTGCAAAATATGTCTCTTTCCTCATTAGTCTTTTTAGATTTAGAGAATCTTAGCAATCATGATACATTTCTACACTTGTATCTCAAAGTAAGAAAAAATCATAAGAGAAATAACCAATGTTTGCAGTTCAAAACACAGTTAGTGTTCACGATCAGCCTAGAAGTTCTAGGAGGAACAGCCTTGGCGTTAAGAGAACTGATGTAGATGAGTGAAAAGAACATATTAGGAAGGAAAGTCTCTATGTGCCTAGCACTCCAGAAAATATGGGTGTTGCAAAATTGAACTTTATTGGTTGATTTAAAATAAGATAAGCAACTTTTTTTTCTTCTACTCTTTTTTCATTTCCTAACCCTCACCACCACTACCACTACTTCCTCCTCTTCCTCTTCCTCTTCCTCTCCCTGTCCCCCTCCTCCTCCCTTCCTGTCCCTCTTCTCTTCCTTCTCCTGCTCCTCTTCCTCCTGCTCCTCCTCT
>WNWU01000159.1:49723-73104 GCA_012654045.1 Ptyas mucosa
TTTTTTACCATGGAATCCACTTTGTTTTCTTTTTGTACTCATTGGGCTCCACAACTGAAATAAGGGCTGCAGGTGTCAAAAAGTGCGAGGAGGTCTCGGTTCTATGCTGGATAAATAAAACTGAACTGATTGTACGAGAGCTATTTTCTGCATTGCAAAATCTGGTTTGGAAAAAAAAGAAGAAGAAGAAAAAAAAAAAAGAAAGCAACCCTGGAACTTGATTTGTCATTTGTTTCTTGGCAGCAAAACTGCCAGAGCCTGCGGACAGTCTGCCAGACATCCCCTGGCAACCAGAGAGCGTCTGCTTGGTAATCTGCATTCGTACATAATCAGTTTCAGGTTGTTTTCAATAGACGCCGAGTGTAAAATATTTTGGATTAAACAGATTGCATTGACTTTATGTAACTTGTTCAGCTGCCATCTATAGCGCACAGCATGTCTTCGGTGGCAACCAGAACTGGTAGTACAGATTTAAATGGCTTGTTGAAGAGGGTTTCCCCCTCCCTCTAGTCTACTTTTTCAATTGTGGGTGAGAGGGATGAAACGGAGAGCGATTCAGAAATGGGAAGTCCACAGGTTTCTCTATGTCTTACTTATTTATTAAATTGCTATGCCGCTGACAACGAGATAAAAATGACAATATAAACCATTGAAATGATAAAACGTTAGCGTTAAAATGAACGCAGATAGCTAAGGAAGGAAGAAGTAGAAGAAGAGCAGGCAGAGCTGGGGGTGGGTGGAGTTAAACATGTTATCATCTTAGAGTCGTTGCGTTTCCACAAAGGGCCCAAGTCCAATCCTTCCAGAATTCTGTCGACCCTTATCTGATGCCAATTTAGAATTGAACTTTAATTGACTAGATCCTTGCAAATAGTCTTGAGCAATGAATCCTCTGAACTAGAATTTAACACGGCCTGATTATTCGCACCTGATAGGCCAAATTCACCGTGGGCAATGTATCCGTTTAGGTGTAGCCATAGAAAGCGAGACATTTTAAGATTCTGGAGTGAAATACTTTTGACCAGGGTAAAACTGCATTTACAAATCTGTTGTCTCCAAAGATCTGCCAGGCTACTAGGAACCGAGTTAACTCCAGTAATTTTGATGTCTTTAATAAACCTTTTCACGATTTCCCCCTTATTTTTAGGCAAAAAATTCAGAGAGGCATTGAAGATTTACAGAACGTTAAGCCAGGAGGTGAAACATATATGCACGAAGGATTACAAAAAGTAAGTTCTTTGCATTTTCTGTAATTGGAGGTGCAGTGTAGTTCATTGCTGTTTGAGAACTTTCAATCTTTTGAATCGTTTTTTTGCATTTTTTTTAAAAAAATGGTATTATTTCTAACATGCTTCATTCTTGAAGAATTCTGGGCAGCATACAAGATGATGATGATGCTCTGAAAAACTCTGACAAATAATGCAAATACACACACGGCTAAACACACAAAGAACTGTGACTCATAGAGCAGAAAGACAGAGTTGAAAGGGACCTTGGAGGTCCTCTAGTCCAACCACCTGCTCAAGTGGGAAACCCTAGGGTTTCCTGCCTGAGTGGGGGGTTGGGCTACAAGACCTCCAAGGTCCCTTCCAACTCTGCTGTTCTGTTCTGACAAGCAGTGTTGCGAAGCGAGACAGTTGTTAAGTTAGTTTTTCCTTATTATACAGCCTTTCTTGCCACATTTGTGGTTGGATTACTGCAATGCCCTCTACATGGGGCTGCCCTTGGGGTGCACCCGGAGGCTCCAGCTGGTCCAGAATGCGGCCGCGTGGGTTGTTACGGGAGCTTCCCGTTACTCCCGTGTGACACCTTTCCTGCATGAGCTGCACTGGCTGCCGGTTGTTCTTCGGATCCGCTTCAAGGTGCTGGTTCTTACCTATAAAGCCCTACATGGCCATCGACCCAGGGTACCTGCAGGACCACCTCCTACTGGCCTCCCACTGCCCTGTGCGGTCACATAGGGCTGCCCTCCTCTGGGTACCATCACCCAGACAATGTCGGCTGATGGCCTCCCGGATGAGGGCGTTCTCAGTAGCCGCACCGACCCTCTGGAATGAGTTACCCACCGGGCTGTGGACGGCTCCTGACCTCCACACTTTCCGCACCGACCTGAAGACAAGGCTGTTTCAGCAAATTCCCTGATCTGCTACGAGATTTTATTCTGTTTGGGGTTTTATATTGGCTGTTTTTAGGATTTTTATTGTTATTATGTTTTTATTCTGTGCGCCACCCCGAGTCCTACGGGAGAAGGGCGGCACATAAATTTAATAAAAATAAATAAAAAAAATAAAAAAAATTGTAAAGTGAATCACTGCAGTTGTTAAGTTTAGTGACATGGTTGTTAAGTGAATCTGGCTTCCCTATTGCCACAATGGTTGTAAGTGTGAAAAACACGAGTCAGTTTTTTCAGTGCTGTTGTAACTTCCAACGGTCGCTAAACAAACCGTTGTAAGTTGAGAACTACCTATATATCCTTCACACTGACGTTAAGCATAAAAATTTGGGGGCACCTTGATGAACTCTTAACTCCTTATGATTCGCCATTTCTGCCCTCCATTTCTTGCTCTTCTCTGCTTCCAAATGCAATTGTAAGAGCACAAATTCTTTTGTTTTCCCAGGCAAATGATCAGATTGCAAAAGCAAAAGGATCCAGCAGTGTAATCATTGCCTTGACAGATGGAAAGTTGGAAGGCTTGATCCCACTGTATGCAGAAAAAGAGGTGAGGGTCGAAGTGCAACAGCACTTCCTGTTGAGTTCAACATTTGCATATGCATGTTATTTTGGGGGGCAAATGTAGACATAACTCTTTTTTCCCCCTTCCTTTGTTCTCTCTGCTACAGGCAGATAATGCCAGGTCCATGGGAGCTAGAGTTTACTGCGTTGGAGTCCTCAATTTTAATCAAGACCAGGTAGGGCTTTCCCTCTTAAAAATTTGGGAGTCTGCATATCAAAATGAAAAAATAAATAAATAAAATAAAACGTGGCAAAGGCGCTTTCTTATTTGAGAAATGTCCTTGGATGAGGAGACCCAAACTCATTGGTAGCCTCACATTGCAATGAACAAGGACATGCATTCAGTTTCACAACTACTATGATTGTTGGCCGAGCAGGGACAAAAACAGCCAGAGAAATGATCGAGCTTGGGAAACGGGCCCCTTGACAGTCAACAGGCATGCTGAATTATCACCAACCTATCAGATACTTAGGAGCGGAGGGTGCGGGGGCACAAGGAAACAATACTCAACGATGTAGTGGGCAGTCATTAACATCCTAATTAAAAGCTAAAAGCTATACACAACCAGGGGTGGCTTCAAAAATTTTAGGAAGGGGTTCTCTGCTCGGTTGCTGGGTGGGCATGGCCACGGTGGGCGTGGCCTAGTCGGCCTCCTGCACCACAGCGGGAGGAGCGTTTTTGCCCTTCCCGGGCTCTGGAGACTTTCCTCGAGCCTCTGGGAGGGCGAAAACTGCCTCCCCAGGCTCCGGAAGCCCTTTGGAGGCCAGAAACGGGCCCATTTCTGGCCTTCCTGAACTTCCGGCAGGCCCGTTTTTCGCCCTCCCCAAGCCTTCGTGCGCACCCTGCAGTTACTTGCATCCAAAACAGGCCGTGTGGGGACTCCTGGGAGGGCGGGGCAGGGTGGGCGGGGCCAGCCAGGAATGGAATTTGGGGGTTCTCCGAATCCCTGCTAAGAATCTTAGCTAGAGGTTCTCCCGAACCCCTGCGAACTCCCAGCAGCCCATCCCTGTACACAACCACAAACTACACAAATACAATGTGTAGAATAGCCCACTGTGCATATTTTGGAGAGAGAGGTTCCCCGATGATGGTCACCAGTAAGCTCGAAAAAATAAAAATTTGGTCCCTGCAACCGATTCAGATTGGATCCTGCAGAAATTTCCTTCTTCATTGAGTCTTTTCAGCAACTATTTTATGTTTTGGGGTTCATTTTTTGGGGTGATAATGGTACCTGTTTTCCAGGTACGTTAAGATGTATCTGGCAGCTTACACACATTTTTTTTTGTATATCACTTAAAATGGGTGGAAAGAAGTGGTGCAGTGGCCCAGAGGTGGAGCTGTGAGTTCGAACCTATGTAGAGGCAGATATTTCTCTCTCTGGGCACACTGGGAATATATCTGCTGAACAAAACTCCGCATTGGTGACAGGAAGGGCATCCGGCCATTAAAACACTTTGCCAGCTCTATTCAGGTGCCCAGACTCTACCCCGCAAGGGATTATGGGGTCGTTCAATGAAGATGATGACTTAAAATGGGTGGAAAATCCTACCATCATTGTTTTGTGAATTGCTGCCAAATTTCAGAGGTATAATTTATTGGGGGAGTGTGTATGTGTTCCAGGATATACACTCAGCTCCACTCACAAAGCTAAGAGGCACGTCGCTTGTGACTTGCAACTACCCCGTTTCCCCAGAAATAAGACCTCCCCTGATAATAAGCCCAATCGGGCTTTTGAGCATATGCGCTAAAATAAGCCTCCCCCTGAAAATAAGCCCTCCCCAAAAATATTTAAACGCGGAGCTGGAAATCAGGTAAGACGGCAAGAGGGTGTCTTCAATCCGGGTGAGATTCAAGGTGCTGGTGATGACCTATAAAGCCCTACATGGCTTAGGCCCAGGATATTGATTTATTTATTAGATTTGTATTCCGCCCTACTCCCGAAGGACTCAGGGCGGCGAACAGTTAAACAATAAATACAGACTATAAATATTCAGAAACTGATTAAAAATACAATTGAATAGATTGATATAGAATGGAATTAAATTAAAACGTTCTCAAATTTATAGGGTAGATCCAAATTTAAAGAATCTAATGGTTTGAAGGGAGGTTAGGCCAGGCCGGCTTGCATGAATAAGAATGTTTTGAGGGCCCGGCGGAAAGCCCGGAGATCTGGGATTAATCGTATCTCCGAGGGCAGCTCATTCCAAATTGTGGGTCCTCCCACAGAGAAGGCTCTCCTCCTGGGGGCCGCCAGTCGACATTGTTTGGCTGACGGCACCCTGAGAAGTCCCTCTCTATGGGAGCGTACTGGTCGGTGGGAGGTTATTGGTGGCAGAAGGCGGTCTCGAAGATATCGCGGTCCTAAGCTATGGAGCGCTTTAAAGATGGTAACCGAAACCTTGAAGCGCACCCGGAAGACCACAGGGAGCCAGTGCAGCTCGCGCAGAAGGGGAGCCACATGGGAGTGCCACGTTGCTCCCATAACTACCCGCGCGGCTGCATTCTGGACCAACTGGAGCCTCCGGGTGCTCCTCAAGGGGAGCCCCATGTAGAGAGCATTGCAGTAGTCCATGCGGGAAGTGACGAGGGCATGAGTGACTGTACTTAACGAGTCCCGATCTAGAAAGGGACGCAACTGGCGTACCAGGTGAACCTGATAAAAAGCTCTCCTGGCCACAGCCGTCAAGTGTTCTTCTAAAGACAGCCACATATCTGTCGGACCATCTGCAACCAGCAACAGCTTCCCATCGTCCGGTGCGTTCTCACAGGGAGGGCCTACTCAGGGTGCCGTCGGCTAGACAATGTCGGCCGGCGACCCCCAGAGGTACAGCTTTCTCTGTGGGCGCGCCCACCCTTTGGAATCAACTCCCCCTGGGGCTCCGGTTGGCCCCTGACCTTCGCACCTTCCGCCGCGAATTAAAAACATGGTTGTCTAAATTGCCCAGCCTGGACTGATGGGGTCTGATTATTTTTAATGCGTTTTAATATTTATTTATTTATTTTATTTATTTATTTAAAATTTATATACCGCCCTTCTCCCTGAGGACTCAGGGCGGTGAACAGCCAGAATTAAAAACATACAATACAAATATTAAGAATTAAAATACATATAAATTTGGCTCCAATTTTAAAAATAACAAACCAATTTAAAAAACGTCTAAAATTTCTTCCTAAGCCAGCCCGGCTTGTTGAAAAAAGTAGGTTTTAAGGGCACGGCGGAAGGCACTGAGGTCTTGAGATCTCCTTATCTCAGGGGGCAGCTGGTTCCAGAGGGTAGGTGCCCCCACAGAGAAGGCTCTCCCCCTGGGGGTCACCAGCCTACATTGTTTGGCTGATGGCACCCTGAGGAGGCCCTCTCTGTGGGAGCACACGGGTCGGTGGGAGGTCATTTGTGGCAGTAGGCGGTCTCGCAGATACCTAGGCCCTATGCCATGGAGCGCTTTAAAGGTGATAACCAACACCTTGAAGCGCACCCGGAAGGCCACCGGGAGCCAGTGCAGCTCGCGCAGGAGCGGTGTTACGTGGGAGCGCCATGTTGCTCCTGTCACTACCCGCGCGGCCGCATTCTGGACCAGTTGAAGCCTCCGGGTGCTCCTCAAGGGGAGCCCCATGTAGAGCCCCATGTAATATGTGTTTAATATGTATTCTTGATATGTTTTATTTGGATTGGGATTGTTGTGAGCCGCCCTGAGTCCTACGGAAATAGGGCGGCATACAAATCAAAGTAAAATAAATAAATAAATAAAGAGGAGCCCCATCTTGCTCCACGCGCCCCAAAATAATAAGACCCTCCCCCCCGAAAATAAGGCCAAGCGCTTATTTCGGGGTTCAAAAAAATATAAGACAGGGTTTTATTTTCGGGGAAACACGGTAGCCCATCCCTCTGTTATGTTATCCCTCTGTTATGCATTCAGTGTGTAACATGTAGTTTGACCCTTCGCCTGAAGCTCCTGTTTCTGCTGAATTGGATCATTTACTCCAGGTTCAAGATTGTTTCGTTTGGTTGGCTGCTCTCTCTGATGCCTTGCATCATCCTCTAAATGGACTGGGAGAGAAACAAGGATAGCATAATGGTTAGTTTGGTTTCAGAGAAAAAAAAACCAAGCGGATTCAGTGAAAGCCATTCTGTAAATGAAACGGCTTCTTGTTTTTCTTCGGTGACCTTTCATAGCTGGGAATCTTCCTTGGGTTTCGTTGTGTTTAGATTGTTTTGCTGTGGGAATAAGAAAAATTATGACTAGTGATTATGTACAAAATAAATATCAAACTAGAAAATGTTATATAGCTTTTAGCTGAGGAAGACTAGATTAATTTGATAATACAGAACAGCAAGCAGGGTATAGAATATGAAGGGGATGAATAATACATATTGTGTTTGGAATTACTAGAGTTTTAAATAGTGGAAGTCCGGGGGAGCGGGGGGAGGGAAGAGTGGTTGGGGAGGGTTAGGGTGGGAAAGGGAGGGAATTGTATTTTCTAAGATTTACTTGATTAATGTAATATAATATGTTGGGGGAGGGGGGGAAAGGGGGAAAAATTTGTATTTGAAAACTTTTTCAATAAAAAAAAAAGAAAAATTATGACTAGTAAACAGGATTTTGTTTATACCTGTGGTTCTCTCGAAGCCATGCATTTCCCCGCCTTAAATCTTGGCTAAATCTTGTGCGTGCATGTCTTGTCTATCTGTGTCTAAAGGTTGGTAGCGCAAATGTCTGTTGTATTTGTGCTCACTTCCCTAGCTCGAAAGCATTGCTGATTCCAAGGATCAAGTCTTCCCAGTAAGAGAAGGATTTCAAGCTCTCCGAGGGATAATTAATTCGGTGAGTATTTGAAAAAGGGCATCTTGTTGAATTTGCAAAGTCGGTTTATTTTATTTTTTAAAGGCATTTTTTGTGCAGCTGTTTCATTTTTTTTTTTTTTTAATCTTAAGGATGGGTTCCCTGGGCTTTCTTAGCTCCAGTGCTTTCTTGTGGAGTGGGCTGCTGGTTTTGAACAAATTAGAATTGCTTTGTTGCACGAGCAAGCATCTAGAGCAGGGATGGCAAACCTTTTTGCCATTGCGTGCCAAAAGCGGGGGGGGGAGTGCGGGGGCGGAGGGGGGGGTCACATGCACACGTGCCCACACCCATAATGCAATGTTCCCCCCCACGCCCTGTCCCCACGCGCAGGCATGTGTGACCCCCCCGTGCTGCCCCGCTCCCTGCAGATGTGCCCATGCTCCCCGCGCATGCACACACGACTCCCCCCTCCCCATTTTGGGCCTAGCAGGCCTCCCTGAAGCCTCCAGAGGCCAGAAACAGCCTATTTCCGAAGTTCCGGTAGGCCTGTTTTTTGCCCTCCCATTGCTTCTTGTCCTGCCCTCAGGTGCTTTGGAGAATAGCTTGACTTCCTCTTCTTTGTGGCAACCTCTGAGATTTTGGAACACTCCTATTATGTCTCCCCTAGTTCTTCTTTTCATTAAACTAGACATACCCATTTCCTGCAACCGTTCTTCATATGTTTTAGCCTCCAGTCCCCTAAAGTTCAGGGGAATTGTTCAGTATTGAATTGGTGCCAGATAACAAGGGTTGGACTTCAATTGTTTGTGGCGATGGAATGATTCTAAGCTTATGATGCACTTAACTCCGCTCTCCTAGCTCTGTTTGTTCTTCTCCTATAGATCTCCATTCACAGGAAGGGAGCTGAGATACATTCATATTTTTGAGACAGTTAGTATGAGAAGATATATGATCCTGTGTATGGTATTTCCCTTGGACAGCTTCACATGTTTCTATTTTAGGGAATTTATTCTGAAATGTAAATATACTGGCAGGGTTTGATTCCTAAAAAGGACCGGCTTGCTTAATGGTTTCTGTATAGATAAATTGCGTCTTTAAATTGCACTAGGAAGAACTGTATTGATCGAGTTCCTTTCCTTAAAGAAAACTGCGGCGTGAAAGCTTTGTGGAACCGTTTAACCCTGCATATTTATTTCTGTACTAAAATAAATACACAGTTCTTCATTAAGGAAAGATATATGCTGCAGCAAATGTAAATGCATTAAATTTGAATGAGAATTTTTGGGCAATATTTGCTAATGAATTTGTTTTGGGTTGTTCATTGTGGATTAAAGGGTTTGAGTCAAATGTTTATAGCTGCCAGTTCAGCTGGTACATCAAAACGTGCTTTTAACACCAGCTGCGAGCCAGGAATTGCTGCTATGCAGATAGTCCTTGACTAACAACTGTTTGTTTAGTGACGGTTCGAAGTTGCAACAATACTGGGGGAAAAAAAGTGACATATGACCATTTTTCATACTTAAAGACCGTTGCAGCATCCCCACGGTCATGTGACCAAAATTTGGGTGCTTGGCAACTGGCATGTATTTGTGACTGTTCCTGGGTCACATGATCACCATTTGTAACCTTCCTAACAATCAAAAGTCTAATGGGAAAAGTGAGATTCACTTAACAACCACATGATTCACTTAACGATTGTGGTAGAAAAGTTGTAAAATGGGACATAACTCACTTCAAACCTGCCTTGTTCAGCAATAGAAATGTCAGGCTCAATTGTGTTCTTGAGTCGAGGCCTACCTATATTTAATGCCATTTTCCTCAGAAAAGGAAAACACTGTTAAGAATAGGTAGGCCTCGACTTACGAACACAACTGAGCCCGAATTAAACCTTACGAAATAAGATCACCGGACGAATTAAAATTTGGCAACAATTTTGGAGCGCAGGTAGTCCTCGACTTACAACAGTTCGTTCAGTGACCGTCCAAAGTTACAACGGCACTGAAAAAAAGGGACTTATGGCCATTTTTCACACTTATGACAGTTGTAGCATCCCCATGCCCACGTGATTTAACATTCACATGCTTGGGCACTGACTCACATTTATGACGGTTGCAGTGTCTCAGGGTCATGTGATCCCCTTTTGCGACATTCTGACAATTTTTTTAAAAAAAATTGATTTAGATGCCGCCCTTCTCCGGAGACTCAGGGCGGCTTACAATGCGCTAAGCAATAGCCTTCATACTTTTGTATATTTATATAAAGTCAGCTTATTGCCCCCACAAACTACGTCCTCAATTTACCTACCTTAGAAAGGATGGAAGGCTGAGTCAACCTTGAGCCTGGTGAGATTCGAACCTGCAAAATTGCAGGCAGCTGGTATTAATAACAGGGTGCTTTAGACCACTGTACTACCAAGGCTCTACACAATCAAAGTCAACGGGGAAACCAGATTCACTGAACAACTGTGTTACTAATTTAACAACTGCAGTGATTCACTTAAGAAATGTGGCGAGAAAAGTCATAAAGCGGGGCAAAACTCACTTAACAAATTTCTCACTTAGCAACATAAATTTTGGGCTCAATTGTGGTCGTAAATTGAGGACTACCTGTAGTTATATCCCTCCCCTGAGGTTTTCAGGGTCCTATGCGAAGCCCTGTGACGGCAAATTATACAGATTTTGTACAGTACTAATGTCTGTTTGTCTATCGCTAGAGTTGTTCTTTGAGGAAGATGGGCAGTCTCTAAATATGATAAATAAATAAACTAAAAGTTGAGTGAAGATTGTTTTACTTTAATATGGGGCCTTGTCTTGGATTATAGTTTAGGAAAAAGAACGCCACTTCGGTTGCATTGTGAAAAATGGGCAGACTAGTATTTTGTGGAATTATTTTTGATTTTTAGTTGTTAAAAAACAAATCCTTCAATGATGATCAGAGGAGGATTTGATTATTCTGACTAGAGAAGCTTTATCTGGAGAAATGCAGCAGGACAGAACACAGATAGATAATATTCTGCTGCAGTTGAATTGCAAGTAACCTTTAGCCAGCTTTTCCGTTGCTGTGAACGTCTCCCAAGTTTATAAAACTTTTACGCAAACGCAGATCTGTCAAAATAAATACAAGCAGAAAGTCGACCAATCTGCTGAAGTACTGCTAGAACATCTAGGCAACAAAAATGTGCCCAATCACTACATATGACCATCTTATTATTTTTTTTGTGTATGTGTTTGTACACTTTAGGGGGTTTTTTTGGTTGTTGTTGTAACAGTTCCGAATGTTGCAATTGTTAAATATTGAAATATGACTCACAGTTGTAACTGGGTGGTGAAAGAAAATAATCTTGGAAAACACTTTATTTTCACTTTATTGTGTAGGAAAGAGTTGAATTCATTATGCAAAGTGTACATAGTATGACCATGGTAAAGTAAAGTTAATATGGTTACATATGGGCTTGACAGGGAAAACATATTAAGAACACCCATATTTGTGATGTGGTTTTAACTGCTGTGCATCGTTGGTCTTGCTGTTGCAGCCCCAGAAATCTTAAATGCTCCTCATTTAAGGTTTGCATGTACAAAATAGTTCGGCCCTTGCATTGGTTCTCTTGCAGATGCATTGCGCTTTATGGTTGGCAAAATACATCACTATTTCTGCAGTCTATTACAGTTACAGAACCTGAGCATATAGAAGGAGACAAAGCTTAAGTAAGGTTTGCATGGAATATGGTCCAGCAGTGTGCGGCGGCAGCCAAAAAAGCCAACACAATCCTAAATTGCATTAACAGAGGGATACAATCAAGATCAAGTGAGGTACTAATACCACTCTATAAAGCCTTAGTAAGACACACCTAGAATACTGCATCCGGTTTTGGTCACCATGCTAATAAAAAAGATGTTGAGACTCTAGAAAGAGTGCAGAGAAGAGCAACATATATGATTAGGGGACTGGAAGTTAAAACATACGATGAACGGCTGCAGAAACTGGACATGGCTAGTCTAGTGAAGAGAAGGACCAGGGGAGACGTGATAACAGTCTTCCAATATTTGAGGGGCTGCCACAAAGAGGAGGGGGTCAAGCTGTTTTCCAAAACACCTGAAGGCCAGACAAGGAATAATGGATGGAAACTGATCAAGGAGAGATTCAACCTAGAAATAAAGAGAAATTTCCCGACAGTGAGAGCACTCAACCCATGGAACAGAAGTTGCGTTCAGAAATTGTGGGAGCTTCATCACTGGAAGCTTTCAAGAAGAGATTGGACTGCCTTTTGTCAGAAAGGGTGGGGGGGTTGGCCTAGATTACCTACAAGCCCCTTCCAACTCTGTTAATCTGTTGAAAAGAAGCATTCCTCCAGGTGGGTAGAGTTACTGTTATGGTTCTGTATCTACAACAATTGGCTTGTAGCTAACCACTGAGACGTAAGGTGTTATCTGTCTGTTTTTAGCTTGATTTGTGTACGGTTTGCAGCCTCAGTGGTCAAAGCTCAGTTCTTTGTGATTGTATCCTGCTACGTCAGCCTTCTCCTGCCTACCCAAGCATCCTTCAGAAATGTAGACTTGAGCTGCCAGAATGCTTAGCCAGTGATGTTGGCTGAAGATTTCTGGGTGTTACACAGGACTGTGTCCTCACCCATCCCCTTAGTAGTTTGGTATGCATGCGAATCAAAACATTTTAGAGACACAAGTCTTTTTCTCCCCGGTTTCAATCTAATGACCACCAGTGGATTAAGGTCAGGCCCCAACCCACCCACCCCCAAAAACCCAGAAAGACAGGTTGTGATTTTTCCAACAGCAAAGATTTCTTTATTGCTCGTCGCCTATTGACAGAATCTTGCCAAACTAAAGCAAACTACCATCTCCATAAAACATATATTCCGGGAACTATTAGGGAGGAGCTGTCTTCACCTTCTTTCTCTCACATGAATGATCTGAACTGAGTTGTCTCTTGCTCCCCTGGAATGCTCTTTCTGGGAGTCAGCATGACCATTGGGAATTACATGTAGTCCTTGACTTACAACCATTGGTTCAATGACCGTTCAATCTGACGGTGGCATTGAAAAAAGTGACTTCGGATCGTTTTCACGCTTAAAACCATAGCAGCATCCCCGTGGTCACATGATCAAAATTAGGAGGCTTGGCAACTGACTCATATTTAGGATGGTGGCAGTGTCCCGGGGTCACTTTTTGCGACCTTCTGACAAGCAAAGTCAATGGGGAAGCCAGATTCACTGACTGTGGCAAGAAAGGTCGTAAAAAGGGGCAAAACTCAGTTAACAACTGTCTCGCTTAGCAAAGGAAACATTGGGCTCAATTGCGGTCATACGTCAAGGACTACCTATACTATTGAGCCGTGGTGGCGCAGTGGTTAGAATGCAGAACTGCAAGCTAATTCACTGCCCACTGTCTGGAGTTTGATCCTGACCGGCTCAAGATTGACTCAGCCTTCCATCCTTCCGAGGTCGGTAAAATGAAGGCCCAGATGGTTGGGGGAAATAGGCTGGCTTTGTAAACCGCTTAAAGAGAGCTGTAAAATACCGTGAAGCGGTATATAAGTCTACGTGCTATTGGTATTTCACATTGTTTCCTTCATCATTACATTACAACAAGAGCTTACTAAACATTACTAAAGTGCTGTTAACTAGCACCAGCTGCCTGCAATTAGTGCAAGTTCGAATCTCACCAGGCTCAAGGTTGACTCAGCCTTCCATCCTTTCGAGGTAAGTAAAATGAGGACCCAGATTGTGGGGGAAATAAGCTGACTTTATATAAAAAAGAACACCGCTTAGGGGGAGCCGAAAGCCCTACTAAGCAGGTATATACTGTACAATAGTATGAAGGCTATTGCTTAACGCATTGTAAGCCGTCCTGAGTCTCTGGAAAGGGGCGGCATATAAATTGAACCAATAAATAAATAAATAAATAAATAAATAAATTGATACACCATTGGTCCTTCCAAAGTGTGGCAATGCCAACACATCTTGAAGACCCAATATAGGGGAAGGGGGATCTAAAAAAACCCCCAGGTATGCATCAAGATGCACATTAGACTTCCCCAGAATTTGGATAGAGAGGAGCAGTTGTCTTCTCCTAATCCCGTGATGACGAACCTATGGCACACGTGCCCAAAGTGGCATACAGAGCCATGTCGCCTGGCACGCCAGCCGTCGCCCCAGCCCAGTTTTTTTTTTATTTGATTTATATGCCGCTCTTCTCCGGAGACTCAGGGCGGCTTACAATGCGCTAAGCAATAGCCTTCATACTTTTTGTATATTTTTATACAAAGTCAGCTTATTGCCCCCACAAACTGGGTCCTCAATTTACCTACCTTAGAAAGGATGGAAGGCTGAGTCAACCTTGAGCCTTGGTGAGATTCGAACCTGCAATAATTGCAGGCAGCTATGTTAATAACAGGGTGCATGCGCGTGTGTGTTCCGCCGGCCAGCTGGTCTTCGGGTCTCTGCCACGCATGCGTGGGGGGGCGCGGGGTGCATTCGGGGGCCGCACGCACACATGCGCAGGGGGTGGGGTGCATGTGTGGGGTGCTCGCATTGCATTATGGGGGTTCACGTGCCCCCCCGCATCCCGTTTTGGGCCTGGAAGGCTTCCTGCACCAATCTGGAAGCCAAAAGGAGGTGCGGGCGAAGGAGCATGGTGCATGTGTGTGTGTGGGGGGGCGCATGTGCGGGGGACATGCACACATGCGCAGGGGCGGTTGCATTGTATTTTGGGGGGGTCCAGGCACACATGTGTGCATTCCCGCACGGGCATGGGCACCCTTTGGGCACTCGGCACCAAAAAGGGTAACCATCACTATCCTAACCCCTTTTCCTTCATTCTTTTATGAGCCCCCTACTCCAATTGCAGTAGAAAATACAGGCTTTTTGCAAGGGAAAAAGTTGATGCTTTCCAAGTGCTCCTGCTTTTATAAAATAAAATAAAAAAGACTCCATTAACAGAAAGCATCTGATTATTAATTCCAAATGCCCTTAATTGGAACGTTTCCTGAAGGAGAAGACGGGAGGGAGGGAGGGAGGGAGGGAGGGGGGAAAGCACCATATTTAGATTTTGCTTGTAGTGGAAAGAGCCAGGAAATGAGCCATAAAGAGTTTCTTGACAGTCAGAGAAGGAAAGAAAGAGACAAATAAAGAGGAGGTGTACGGGACCGAGCACTGAAGGGAAATTATTCCGATTACATCAGTCCGGTTGTGTGTGTGTGTGTGTGTTTTTTTTTAAAAAAGAAGTCCACATGGAATAGCCTAACGCTTGAGCTGCTCTTGCGATTTGCAGCAAACTTGTTAGGGCTTTCCGTGTGCTGGGCAGGAATGGGGGGTGGGTGGGAAATAGCAGAAAACAGGGATGGGATATATGTGTGTGTGTGTGTATGGGGGTGGGGGGGGGGGAGGTGGAGATTATTTAGTTGACTTGTTAAAGCAGCCCAATGGCCTGGAAATGAAGCATTTCTTTCTTCCCGGCCTTCAGGACTGCGCAGGCCTTAATTTGACATCCACTGACATATTACAACTCTTATAAGGTTCTGGTGTTCAGATGGCTGCTTAAGAAAGGAGAAACTTCACGGATAAGTTTCCAGGTTCTTTTGCCTCGGCTTCGAGTTGACTCCCCTCCGGGGCATACGCGCACCCACACTTGAATGATGATTCGGAGAGGATTTGTCAGATACCCTAAATTGCGATCGCTTTCATTACATAACCCATCTCATCGGCTCTCATACCAAGCCCAGCTCCGGAGATATATATATATATTTCTTCCCCCCCCCCCCATTTTTTCTATAACCATTCTCTCCTTTCTTCAGCCCCTTCAAAGGCTTAATTCTAAGCTAGAATCCCAAGAGGCCCCTGGAAACATTCGGTGCTGGGACGCCATTTTGTCTCTCATAAGCGGAGAATATACTGTAGGTATTCGTGGGCTGAATTGTAATGTTCCTCGAGCTTTTATAGTAACAGAGTTGGAAAGGACCTTGGAGCAGGGGTGGGCCGCTGGGGGTTCTCAGGCGTTCGGGAGAACCTCTAGCTAAGATTCTGTGCAGTTCGGAGAAGGGCCGAGGTGGCGCAGTGGTTAGGGTGCAGTACTGCAGCTACTTCAGTTGACTGCTAGTTCAGCAGATCAGCGGATCAATGAGGACCCAGATTGATGGGGGCAATATGCTATACCCGTGATGGCGAACCTATGGCACGGGTGCCACAGGTGGCACGCGGAGCCATTTTGGTGGGCACGCAAGTGTTGCTCTAGCTCAGCTCCAGCACGCATGCATGCACCAGCCAACTGATTTTCAGGCCTTCCGGTCCCATTGGAGGTCGGGAAACTGGTTGTTTCTGGCCTCCGGAAGCCTTCCGGGGGGATGGGGAGGGCTGCTTTTGGCCTTCCCAGGCTCCTAGAAAGCCTCTGGAGCCTGGGGAGGGGGAAAAATGGGCTTACCGGGCCCACTGTGCCATCGCGTGTCAAAAGCAGGGGGAAATGTGGGGGGTCACATGTGTATGCACGGGAGGGCGGGGCGCGTTGAATTATGGTTGTGGGCACATGCACCCGCGACCCCCCCACGCTCCCCCCACTTTTGGCACACAATGGCAAAAAGGTTAGCCATCACTGTGCTATACTGTCTTTGGTGTAAGCCGCCCAGAGTCCTCAGAGAGTGGGTGGCATAGAAATATGAATAATCAAATAATCAAATAAATAATAAATAACCCCCAAATCCCACTCCCGGCTGGCCCCACCCACCCACCACACCTCTCCCAGAAGTCTCCACACAGCCCGTTTTGAATACAGGTACGGTAAGTGCAGTGTGCGTGCGGAGGCTCGGGGAGGGCGAAAAACGAGCCTATCGGAAACGGGTCCATTTCCAGCCTTCCCTAACTTCCGGTAGGCCCGCACGCACCCTGCACTTACCTGCATCCAGATGGCCTCCGGAGCCTGGGGAGCCTGTTTTCGCCCTCCCGGAGGCTCAAGAAAAGCCTCCGGAGCCTGGGGAGGGTAACCCCCCCCCACTGTGGTGCAGGAGGCTGACTAGGCCACACCCACCATGGCCATGCCCACCCAGCAACCGGGCAGAGAACCCCTTGCTAAAATTTTTGAAGCCCACCCCTGCCTTGGAGGTCTTCTACACCAAGCAGGAAACCCCGTACCATCTCTTCTTGAAAACCTCCAGTGCCAGAAAACCCACAATCTCTGGAGACAAGTTGTTCCACTGATTAATTGTTCTGTCAGGAGATTTCTCCTTAGTTCTAGATGGCTTAGTTTCCATCCATTGTTTCCTTTCCTGCCTTTGGGCGAATAGACTGATAGGTCCTCTAGTCCAACCCCCTGCTTAGGCAGGAAACCCTATCCCTTTTCAGACAAATGGTTGTCGAATCTCTTCTTAAAAGCCTCCAGTGTTGGAGCACCCACAACTTCTGGAGGCAAGTCGTTCCGCTGGTCAATTGTTCTCACTGTCAGGAAATTTCTCCTTAGTTCTAGGTTGCTTTTCGCCTTGGTTTGTTTCCATCCATTGTTTCTTGTCTTGACTTCAGGTGCCTTGGAGGATTGCTTGACCACCTCTTCCTTGTGATAGCCCCTCAGATATTGGAACACTGCTGTCATGTAAACCCGTAGACCTTTTTTTGTAGGAAGAAATATCCTTCTGGGTTCAGCTCCAAGTGGGGAAAAAGACACTGGAAACATGGAGACTGCTTGGAAAGATGGTTTAATGGTGGACAGGATCACATGGCTTGAGTTCCTGAACAGAAAAGGGGTAGATACAGCGAGTCTCCGGGTTTTATGCTCTCTCTGGCTTTGAACTTCCTGGGGCCCAGAAAGAGTATCCTGATTGGTTGTCAGACTTCCAGGGGGTGGGGGTCTTAGCTAGCCCTGCTGGCTGATATAATCTTCCCAGGTGCCATGTGGTGAGTTTCTGTCCTATAGATGGGTCCCATTGTCTTGCAGATGAGGTCCATTGACAAAGATTGAGTTTCTGCCTCTGGCCCCTTAACAAAAGGGTGGGGCCAGGAAGGAGGGAGCTGCTTTGTCTTTAAAACATGTTTCTCCATTTCTCATCCAGGGAAACATAATATTCTGCCTTTTTAATATTTCCCAAAATATTTCATTCTTCTAGGAAAGGGGTGGGTGCTAACTTCTTACATTTTAATTGGTTAGACATAACCAATTCCTGCAATCTTTCTTCATATATTTTTAGCCTCCAGTCCCCTATGCATCTTTGTTGCTCTTTTTTTTCTAGAATCTCCACATCTTTTTAACAGCTTGCTTCATTTCCTGCAAGTATTTCATTATCAAGTTACTTAACATCAGTAGAGTGCACGGATTGGAGTTGTTGGCTGTTTTATCACTGTGGGTTTGTCCTATCAGCTTTTATTGGAGTACTTTTTCTTCCTTTGGGAATGAGGTAATTTTTACTTTTTGTGGATCTTCAAACTGTTCGACAAAGGAAGCAAATATCAATTGTACTTAGATGGTGCTTTACATCCCTCTCTAAGCGGTTTACAGAGTCAACCTATTGCCCCCAACAATCTGGGTCCTCATTTTACCCACCTCGGAAGAATGGAAGGCTGAGTCAGCCTTGAGCCTGGTGAGATTCGAACTGCCAAACTGCTGGCAGCCAGTGATCAGCAGAAGTAGCCTGCAGTACTGCACTCTGACCACTGCGCCACCGCAGCTCTTTCAATAAAGTTCAAGGAAAGAGGCAAATAAAGATCAAGGAAAGAGGCAAACACACCTAAGTACATCGTTCCTCATCATAGATCTGATAACTAAAACTTACATAAACAGGTATTAGGACCAGAAGAACACAAATAATCAAGAAGATCACCACTAGATGGCAGCATAGAGTTTTTTGTATATCTTTTCTGCCATCTACTGGGTATCTTGACTTTTGTGTATGGTAGCAGATTTGATAGATCTAAGGATAGTCTACATCAGGGGTCTCCAATCTTGGCAACTTTAAGACTTGTGGACTTCAGCTCCCAGAATTCCAGCAAAGCTGGCTGAGGAATTCTGGGAGTTGAAGTCCACAAGTCTTAAAGTTGCCAAGGTTGGAGACCCCTGGTCTACATAGCTGCTTATATGTAATTGTTATCAACTTTCAATTTTTTAAAAATTGGACAGTGTATAGATGTTAGTATGAAGCTTAGTGGTAATAATCTTGTACATTGCATTGTGTTCCCCTTAATGGGTGTAAGTTACAGGGAAATGAAATAAGGGATCGTCTGAGTCAGTCCCATTACAAGCGTATTAGCATAACATGTTTTGCTCATGCCATTATTCAGGGTTTTTTTCCTTCTGCCAATGGTGTGTATTCTTCTAATCTACCCTGGTATTTTGCATAATGTTTGTGTTCGGAGTAAGCAAACAGAAAAATAAGAACATCTGCAAAAGTATATTATAAGCTGCCCTCTTCCCCATGATTTTTCCAGTCTTTGAAAACACTGAGTATCGTGATGAAGCTGTTAATGTTAATTTGTGTTCTTCTCTGGATTTGTTCTTGCTGTTTTATTGACACAGGATTGAGCTGGGTAAATTTTTCAGTGAGTGCAAATGGAGCTGGCGAGAACAGCATTAATAAGGAAAACGCTCAGCTTTTCATCTTCCCGATTCAGTGGAAGTCATTAATATTTAGTTTAAAAAATTCTGATTTGGGGGTTGGCATGCAGGGCTTCCTTTTATTGAAAAGAAAACACAAAATAAACGCTTACATATTAAAATATGAACACTGCTCATAAAATAGAGTGCGATGTTTAAGTATTTACAAATCCTTTCATTATTCCTTTGGAAGTTCTGAGATGGTCATCCTTGAATATTGGAATTTAGTCTCGTATTACAAATTTGTTATTGGTTTATCAAAATATAAAGACAAATAAAAATAATGGGAAAATAAGGGAGGAGAAGGGGAAGAGGGGAAAAGGAAAGAAAACAAACATTGACTTCCAAACTCTTTTTAGCACGGTAGAATACAGCGAGAACACACAACCTCTCAACTTCTTACTTTTATATAATAATTAAGAGCCTGGGTGGCGCAGTGGACTAAACTACTGCTGTTAAAATAGTACTTAGCTGCCAGCTGCCTGCAATTACTGCAAGTTCAATTCTCACCAGGCTCAAGGTTGACTCAGCCTTCCATCCTTCCGAGGTAGGTGAAATGAGGACCCGGTTTGTGAGGGCAATAAGATGACTTTGTATAAAAAAGAACACCGCTCGGGGGGCCCAAAAAGCCCTACTAAGCAGGTATATGCAAAAGTATGAAGGCTATTGCTTAATGCATTGTAAGCCGCCCTGAGTCTCCGGAGAAGGGCGGCATATATAAATCGAACTAATACATAAATAATAAATAAATAAATACATGCTAGCGATTTCTATAACAACGGAACTATCTAATCAGCAAAACCCCAAATCAAAGTTTCTGTTTTTTTCCACCTCAAGCACAAAGTCCAGAAGTGGTTTCCAATGAATATTGAATTCGGTCTTGATCATTAGGTCTGCATTCGGTCTTCCTTTTCTTTATAATAGGAATGAAGTATGAAGGTTGATTTTGATCAAGCCTAGGACGTGAAGACTAAAAGAGCTGTGATTTTAAAAAGAAGGACTGCTCTTAGGTCTAGACTGGACATACCCAATTCCTGCACCTGTTCTTCATCTGTTTTTGCCTCCAGCCCTCTAATCATCTTTGTTGCTCGTTTCTGTACTCCTTCCAGAGTCTCAACATCGTTTTTTTGATTACCCTATTAAAAAAAAAAAGATGTTGTGATTCTAGAAATAGTTATTCTGACCTAGGCTTCCCCAAAAACCATGAATCAGAATCCTGGTCCAGACAAAACCCCTTTAATAAGTGAAGTCCCCTTATTCAGCAAAGTCTTTCAAGGGAGAATTTACAGTCACAGACCTTATCTGGCTTAGAGAGCTGCCAGGCCCGATATCTTCAAAACTTGGCAAAGAGTCTTGGAGAGTTACAAATCAATTAGGTGAACTAATTGTCTCCTGCAAACTGCACTCCCATTTCGCTCCTCTTTTATTCCCTTTGGGAGGGGCCATTCATCGTCCACCTGTGGCCTTACTTCCAAATTGACCCTTGTTCTTTAGCTGTTCCCTTCGTCTGGCAACTCTGCGCATGCGCACACTGGAAATAGGCACCAGCTGTTTGCCTGCCTCACTGATGTCTGACTCTGAAGGCAGCTGATAACTGGCATAAGTCCCTGGCCCACTCTCTGCCTCCGACGCAGAGCCCTCATCAGAGCCTTCCCCAGACTCCAGGACTGGCCCATGTTCCTCCCCAACCTCCTCACTGTCCGAATCTGTTGCCAGTTCCGCTGGCCGCTGGTGGACCACAACAATAGTACAGAAAAGAGCAACAGAGATGATTAGGAGGCTGGAGGCTAAAACATATGAAGAATGGTTGCAGGAATTGGGTATGTCTAGTTTAATGAAAAAAAGGACTAGGGGAGACATGCTAGCAGAGTTCCACTATCTCAGGGGCTGCCACAAAGAAGAGAGGGGGTCAAAGCATCAGAAGGCAAGGCATGAAACAATGAATGGAGACTAATCAAGGAGAGAAGCAACCTGGAATTAAGGAGAAATTTCTTGGCAGTGAGAACAGTTAATGGGTGGAACAGCTTGTCTTCAGAAATTGTGGGTGCTCCATCGCTGAGGCTTTTAAGAAAAGACTGGACAGCTAATGGTATATGGTCTCTTGCTTGAGCAGGGGGTTGGACTAGAAGACCTCCAAGACCCCTTCCAACTCTGTTATTCTGTTACTTCATTTTGCTTTAACCTGGGCTGATCTTCCTCTGATCCCTGTTTTGTTAATTTCTTCATCACTGCAACTTTAATCAGAAAACCAGATGCATTAAAATGGGAACATGAATTTATCCTAACATATATTTCGTGCTGCCACAGTCTCTCTCTCTCTCTCTGTGGCTTATGTCATTTCCCTTAAGAACGCTTGTGTTTTCAAGTTGAATTTGACAGCCGGAACAGCTCAAAATGTCTTTATCAAAGCTAAGTTTCTTAGAAATCACTTTTGAAAGAAGTGATCACAATTCATAGCTGTACATATGCTTCATATGCCAAGTGCTTTATACTCCTGAATATTTCCATTTAGTGAAGGGCAACAAGATTAGAACAGAGCATTCTTAAAGTGGCAGCATTTTACATAGGCTATATCGTAAATCAGTCGTGAAGGCAATAAAAACTTTTCTGTTTTTATATTGATTCGGTTAAAACAGAGTCCCTTTCAAACTAAGCTAAACTCCAGGTGGCCAATTGGGCATACAGGTAATTCTTTATTTATTTATTTATTAGTCCAATTTATATGCTGCTCTTTCTCCGTAGACTCAGGGCGGCTTACAACGCATTATAGCAGTAGCCTGCATACTTTTTTGTATATAGCTTCTCATTAGGGCTTTCGCCCCTCCCTAAGCGGTGTTGTTCTATACAAAGTTGGCTTATTGCTCCCATAATCCGGGTCCTCAATTTACCTACCTCGAAAGGATGGAAGGCTGAGTCAACCTTGAGCCTGGTGAGATTTGAACTCACACTAATTGCAGGCAGCTGGCAGCTAAGTGCTAGCACTTAACAGCACTTAGTCCGCTGCACCACCGAGGCTTATGACTGGTCGCTTAGGAAGTGTTGAAAGATCTTATCTGAGCAGATGTTACTTACGACCCAGGTTCAAATTCTGATGGTTGCCTTGCCCCGAAGTGCATGCTCAGATGGCTGCACTTCGGGATTCCGCGACTGGCCCATATTTGTGGTTATTTGCTGTGTCTTGTGATTGTGTGATTGTGTTTTTATTTATTTATTTATTTATAATGCAATTTATATGCCGCCCTATCTCCAAGGACTCAGGGCGGCTCACAACGGCAAAGATGCACTGTTCCTCATTCAGAACAATATAAAATTACAATTCCAATTTAAAACAATTTAAAATTCATTAAGAAACCCCCCCATCAGTCCAAGCTGCGGAACAACCAGGTCTTCAAATCGCGGCGGAACGAGTTAAGGTCAGGGGCCATCCGAAACTCCAAAGGAAGTTGGTTCCAGAGAGTGGAACATTGTCTGGCCGACGGCACCCTGAGGAGGCCCTGTCTGTGGGAACGCACCGGGCGATTGGGGATTGTCGCTGGCTGAAGGGGGTCCGACAAATATCCCGGGCCTAGGCCATGAAGGGCTTTGTAGGTAATAACCAGCACCTTGAACCTCACCCGAAGGGCAACCTGTAACCAATGCAAGTCGCGCAGGAGGGGTGTAACATGGGAGTGTCGGGACGCTCCCATCACAATCCGCGCGGCCGCATTCTGCACCAGCTGAAGCCTTCGAGTGGTCTTCAAGGGCAGCCCTAGGTAGAGAGCGTTGCAGTAGTCTTATGTCAGTAGTCAAGTTTTATGGTGGTTTTGCTGAAAATCGGCAGTCATTTACATTTTTTGGCAAAACTGGCTCTATTGCCATATATACAGTATACTGTATATGTGTGTGTGTGTGTATATGCACAACAGTTATCTTTAGAGAGCTGAATGCAACAAAATTTCATTTTTATTTTTTTTTAAAATTTGATTTATATGCCGCCCTTCTCCGGAGACTCAGGGCGGCTTACAATGCGCTAAGCAATAGCCTTCATACTTTTGTATATTTATACAAAGTCAGCTTATTGCCCCCACAAACTGGGTCCTCAATTTACCTACCTTAGAAAGGATGGAAGGCTGAATCAACCTTGAGCCTTGGTGAGATTCGAACCTGCAATAATTGCTAGGCAGCTGGTGTTAATAACAGGGTGCTTTAGACCACTGTACTATCCAAGTTAGTGATTAGTGTACATTTAAAGTGACAATAAAGTTCTATTCTATTCTATTCTATTCTATTCTATTCTATTCTATTCTATT
>WNWU01000159.1:96098-113598 GCA_012654045.1 Ptyas mucosa
CTCCCCCTCCCTCCTTCTCTCATTCTCCCCCTCCCTCTTTCCCTCTCTCTCCCCCTCCCTCTCTCCCCCTCCCTCTCTCCCTCTCCCCCTCTCTCCCCTCCCTCCCTCTCCCCTCCCTCTCTCCCGCCCCTCTCCCGCCCCTCTCCCACTCCCTCTCCCCCCTCCCCCTCTCCCTCCTTCCCCCCTCCCTCCCTCCCTCCCTCCCTTTCCCCCTCCCCCTCCATTCCTCTCTCTCTCTCTCTGCACAGATATTGATTGATTGATTGATTGGTTCGATTTATATGCCGCCCTTCTCCGGAGACTCAGGGCGGCTTACAATGCGTTAAGCAATAGCCTTCATACTTTTGTATATACCTGCTTAGTAGGGCTTTCGCCCCCCCTCCCCCCCCAAGCGGTGTTCTTTTTTATACAAAGTCAGCTTATTGTCCCCACAGTCCGAGTCCTCATTTTACCTACCTCGGAAGGATGGAAAGCTGAGTCAACCTTGAGCCTGGTGAGATTCGAACTTGCAGTAATTGCAGGCAGCTGGTGTTACTTAACAGCACTTCAATCTGCTGCGCCACCAAGGCTCTATATTGCATAATAAGGTAGACTTGCAAAAATAATAATAATAATAATTTTAACCCCTTGGATGGAGATATAAAGTCTTGTGGTTTTGGAGGGTCTTAAAAAGAAAAAAAAAACACGAGAAAATTGGGCTTAGGCTGCTTTGTAACCAATCACAGAGATGATACCCCCGAAAGCGACTGTACATATTTGAACTCCTGACTTTCTACTGGCATAATTGGTGCTGTTGTTGGACACCACCCAAGGCCTCTCTTCGAGTGGAGCGAACTTTAGTCGCTAACTCGCTAGCAATTTGCGAACGGCTCCCCTCCCTTCCTCTTCTCCGGTGGGGGTTTGAATGTGGAGTAGATTAAGTTAAAACGATTGCGAAAGGAACAAGCCGTCTCTGCCGCTAATAAATGCAGATATGCTGACACACGAGGAGGGAAGGCTACCTAAAATAAATCGGCATCGTTGGCAAATCGCTATGACTGGATTGCACCGCTGACCAATCTCACATCCCTGTCGCCAGTTCCAGTGGAGGGTGGAGATTTTCCCGTTATCCTTTGGCCCCCAAACAAACAGCATCCTGCCTTTTGCCTCATTGACAAAGCTGAATTTATCAAAGGTTGGAGGAAGTGTGTGACAGCATCTGTCCGTTGAGAGAGCAAGGGGAAATTAGGAGTTAGAATAAACATTAACATCCCCGAGGCTTGCATGGAGGAGGCACATTAAACAGACACATTTTATTGTGAATTTACATATGTTTAAGCTTAAAAAGGTAAAGGTTGCCCTCGCACATACATGCTAGTCGTTCCCGACTCTAGGGGGTGGTGCTCATCTCCGCTTCAAAGCCGAAGAGCCAGCGCTGTCTGAAGACGTCTCCGGGGTCATGTGGCCGGCATGATGAAACACCAAACTCGCACGGAACGCTGTTACTTTCCCACCAAAGGTGGTTCCTATTTTTTCTACTTGCATTTTTTCTGTGCTTTTGAACTGCTAGGTTGGCAGAAGCTGGGACAAGTAACGGGAGCTCACCCCGTTACACAGCACTAGGGATTCGAACCGATTGAATTGCCGACCTTTCGATCAACAAGCTCAGCGTCTTAGCTACTGAACCACCACGTCCCTCACTGTTTGAGCTTACTCTTTTATGGGTTCATTTTCTGCAGAGAAGGGAAAGCTGGCACGTAGGGTATCAAAACTGACACACAGGTCCTGAAGGAATTAACTTCGCTTTCTTTTGAGTTCTGAGCTTTTCGCAGTTATGAGTTTGGTTTTTGAAGACCCCCCCCCCGGTCTGTTCCCACATTTTTCGCATTGAAAAATATCTCCACCTCTGGTTTGGCCAAACATTTCTCCAATGGCTTGAAAATACCTTGGTGGTATTTCTTTTAGTATTCCAATCATCCTTATTGCCCATCTTGGCCATTGTGATAGTTGGTTTGGTTCAGGGGTGAAATCCAGTAGGTTCTGACAGGTTCTGGAAAACCAGTAGCGGGAATTTTGAGTAGTTTGGAGAACCAGCAAATACCACCTCTGGCTGGTCCCACAGTGGGGTGGGAATGGGGATTTTGCAGTATCCTTCCCCTGCCATGCCCACCAAGCCACGCCCACAGAACCGGTAGTAAAAAAAAATTGAATTTCATCACTGGTTTGGTTCCTTTTAAGTGTGGTGCCACACAACAAGCAGTCCTTGACTTATTGACCACAATAAGCAAGACCATGGTTAAGTGAGTTTTGCCCCGTTTTATGAACTTTGTGGCCACAGCTGGTAAAAGAATCACTGCAGGTGTTACGTTAGCAACATGGTTGTTGAGTCCCAAAGGTGCTTTTTTCAGGAGGCAACTGGACTTTCTTGGGTTGTTTTTTTTTTTGAAGACGTTTCGCTTCTCATCCAAGAAGCTTCTTCAGCTTTGACAGAATAGAGGGGAATGGAAGGATTTACCTTCCTTGCAGACAGCTGGTCATCTGCATCCTTTTAGAGGGTCATTGAAGCACTTGGAGGTTTATCTGTGTCCTCAGGGTCACCTGAGTAGTGCAAATGGTTCCTGTAGTCTGCAGTTTTTTTCCCCTCTGGAAATCCATTCCTACTCCCACACCATTCCAAGGGTGTTCATCCCAAATTGTATAGCTATAACTCAACGGTTGTTGAGTTGAATCTGACTTCCCCATTGACTGTGCTTGTCGGAAGTTTCCAAAAGGGGATCACATGACCCTGGCACATGGCAACTGTTGGAAGAAATGTCCATCTGGGTTCAGTTCCAAGTGGCGAAAAAGACACTGGATTCACGGAAGTTGCTTGGGAAGAAGGTTTTTTGATGAACAGGATCACATGGCTTGAGATCCTGGGGCAAAAAAAAAAAAAGGGCAGAGATGCTGAGAGTGCCTGGGTTTTATGCTCTCTTGTTGGGCTTTGAATTTGAGCTTGTGTTCTGATTGGTTGTCAGACTGCCATGGGGCCATGCAGGGGTAACTATAGGTTGTCTATGTCCCAGGCTTGGTTGACTCTTGCTGGGTGATGATGTAATGAAAGGGCTTTGGGCAGTTCCTACCATGGCTCTTCCTGAAGGAGGTAGATCTTTGTTATGTAGAATAGACTGGCTCATATCTTAATGGCCCATTGACAAAGGGGGAGGGGGGGCTGAGTTTCTGCCTCCCTTTTAGGGGAAATATTCTGCCCTTTTAATATTTCCTAAAATATCTCATTTTCCTAGGAGACAGGTGGGTATTAACTTCCTACGCAACTATAAAAAATACATGCCAGTTGCCAAACATTGGAATTTTGAGCCTGTGATTATGGGAATGCTGCAAAGGTGGTAAGTGTGAAAAATGGTCATAAATCGCTTTTTCCGGTACGGTTGCCACTTTAAACGGTGAACTAAACGAATGGTTGTAAGTCAAGGACTGCCTGTATTCAAAAATGCTGTTGGACCTGTGCAGAACAGAGCGGAGATAATTCCCAAATCACATATACTTTTCATGAAATAAATGAAAATAACAATAAACTTGCATTTCGATCCCGTGGGTAAAAACAGCCTTTGAAATCAGAGAAACTGGCAATTCGCTTTGAATTTCTTTCTCTGTCCTGGATTTCATTGGAATGGCCTACTTTACAGGTCTATTTAAACGATAAATACAGGGTGGGAGCGAGGCACCGTACGAGCTTTAGAGAAACTTTCTGGGAGACGAATATAATTAACCATAGCCCTGCAATTCAACCTTTACTTGTGGTTTTTAATCACACTCTGAAGCCAGTGGTAAGTCGGCTAGATGCTCCATCCTGTGGTCCAGAAGACTTCTGAAAATCCCAGTGGATATGGGATATGAGCGTTAGAGCTCATTTACATTGGACGGTTCGCCAGTGTAAATGGTTGCATTTTGTTAAAAAAGGAAAACAACAGCCTTCGCACTTTGACGTTGTAGCTTGAGAAGTCTCTGTTCTCTTGGCCATGCCCCCACGTTCGCCAGCAAGCTGTTTTTCAGCACTATAATAATATACCCATTTCTTTCTGTAAAGCAACTTGGAAGCCCGAGTGAGATTTATGCTTTATTGCATCCAACCGATTTTGAAACCGAGGGGGTTTTTTTTTTGGTTTTTTTTTTTATTAATTCACAGCAGCATCTGGCTAAAGAGGAGGGCAAGGGGATTGTCAGATCCATAAACCAGACACAGCTGAGTCATTCTGGAAGAAGATGATGTGTTTGGTAGACAACCCTGTCCTTCTGTGTTGTCAGCTGAAGCTAAAAAAAAAATCACTTTGCGGAGAAGAAATAATACAAAGAGTGCAGTGCTGTGCACCTTATTCAGAAGTGAACCTCAACTCAGTTTATGTTGTGGCCCGTCGGCGGCCTGTGCAGCTAGTAGCTGATTCGGACAGCGAGGAGGCTGGTGTGGTGCTGCGCCAGCAGCCTGTGCAGCTGGCCCTTGAGTCGGACAATGAGGAGGCTGGAGAAGATGTGGTGCCAGAGGCAGGGACTCAACCAGGGCCTTCAGAACCTCCAGAAGTTCCCATAAATGAAGAGGAAGAAGAGGAGGAGCCTCTTCTCGATGCACGGGCGCGCAGAGCTGTCAAAAGGCAGGAGTGGCTCCTCAGGAGGAGGTCTCCTCGAGAGTAAGGCTTGGGGCTAATTGGCCACTCCCTTAGCCTATTTAAGGAGGAACGCCGACTGAAGCAATTTGCAAGGAACAACTTTGTTCACATACCTTCCTGTCTTGTCTTGCTTATCTTATCAGCTTCCTGCAAATTGCTTCTGGGCATTCTGCCAACCACAGTAAGCTTTCAGTTATTATTCTTTGAATTCTTGGCGGCTGTTAATGCACTTAATTAACAGCCATTGTTGTAAAAGACTGGTTTCTTTAGGAAACTAAGGTTTGAACGGACTTTGTGTGTGCTGCGTTCCTTGGGGTCCATAGCTGGAGCAGAACAGTTTAGTAGGAGTTACTCTCAGGTGTATACAGGCAGTCCTTGACTTAGAACAGTTCATTTAGTGACCGTTCAAACTTACAACGGCAATGAAAAAAGTGACTTATGATCGTTTTTCCTACTTACGACCGTTGCCACATCCCCATGGTTACGTGATCAAAATTCAGGACACTTGGCCACTGGCTCATATTTACGACGGCTGCAATATCCCATGGTCGCGTGATCTCCTTTTGCGACTTCTGACAAGCAAATTCAACAGGGAAGCCAGATTCGCTTAACAACTTGGTTACTAATTTAACAACTGCGGTGATGCACTTAACAACTGTGGCAAGCAAGGTCGTAAAATGGGGCAAAACTCACTTCACTAATGTCTCGCTTAGCAACAGAAATTTTGGGGCTCAATTGTGGTCGTAAGTCGAGGACCACCTGTATAGGATCATAATTATTACTGGGGTTTTTTTTTCCTGATTGGGTTCAATACTCAAGGATAATCATGGAGTGTTTAAATCTTGGTTTATTGAAGAAACATCGTCCTGAACTGCAAACCATAACTGACTGCAGTGTCGGCTCGATCCGTTGAATCCCTATTACGGTTTATTATAATGTGTTTTTCCAAATTGTGAGCGTGCTAGATTATATTCAAGAAAACTGTATGAATGGAGTAGACACAGTCGGTCTGTCAGAGCTGAAGAAGTTTCTTGGATGAGAAGCGAAACATCTTCAAAGGAAAAGAAAGAAAAAGTCCAGTTGCCTCTTGAAAATGCACCTTTGGGACAACCACGATCTGAATGACCGAGAACCTCCATAGACATTCACAACGGTGACATATTACAGAATATTATCCGTCCAATTTCTTTCCAATATTTCCTATGCACCTTCCCTTCTCTTTTCCACACTTGCCTTTTTTTCCCCCCCAATGGTTATCCTAAAGTTTTAAGAGGTTTTTATTTTTAAAAAATAAGATCCTCACCACGTGAGCATGTTCCTACAGAGATAGGAGATCATCACAGATCTCTGTTGCTGCTTCAGCTTATTCACAAATACGTCAGCCTTTGATCTTTTTGCTACAACTAATGAATGAAAGGTGCTTTTTCAGGAGGACACTGGACGTCCTTGGCTTTTCTTCTGAAGACATTTCGCTTCTCATCCAAGAAGCTTCTTCAGCTTCTGACAGAATAGAGGGGAAGGGAAGGATTTATCTTCCTTGCAGACAGCTGGCCATTTGCATCCTTTTAGAGCAGTGTTTCTCAACCTTGGCCGCTGGACGATGTGTGGACTTCAATTCCCAGAATTCCCCAGCCAGCAAAGCTGGCTGGGGAATTCTGGGAGTTGAAATCCACACATCGTCCAGCGGCCAAGGTTGAGAAACACTGTTTTAGAGGGTCATTGAAGCACTTGGAGGTTTATCTGTGTCCTCAGGGTCACCTGAGTAGTGCACATGGTTCCTGTAGTCTGCCATTTTTTTCTCTGGAAATCCACTCCTACTCCCACACCATTCCAAGGGGGTTCATCCCAAATTGTATAGCTAAAAGTCTGTAGAGCTTTTCAGTCATCCAGGTCATGGTTGTCCCCAAGGTGTTTTTTTCCTTTTGAAGACGTGAAGGAGCCTGAGTGGCGTAGCAGGCTAATGCCTCCTACTAAGGCAGCATTTAACATCCAGCTGCCTGCAATTACTGCGCGTTCGAATCTCACCAGGCTCAAGGTCGACTCAGCCTTCCATCCTTTCTAAGGTGGGTCAAACGAGGACCCGGTTTGTGGGGGCAATAAGCTGACTTTGTATAAAATATACAAAAGTATGAAGGCTACTGCTTAACGCATTGTAAGCCGCCCTGAGTCTCCGGAGAAGGGCGGCATATAAATATAAATAAATAAATAAAAATAAATAAATAAAAATTTCGCTTCTCATCCAAGAAGCTTCTTCGGCTTCTGACAGAATTGTGGAGAATGGAAGGATTTACATTCCTTGGAGTCAGCTGGTCATTTGCATCCTTTAAGAGGGTCCTTGAAGCACTTGGAGGTTTTATCTGTGTCCTGCGATCTGGATGACTTGAGAATCTCTCCAGACGAATGCACGAGGCTTTGCTGGTTTTATAATTGCTTGTCATTCTATTGGACCGGAAGACCCCAACGTTGAATTTTCAATGGCCTTTTTTCTTTAAAAGGGAAGAAGTAACTCCCCCCACCACCCCCCACTCACCCCCATTTCTCAAATTTATGTAGTGGATTTTTGATGGGTTCCTATTGGCCTCACCCTGGAGGCTGAGCGATGGTATCCGAGGACCGGTCAACATTATGGTGCTGTTGTTTTATCTTTATCCGTTTTAGATGCATGCAGAGTAGGGACTGCTGTGCAAGGTGACGGCTATTGAGTGTGTTTGTCTAATTAACTTTTGGCGCAAGATTCCGAACCATTAAGAAGCTAGTTAGTAGCACTCCGGAATAAACACATCTGGTCCTGCAAAGAGAAGCGGTTCTGCCTGGCATTGGGTGACAGATGTGCTGATGGCTCCCTCTGTCCTCTCCTTTAAATAATTAACAATGTGCTGCTGGACAAGTCCTCAAAGCCAGCTGTTTGCTCCACCCTCATTAGCTTGCAGCATCTCGTAGTGCAAGGCTTTTCTTTTGGCTTTTTCGACAAAAAGTGTTTTGCTAGGCAGGGGTCGGAAGCGGGGGAGATCCTCATCTTTTGAAATAAGACTAGACATTTGGCTTCTGGGGTTTGCAAAGGCGCTTGGGGGGATTGTGACAGAGCCCAGGCCACTCACACGAGAAAGCGTTCATCGGCTTGAGAGATTGATCTCGGCTTCTGGACACAAAGGGCATCTTGGCAAATCCCACCCAGATGTTTTCATTTGTTTAGAGGTGGTGGTGAACATCAGAGGTGGTATTCAGCTGGTTCGGACCAGTTCGGGCGAACTGGTAGCGCCGACGATCAGTTGGCCCCGCCGCCGCGCCCCTGCTCTATCCTGTCCTTTATTTCCTACTTTGTAGCTCATCTCAATTGTGCGACACAGCTGATTCCCTCCCCTTCTCTGTTCTACTTACCATTGCTGACTTGGAAAGTAAGCAGCTGAACTTCTAAATGCTCCATTTTCAGCGCTGCATGCGTGAGTGCACTTGCAAAGTGCGTGCTCGCCGAGCCGGTTGTTAAACCGGCAGGATCCTACTCCTGGTGAGCATCCCTCTTTTGAAAATAGTAGTGACTTGTCTTAAGAGTCATTCTCCTGAGTAATGTATGGCTGCTCAGCTTGGAACATCTGGGGACTTATGGGTAATTGCAGTGATGGAGACAGAGAAGAGAGAAAGAGTAAGAAAGGAGAGTGTACAAATTCCACTGATGTATATGTTTGTAAAGTGGCTAAGACGCTGAAATTGTCGATTGAAAGGTCGGCAGTTCAGCGGTTCGAATCCCTAGTGCTGCATAACAGGTTGAGCTCCCGTTACTTGTCCCAGCTTCTGCCAACCTAGCAGTTCGAAAGCACGTAAAAAATGCAAGTAGAAAAATAGGGACCACCTTTGGTGGGAAGGTAATAGTGTTCCGTGCATCTTTGGCATTTAGTCTAGCCATCCCCATGAGCACGGACATGTCTTCGGACAGCGCTGGCTCTTCGGCTTTGAAACTGAGATGAGCACTGCCCCCTAGAGTCAGGAACAACTAGCACATACGTGCGAGGGGAACCTTTACCTTTACCTTAAATCATCTCTACTCCATATTCTTATTTGAAAGTCTTCTTTTGTGTGACAGTGGATGCTCTGATTTGGAGACTAGGGAGACCTATGCTTTCTTTGCCTGATTTGCAAGAAAATATACCTCTTAATAAGTAGTTTACGTCCGTTAATGGGCCAACGAGACAAGCCACAAAGAAGGATATTTAGTACTTCACTTTTAAAAATGTCCAAACTTCATTATATTTTATACAGACTGACAGAGCAATTCTCACTGGCTTCTTCTGTTTCTGCAGTCTGTTTCCCCCCCACCCCCTTTAAAAATGGTTTTTTTCCCACAACAGTCAACAATAGCGCAGCTGTCCTTCTGTCTAGTAGAGATCTCAAACCTGCAATTTGGCAAGAAGAAAGGAACAAATTGGATAAATACCAGTAAGCGGTTGCAAAAGGAAAAAAAAAAAGAAGAGAGAGATTGAAATGAACTCTACAACTTGTTTGATAAAAATGATTTAAAGAGGCATATGGTATAGTTAAGTATGCTTTCAAAAACATTGGCCTACTTTTGTGAATCAGCTTTTGCATTATTTTAAAGTTATTAAAGTAAAAGAAAGGGAAGTCAGGATATGAATGATACATATTTAAAGCATACAGTACAGCTCTCTCCCTCCACAAGCATGCAAATCATCCATTGATAATTCAGGACAAAATTGGCATAAGGGCAATGCTTTGAATTAATCAGTCTTGCGTTCCTGAAGATTTGGAATTTAGAATAACAGAGTTGGAAGGGACCTTGGAGGTCTTCTAGTCCAACCCCCTGCTCAAACAGGAAACCCTATACCATTTCAGACAAATGGTTGTCCAATCTCTTCTTAAAAACTTCCAGTGTTGGAACATTCGCAACTTCTGGAGGCAAGTCTTTCCACTGATTAATAGTTCTGACTGTCAGGAAATCTCTCCTTAGTTCTAAGTTGCTTCTCTCCTTGATTAGTTTCCACCCATTGCTTCTTGTCCTGCCCTCAGGTGCTTTGGAGAATAGATTGACTCCCTCTTCTTTGTGGCAGCCCCTGAGATATTGGAAGACTGCTATCACATCTCCCCTAATCCTTCTCTTCATTAAACTAGACATACCCAGTCCCTGCAACCGCTCTTCATACGTTTTAGCCTCCAGTCCCCTAATCATCTTTGTTGCTCTTCTCTGCACTCTTTCTAGAGTCTCCACATCTTTTTTACATTGTGGTGACCAAAACTGGATGCAGTATTCTAAATGTGGCCTTACCAAGACATTATAAGCGGTATTAACACTTCACGTGATCTTGATTCTATCCCTCTCTTAATGATGTGGGGCTGTTGATAAAGATGGGTGGCATGAGGATCATGGTCTGTTGGAATTATTTATTTATTTATTATTTATTTATTTAATAGTTCAATTTATATGCCGCCCTCCTCCGAAGACTCAGGGAAGCTTACAATGCACTTATAGCAATAGCCTGCATACTTTTTTGTATATACCTGCTTATTAGGGCTTTTGGCCCCCCATAAGCGATGTTTCTACAAAGTCAGCTTATTGCCCCCACAATCCAGGTCCTCAATTTACCTACCTCGGAAGGATGGAAGGCTGAGTCAACCTTGAGCCTGGTGAGATTTGAACTCGCACTAATTGCAGGCAGCTGGCAGCTACGTGCTACATAATAGCACTTAGTCCGCTGCACCACCAAGGCTCTTTTGTTTTGGTTGGGACCACTTTTTCATGAGGTTAAGATCCAGTACAGATCGTCCTCGACTTACGACCACAATTGAGTGTAAAAAACGTTTTTTAAACTGTTATTAATAATAATTATTCCATGCTGGCTGGGGAATTCTGGGAGTTGAAGTCCATAAGTCTTCAAATTGCCAGCTTTGGAGACCCCTGATCTAGGGTGATATAGGCCCAATTAGACTTGGAGATTTGAAATTTTGGGCTCGGTTCTGTTGGAATTTATGCCTTGACATTCAACAGCAATCCGGTTTGATTCAGGCCACGTAAAGATGTTAAGTCAAAAGGCTGATCGAAAAATTAGAATCAGACAGGTCCAGCTGCTTGTTTTTCTCGCCGGAAGGAATGAAAAGAGTGGGAACGGCCAATCTTTAGAGGGCATTAAATCTGCCAAAGTTCCAGCGGGATATCACCGAGACTTTCACCCCAACAAATATTTCCCCGGGAGTGTAGGGATGAGGAAAAACCAGCACAGCGCCTCCAAATGATTTAGCAAAATTCGATTAAATCAGCACGGAAAGGGCGCCACTGTGAAATAAAACTTTCGAAACTATGCAAAAGCATGGTTATTGCTTGCTACGCTTACCCTTCAGGGAGGTGGGTGGGTCAGATCTGGTGTGCAGCGCTAAAAAAAAAAAAAAGCCCATTGACTTATCCATGTGGGGTGTCGTGCTTTGCTGCTTCCGATTCCTGGATGGTTGAGATGGCAAGAGCGTTGGCATAATAGTTTGGCCTGGGTAAGGGCTCCCTCCTTGCTCATTTCATTGGGGTGCCAGGTCGGCAGGGCACATTTAGCAAAGCTTGGCCTGATTTGAGGAGGACTCATTTGTTTTAGTGTTGTGCCTTGCTGGCAGTGTTCTTTGTTGGTTATTTAGGAGAAGCAGTCCAGTACAGCGAATTGCAATGCCGCAGAGAAAGTTGGCATAGAGAGCAGTAAGTGGCTCTTATTGCGGTCTCCCCTTGTCTCAAAAAGCAGTAAACATTTGGGTAGTGACCGTATTACCCTGGCACCCATTGATACATGATTGAGCGTTCCAAACTTCCCTCAGTCGTGCGCAAGTCAAGGACTACATGTAGACTTTGGTTCAACCTTTGCCAACTTGGCGTGTGGACTTCAACTCCCAGCATTCTCGGCAAAGACCAGGCTGCTCTGGGGATGCTGAGAATTGTGAAAAGGTAAATCAGTGTGGGTGGACTGCTAGCTGGACCAGGCTGGGGAATTCTGGGAGTTGAAGTCCATACAGAGACAACCGAGCCGTGGTGGCGCAGTGGTTAGAATGCAGTATTGCAGGCTACTTCTGCTGACTGCCAGTTGTCAGGCAATTTGTTTATTTTTATTTATTTATTGAGTTATTTTGTCAACAAGTACAAGGAAACAAGTGTCAGTATAGACATAGACATGGACACATGAAAAAAATGGCACAAATAAATGGATATAAATAAGCAAAAGATAGCCATAAGCACATAAAATGATTACATATGAATGGGGACAGTAGGACAGGGATGGTAGGCACGCAGGTGTGCTTATGCGTGCCCCCTTAAGGACCTCTTAAGAAACGTGTAAGATCCACGGTAGACAGTTTAAGGTAAAAGGTATGGGGGTTAGAGAAACTAACAACAGGATCAGGTAGAGTGTTCCAGACATTTACTACTCTTGCTGAAGTCGTATTTTCTGCAATCAAGATTACAGCGGATTACATTTAGTTTGTATTTATTGATAGCCCTTGTGTTATTGCGGTTGAAGTTAAAATAGTCATTAACAGGTAGGACGTTATGGTAGATAATCTTGTGTACTAAGCTTAGGTCGGAACGTAGACGGCGTCGTTCAAGGTTATCCAGGCCTAAAATTTCAAGCTTGGCGGTATAAGGAATTTTATTGCAAGCAGAGGAGTTGAGTGCTCTTCTTGTAAAATACCTCTGGGCTCTCTTGAATGTATTAATGTCGGAAATACGGTGTGGGTTCCAAGCAGGTGAGCAGTATTCAAGGATAGGTCTGGCAAAGGTTTTGCACGCCCTAGTTAGAAGTATAGCGTTACCAGAGAGAAAAGTTCATAAAGTAAGGCAGTTCGATTCTGACCGGCTCAAGGTTGACTCGGCCTTCCATCCTTCCGAGCTCGGTTAAAACGAGGACCCAGATTGCTACCTTTTGGCAATTCGATCCTGACCGGCTCAAGGTTGACTCAGCCTTCCATCCTTCTGAGGTTGGTAAAATGGGGACCCAGATTGTTGGGGGGCAATCGGCTGACTCAGTAAACCGCTTAGAGAGGGCTGGAAAGCACTGTGAAGCGGTATATAAGTCTTAAGTGTTATTGCTATTGCTATCTTCAAGATGCCAAGATTGAGAAACACAGACATAAAGGATACTTGAGATAAATCGGCATACAGCTGACAGAATTGGTTCAAGGAAGGCTGTGTAGCCTTAATAGATAAAATGCTCCTGAGATCCGTAAATCCACAAGCCTCTATGAAAATCTGACTCTTCCGGCTTAAAGATAAGCATATAAGGAAACTTGCTGAGTCTGTTCGAATTCGAGCCAGGAGCAGCTGATCTCTAATCCTTACCATGTGTTTGGATTTTTCCAAAGTTATTTGAAGAAATAAGAAACCGCTCTCCTATTTATGTTTCTCTGCTGCCTAATTTCTCTTTCTAGAAAGCCCCACCAAGTCCTAATTAGTGGCCTTTATGCTATATCTGTGTTGCTGGAGTGGTAATTAGTGAGTTTATTGCCAGGCCTGACATTTTTATGGGCGTGAGTGAATCCATGTAATTCTTCACATCTCAAGAACTCACAGTTGGACTGACTACTCAAATCTTTTTTCAGATGGTCATTTTTATTACGTTTATGTTTCTGGGATGAACAGTTGAGTAAGTTGAGTTGAGTCCAGGGTTTAAGTCTCAATGGACCATAGGTCAGCTAGAATGAGTCCCTGGTACTGCTTTCCCTCCACTGAATGTTTCTTAAACGTAACAGCCCTCCAGTCTGTTTCCAGACCCAGTATCAAATCATTGATACTGTCTCTTGAATGGGATATTTATACAGATTAACAGAGTTGGAGGCGTCCTTGTAGGCAGTGGTGGGCTTCAAATTTTTTTACTACCGGTTCTGTGGGCGTGGCAGGCGAAGGATACTGTAAAATCTCCATTCCCTCCCCGCTCCAGGGGAAGGTTACTGCAAAATACCCATTTCCTCCCGATCAGCTGGGACTCGGGAGGGAGAGAATAGATGAGGGCAGGGCCAGTCAGAGGTGGTATTTATCGGTTCTCTGAACTACTCAAAATTTCCGCTACCGGTTCTCCAGAACTGGTCAGTACCTACTGAAAATCACCTCTGCCTTGTAATTCATCTAGTCCAACCTCCCGCCCAAGCAGGAGACCCTACACCATTTCTGACAGATGGCACTCCAGTCTCTTCATGAAAGCTTCCAGTGATGAAGCTCCCACAACTTCTGAAGGCAATTTCTGTTCCATTGGCTGATGGCTCTCTTACTGTCAGAAAATTCCTTCTTATTTCCATGAATCTCTCCTTGATCAGTTTCCATCCATTATTCCTTGTCTGGCCTTCAGGTGCTTTGGAAAACAGCTTGACCCCCTCATCTCGGTGGCAGCCCCTCAGATATTGGAAGACTGCTATCATGACCGTTGCAGCATCCCTACGGTCATGCAATCAAAATTTGGCAACTGACTCGCATTTATGGTTGCAATGTCGTGTGATTCCCTTTTGCGACCTTCTGACAAGCGAAGTCAACGGGGAAGCCAGATTCACTTAACAACCAGTGTTTCTAGTTTAACAACTGCAGCGATTCACTTAATGACTGTGAGGTTGCAAAATGGGACAAAATTCACTTAACCAATGTGTTTCCGCTTAGCAACGGAAATTTTGAGCTCAGTTGTGGTCGTAAGTCAAGGACTACCTTTAGTTTAATTCTGAGTTTCTGCTTGGAGCTGTTTAGCAAACCAGGAAACGGCATCAAGATTTTGGCTCCATTGTCACATTCTCTAATTGAATCATATCTAGTCTGTCCACTCCGTAAGCATGCCATTAAATGTTGTGTTTCCACCTTCCCTCTTTTTTTTTCCCCAGAACAATGGATGTGTTTGTCAGTTTGAACCAAGGGCAGTCGCTCATTTCCAGCTCTTTAACCATTACGGCAACAAAATGTGTAAGTATGCAAGCAATAAGAGCCAAAAAGAAGCATATGGATATCTGAGAGGCTATATTTTTTAGAACACAAAACTACAGTAGAGGCCAAAATTGTGGAAACCTTTTGGGATACGCCTATCCCCGCATATATTATATGACACATCTAAAATAAAAAAAGTGCAAAGAAAAAGAAAGGAAGAAGAGAGAAGGAGGACTAGGACAAAGGAAAAGAAAAGGAATATATAAAGATGACTTCCAGTTTTCATTACAAGAAGAGACAAATTGTCCTTGGTCACCCAGGAAACCTCTCCCTCCCCCTTTTTGGCACATGCTGCTGTTATTTACATACAAGGATTATTTGCTGCTAATACACTCAACAGCTCATAAAAGGCTCCTAAACCCACTTCCCCTGAGAGGCTCTGTTGAGATGCATCTGTAGCCTCTTTAAAGAACAAACAGCGCTCTTTCCTTCACCTCTGGAAAATGGCCCCAGGAGACCTATTGCAAGCAAGTTTAGATCATAATGATCATCTTCCAAAATAAGGATTATTCTCCCTCCCTCCCCCCCCCTCTCTCTTTCTCATTGGAAATTAAACACACATACGCAAATGAGGCAGGAGTGAAATGCTACCGGTTTGGCCCGGTTCGGGCAAACCGGTAGTTTATAAAAAGCTACCGGTTTGTCTGAACTGGTATTTCCGACGATCAGCTGTGCCGCACGGTTTATATTCGCTAGAAAGCAGGAAATCCTGCTTTCCAGCGAAGCTAAATCGTGCGGCACAGCTGTTTCTTCGCCCTCGCTGTTTTACTTACCTAGGGAAGTCTTTTTCTGCGTGAAGCGTGCGTTTGGTGCGTGCTAGGCACGTGCGGCCAGCAAACCGGTGGCAAACCAGTTCAGATTTCACCACTGAAATGAGAGGCCCTGGGTGCTCTCTGAGCTTGCTTGGGTTTTTTTTGCAGACATTTTATTGCCCAGACTAAGTAACCTCATCAATGCGAGACCGATGCACTAGCGCCGATGATGTTACCTAATTTGGGTAATGAAACATCTGCCAGAAAGCAAGCAAGCTCAGAGAGCACCAAGGACTTCTCCTGTCAACCCTGAGCTACACATATTCTCCTTTATTAGCAAACGCATCCACAAAGGCCTCTCAGTTTTGCCAGGCATCTGATAAAATATACAGATCGAGTTTATTTTATGGAGCTCGATTTTTACTCTTTGGTGGTGTTTATTTGTTCTGGGTTAATGAAAGTTTTTGCCAGAAAAATATTACGATCCACTGTTGGACAACCAGTAAAAATCACATGTTTAGATTTTTTTAAAAAAAAGCAGCTGGAATTTATTATCTATATGTTTGCAGCAATACAGGGTAAACCCATTAGTAGGTGTCCCCCTCCCTCCCCCCCCACTCCCCCAATCGGTGTGATTCTTAAAAATTGTTCCTGATTCAAAATATGAAAAAGAGCATGTGTTGCTTAATGAAGGAAATCCACAGAATGCTTTCAGGCTGAACTTACATAGGCATTTGTTATCCCAACCTCATTTTCATAAACAGGAAACATATTTGCTGACTTCAACTTTGAGAGAAAGCCGCAGCTTCTCTGCAAAACATGAAATCCCAAACATTACAAAACTACTTTAAATCCAAAGTTGGCCTAGAGAGTCATAAGTGTACATACTCTGATTGAGAGGCACGTGCCGTTAACATCCATTAAATGGATGGTGCTCTGGTGGCTCAGCAGACTAAGGCAGTTATTAACATCCACTTACATCTGCTGCCTGAAATTACTGCAAGTTCAAATCCCACCAGGCTCAAGGTTGACTCAGCCTTCCATCCTTTCTAAGGTAGGTAAAATGAGGACCCAGATTATGGGGGCAATAAGCTGACTTTGTATAAATATACAAAAGTATGAAGGCTATTGCTTAACTCATTGTAAGCTGCCCTGAGTCTCTGGAGAAGGGCAGCATATAAATCAAATTTTAATTTTTTTTTAAAAAAAATTGCTCATTTGGTACTCGGAGGAAATAAAACTAAAAAGAGGATAGAATAATAGAATATCAGGGTTGGAAGGGACCTTGGAGGTCTTCTAGTCCAACTCCTTGCTCAAGCAGGAGCTTATGACATACATGCCAGAGGTGGCACGCAGAATCCTCTCCGTGGGCACGAGTGCCGTCGCCCCAGCTCAGCCAGCTGGTTGTCGGGTTTCCGATGCATGCATGCGTGCCGGCCAGCTGGTCGTCAGGTTTCCCCTTCTGGTTTGGGCACTCTGCCAAAAAGGCTCACCATCACTGCCCTATACCATTTCAGACAAGTGGCTATCCAGTCTTTTCATAAAAAGTTCCACTGTTGGAGCATTCACAACTTCTGGAGGCAAGTTGTTCCACTGACTGATTGTTCTCACTGTCAGGAAATTTCTCCTTGGTTCTAAGTTGCTTCTCTCCTTGATTAGTTTCCACCCATTGCTTCTTGTCCTGCCCTCAGGTGCTTTGCAGAGTAGCTTGACTCCCTCTTCTTTGTGGCAGCCCCTGAGATATTGGAAGGCTGCTATCATGTCTCCCCTGGTCCTTCTTTTGGCTACACTAATCAATCATACCCAATTCTTTCAACTGTTCTTCATATGTTTTAGCTTCCAGGCCCCTAATCATCTTTGTTGTTCTTCTGCATAGATATATAAACGGAGAACCCACTTTTTCTTTTCTTTGAACCTGGTAGTGTTTTCTTACTGCTAATCTAGCCCATCCGATTTTATGTATTTATATTTATCCTATGTATTTATTTATTTATATCCCACCCTTGTTATTTTTATAAATAACTCAAGGCAGAGAAATGTCTATGGAGATTCTCAGCCATCCAGGTCATTGTTGTCCCAAAGGTACTTTTTCTGAGAGGCAACTGGACTTTCTGGGTTTTCTTTGAAGATGTTTCGCTTCTCATCCAAGAAGCTTCTTCAGCTCTGACTGGATG
>WNWU01000159.1:116098-121590 GCA_012654045.1 Ptyas mucosa
TTCCTCTGCCTCTCTGCTGTCCGACTCTGGGGGCTCCGGAGTCCACATATCAGTCCCTAATGGCCGTGGCCCCATCTCTGCCTCTGACGCAGAGCCCTCGTCCAGGCCTTCCCCAGACTTCAGGACTGGCCCATGTTCCTCCCCAACCTCCTCACTGCCCGACTCCGCTGCCAGCTGTGCAGGCTGCTGGCGGACTACAATACCGGCCTTCTTTTTCAACAACTGGCATCGTTGCAGTTAAAGGCCCCCCCCCTTTTTTTAACCATTTTAGTTACTATTGTGTCACTATTGCAGGACGGGAACTGAACAAAATTGCATCGAAGGATGAAATTTCCCTCCCTCCTCCTCTCCTCCCTCCTGACCACTCAGTCTTCCTCGATGGCAGCAACTAGTTGGCATGTAGAGTGTGCCCAATTGATTTGTTTTAATTGTTGGCAGGAGCCAGTTGGCGATTTTTTTTTAAAAAAAATTATTTATTTATTTTGGACTTGATCTGCAGTCCGCGCACATCGCCAGGTTGCGGAGTGGCCTTTCCGGGTTTTTCTTTTTTCCTCCTTTGTCAAAAAGAGTTGGCTGTTGACAGTTTGTTCGCTCCTTCGTGAACGTTAGCGAACATCTGACTGCATCAAGCTGGCATTGGACTCTGGCGCTGACATTTTGTAATGCCCACCACATTTGAGCATTGAAGATGTGTTAATGAGCACATCAAGGGACAGTTGGCCAGAGCCACCGATTTATTTAAAAACGAAAAATGAACTCGATATCTTTACCTGTCTCTCTGCCTGCCTGCCTGCCTGCCTGCCTACCTTACTTACGTATCTATCTATTCGTCCGTCCGTCTGTCTAATTATCTATGATGGAGGAAAACCGTCTGTGCTCTAAAACGAAGCACTTTACTTCCCTCCTCCTTCTTGTTTGGCTAAATAAATACCCGGCAGCCTGTTTCTTGACAATGATAATAATACCAAACCCTAAAAATTGGAGAAGACTCAAACTCTGCATATGGTAAACAAAATGGAGATTTAGTCTCCTGGGCTCTTGAGATGGGTATTTAAGAAATGTGAATGAAATAGAAAGAGTTGACATCTTGGCAATATTATGTCTTTTAACATGTGCAAGATCTCAGGATGGAGGAGTTACAGACGCTCTTCCGTTCCCTTCCTGCAACCCCCCCTGCCCCCCCCCTCCGGAAAATAAGGATAGCTTCCTGAGCCGGGTTTTGAGAAAAAAAAAATTGATGGATTTAAAGTAATTTAAGCCCCCCCCCCCTGCTTTCGAGAGGAGTCCAGCCAACTGTTAATAAAGTTGATTTAATTAAAAGTACTTTGGCAGGGGAGAGGTCCTAGCCATGTTTGTTTCTTTTAGGCAAGTATTAAGCGTGGTGCCCAATCTGAAAAAAATATACTGCATTTTTCAGACTATTAAGATGCACCGGAGTGTAAGACTTAATAAGATTTTGAAGAGGAAAAAAAGGGAAAAAAAAGTTTTTGGCCTCCGCGCATCTGGTCTTTGCCTTCCCTGGCACTCTCTGCAGACCTTCTGCGGGTCCCGTTTTTGTGAAAAATGGGCCTGTTTTTGGCCTCCCGAACCCCCTACGCGTCCCGTTTTTGCCCTCCCCGGCCTCCAGGAGCACTCTGCAGGCCTCCCAAACCTTCTGCGTGTCCCATGCCTGTTTTTGGTCTCCTGAACCTCCCCATGTGTCCCGTTTTTGCCCTCCCCGGCCCCTAGGAGAATTCTGCAGGCCTCCCAAACCCTCTGCGCGTCCCATTTTTGCAAAAACTGGGCCCGCTTTTGGTAAAAACGGGACACGCGGGGGGGGGGGGACTTGTGGAGACCAAAAGTGGCTGTATTTGGTCTATAAGACATACCCTCTTTTATAGGGGAAAAGTGCATCTTATACTCCGAAAAGTACAGTATTCTATTACCATAATTTATATAGAATCAACCTGATCCGTACTGCCGAATAAAAAATGATTCACCAACAGCTCTGCAATAAAGAAACACTTGCGATTTACTACGGTTAACATTTACAGAGAAGAAACATGGATTCCAATTGGAAATTTGACCTCATTATCTGGAAGGCCCCATTACAGATAGTCCTAGACCCGTGATGGCGAACCTATGGCACCGGTGCCACAGGTGGCACACGGAGCCATATTAGTGGGCACGCGAGTGTTGCCCTAGCTCAGCTCCAGCGCGCATGCGCGCGCTGGCCAACTGATTTTCAGGCCTTCCAGTCCCACTGGAAGTCGGGAAACTGGCTGTTTCCGACCTCCGGAAGGCCTCCAGGGGGATGGGGAAGGCTGTTTTTGCCCTCCCCAGGCTCCTAGGAGAACTCTGCAGGCCTCCCAAACCCTCTGCGTGTCCCGTTTTTGCAAAAACTGGGCACGCTTTTGGTAAAAACAGGACACGCAGGGGGGAGTTGGGGAGACCAAAAATGGCAGTATTTGGTCTATAAGACGCACCCTCTTTTTATAGGGGAAAAGTGTATCTTATACTCCGAAAAGTACGGTATTCTATTACCATAGTTTATATAGAATCAACCTGATCCGTACCGCTGAATAAAAAAAGATTCGCCAACGGCTCTGCAATAAAGAAACCCTTGAGATTTACTACAGTTAACATTTACAGAGAAGAAACATGGATTCCAATTGGAAATTTGACCTCATTATCTGGAAGGCCCCATTACAGTTAGTCCTAGACATACTATCATTCGTTTAATGACCGTTCGAAGCTACAGTGGCCCCTGAAAAAAGTGACTTATGACCATTTTTCACATGGCCATTGCGGCTTCCCCATGATCACGTGGTCAAGTGGTGGCAAGAAAAGGATGTAAAATGGCGCAAAGCTCACTGAGCAACGGTCTCGCTTAGCAACAGAAAATTAGGGCTCAGTTGTGATCATAGCTGCATTTGCAGCCCATGGAAAGCCATGAGTGATAACCACATTCTTTTTAAATAAAACAAGTTAAGAGCCAAATACATTAGCAATCTGAGGTTTGATTGGCTGTATCTCTGCAGTCTTCTGAAAAGCTTTAAAAACCTGGATGTGCTCCCAGGGAGGAAATCATTAGGTTAACTGGAGTCTATCGGGTGTTCTTAATTTATTTGGGTTTTTTTTTTCTTTTTAATTGATGGTCATTATAGATTTTATATCTTGGGGTTTTTTTCTGTTGTGTCTTTATTGGTCCAGAGTCACTGGTGAGGCACAAATCAAATTAATGATAACTAAGCGTCTTTAACAATCATCCAACAGTTGTTTTGCCAATCCATAACAGTCATGGGGATAACAATAGCACTTAGACTTATATACCGCTTCCTAGTGCTTTACAGCCCTCTCTAAGCGGTTTACAGACTCAGCTTATTGCCCTCAACAATCTGGGTCCTCATTTGACCCACCTCGGAAGGATGGAAGGCTGAGTCAACCTTGAGCCTGGTGAGATTTGAACTGCCAAATTGCAGGCAGCCAGCAGAAGTAGCCTGCAGTACTGCACTCTAACCACTGCGCCATCGTGAGTTTTCTGTTACCCCAACCATGGCTAGCGGATTATGGAGATAACTAACGGAGAAGTATTGCCATCAAAATGACTTGCTACGGTGTGGTTTTAATGACCCTTTGCCATTATGATCTTTATCATCTCATTTGTCCCTTTCATCAATAGGTTATTAAGGATCCTCCTCGACCCCAGCCTTCAGCTCCAATAGAGGTAAGCTTCCAAAGTGCTCCAACGGCTTGCTGTTTACAAAAACACATCACCATGTTGCCAATGATTTAGGGATACAATTTCTCTTGGATCCTGCCAGCCAGAATACCCTGGCCGATGGGGGCCCACAGCATGCCTCCCTCAGCGGTGGGTTACGCCCGGTTTGCACCGGTTCTATAGAACCGGTAGTAAAACCAGTGGGAGGCCCCGCCCACTGACCCTGACATCACCAAAACGCTTGTGCACATGCTCAGAAGAGCGCATGCACAGCTCTGTTGCAAACAGGTAATAAAGGTAAGTAGAACTCACTCCTGGCCTCCCTCCTACATCACTGCAGGACAAAAATTTGTCCTTGGTATAATTAAAATGATTTGTATGATGATGATATCGTTCTGATGATGTCATTCGCACAATGATGTCATCATGCCAGTGGAATGTATTCACGGGGGAGTTTAGTCTGTTGCCCGTGCAGCCTGTTTCCTGGAGGTCTGGAAAAAACAAGGTTTCACAGTATTGCCTACACATACACACAACACACACACACACATACATATACACAAGGGATTTATCAAGTAGAACACTGAAGGAAAAATACAGATGTGCAAGGTGCAAAATGCACAGGTACAGTATATGTGGTACCTTGCTCAATAGCAGTAACTGTGAGAGGGATCTTGGAGTCCCGGTGGACAACCATTTAGATATGAGCCAGCCGTGTGCAGCAGCTGCCAAAAAAGCCAACACAGTTCTAGGCTGCATAAACGGGGGGATAGAATCAAGATCACGTGAAGTGTTAATACCACTTTATAATGTTTTGGTAAGGCCATACTTGGAATACTTGTATTCAATTTTGGTCGCCACAATGTAAAAAAGATGTGGAGACGCTAGAAAGAGTGCAGAGAAGAGCAACAAAGATGATTAGGGGACTGGAGGCTAAAACATATGAAGAACGGTTGCAGGAACTGGGAATGTCTAATTCTGTGATGGCGAACCTATGGCACGGGTGCCATAGGTGGCACGCAGAGCCATATCGGTGGGCACGCGAGCTCAGCTCCGGCACACATGCGTGCACCAGCCAGCTGATTTTCAGGCCTTCTGGGCCCACCAGAAGTCAGGATTTCCAGCCTCCAGAGGGCCTCAGAGGGGGGTGAGGAAGGCCATTTTTGCCCTCCCCTGGCTCCTAGAAAGGCTCTGGAACCTGGGGAGAGCAAAAAACAGGCCTATGGGCCCACCATGCCATCGCGTGCCAAAAGCGCGGGGAGCACGGGGGGGGCGGGGCGCATAGAATTATGGATGTGGGCACATGTGAGTGTGACCCCACCACGCTCCCCCCGCTTTTGGCACGCAATGGCAAAAAGGTTAGCCATCACTGGTCTAATTTAATGGAAAGAAGGACTGGGGTGACATGATAGCAGTCTTCCAATATTTAAGGGACTGCCACAAAGAAGAGGGAGTCAAGCTCTTCTCCAAAGCACCTGAGGGCAAGACAAGAAGCAATGGGTGGAAACTAATCAAGGAGAGAAGCAACTTAGAACCAAGGAGAAATTTCCTGACAGTTAGAACAATTAATCAGTGGAGCAACTTGCCTCTAGAAGTTGTGAATGCTCCATTCACAATGGGAGTTTTTAAGAAGATGTTGGACAACCATTTGTCTGAAGTGGCGTAGGATTTCCTGCCTAAGCACGGGGTTGGACTAGAAGACCTCCAAGGTCCCTTCCAACTCTGTTATTCTATTCTGTTCTGTTCTGTTCTGTTCTGTTCTGTTCTGTTCTGTTCTGTTCTGTTCTGTTCT
>WNWU01000159.1:154528-172400 GCA_012654045.1 Ptyas mucosa
TGTGGTTGCAAAGTGCCAGATAAGGAGACCAACATGATTGACTGGCAAAATGAAGCTCAGTTTAGAGCCGGCGCCAAAACAAACAATAGGATGTTACACGCCAATTCCACGATTCGGAGCCAAAGCTGATCGCCAAGGTTAAAAAAAATTCCAGCAGCACAAGAGACGCTGCAATTCATGATAGCAAAGCAGAACAAAAACTCTGAGAAACGACTGAAGCCATGTCAATCCTCCAAGCCAGTGAAATAGCAAACTTTTCTGCTGTTATAGTAGTTTCACAAGAAAAACGAACAAACAAAAACAACCCACACCAAGTTCTGGGAATCAGAGAGGCAGACCCTGGTTGGAGAGAAGGTCTAAAGGTCAGGTGCTGCAGGAATTCCAAAAAGTTGGTTGGCAGGAGCTCAAGTGGAATGAGAGGTAGCTGATGTATTGCAGTTGACAACAAAACACAGGTGCTAAGGCAGTTGTTAAACAGTGCCTAAAAACCCACTCACCCCCTACAGAACTGGTGATTGTCTCTTCCTTCCTAAAAGCAACAGGTTCACTTAATGACTACGGCAGGAAAGGTCGTAAAATGGGGCAAAATTCACTTAACCAACGTTTCGCTTAGCAACAGAAAGGTTGGGCTCCATTGTTGTCGGAAGTTGGGAACCACCTGCATTATGTAAAAAGTTGAGGTCGTACGTTGTCACCTTCTTCTACTGCGCCGAAGAAGTCGGAAATCAATGCTTTTCTTTTTCTTTTTACCCTGCACGTTTTTCTCTTCCCCTTTTCCTCCCCTGTTTTCTCATTAGGCTCCTATATGTTCCTATATTTTACATTTTAGAATAGGATAGCAGAGTTGGAAGGGGCCTTGGAGGTTTTTTAGTCCAACCCCCTGCTCAGGCAGGAAACCCTACACCATTTCAGACAAATGGTTGTCCAATCTCTTCTTAAAAACTTCCAGTGTTGGAGCACCTACAACTTCTGGAGGCAAGTCGTTCCACTGATTCATTGTTCTAACTGTCAGGAAATTTCTCCTGAGTTCAAGGTTGCATCTCTCTTCGATTAGTTTCCATCCGTGGCTTCTTGTCCTGCCCTCAGATGCTTTGGAGAATAGCTTGACTCCCTCTTCTTTCGGGCAGCCCCTTAAGAAATATTAGACCACTGCTATAAGTGCATTAGAAGCAGCTTTATAGAAAGAGTGGCTTTTTGCCCATTTGGGGAAACCAAAACCCCTGAGATGTTGGAAGACTTTCTATCATGTCTCCCCCTAGTCCTTCTTTTCATTAAACTAGACGAGGGGTCAGCAACCTGCGGCTCTGGAGCCGCATGTGGCTCTTTCATCCCTGTTGCTGGTCGGCTCCACAATTGATAGGGCTTTTGGTTAGGACAGGTAGAGGAATAAGGAGCGCTCCATGGCATAGGGCCTAGTTATCTGCGAGACCGCCTACTGCCACAAATGACCTCCCACCGACCCGTGCGCTCCCACAGAGAGGGCCTCCTCAGGGTGCCATCAGCTAAACAATGTAGGCTGGTGACCCCCAGGGGGAGAGCCTTCTCTGTGGGGGCACCTACCCTCTGGAACCAGCTGCCCCCTGAGATAAGGAGAACTCAAGACCTCAGTGCCTTCCGCCGTGCCCTTAAAACCTACTTTTTTCAACAAGCCGGGCTGGCTTAGGAAGAAATTTTAGACGTTTTTTAAATTGGTTTGTTATTTTTAAAATTGGAGCCAAATGTATATGTATTTTAATTCTTAATATTTGTATTGTATGTTTTTAATTTCGGCTCTTCACCGCCCTGAGTCCTCAGGGAGAAGGGCGGTATATAAATTTTAAATAAATAAATAAATTAAATAAATAAATAAATGCCGCGTTAGGAGACTCTATAGTGGGGGAACTGGACTTATGGTCAGCAGAGGAAAAAGGACGCTGCGCTAGGAGGAGACTATGATGTGGGAACTGGACTTCCGGTCGGTTCCAGAATTGAATGGAGGCTTCCGGTGAGGACCTTCGCGGCTTTTTGAGTGTTTAAGGTTGCCAACCCCTGAACTAGACATACCCAATTCCTTCAACCATTCATCATATGTTTTACCTCCGGTCCCCTAATCACCTTCGTTGCTCTTCTCTGCGCTCGTCCCAGAGTCTTCTAGTTTTGACAAACTAATAAAAAGAATGAAATCGCTGATGGGAAGGATGAGCGAAAGCTTGGCAAACCCCCCCCCACCCCACCCACCCATTTTATTCCTGGAGGACTGGAATGGAGCCAAGCAGGCGTGGTGGTTGCCCCCAACGGCCCCCGTCTTCCCAAGTTCACGAGGCACCAGACCTGCTTGAAGGATGGGGCGCCATCGATCTCCCGGCCTATCTTTTTTTTATATATATATATATATATTATTTTTATTTAACCGCGTCACGGCTCTGAGCATTCAAATGCTGACGGTGCTCGGGCTTGTCACTTTGTGTCACCGGCTTAATGCCGCTTAAACGTAAGGTATGCTTTTTTATTTAACCCCCCCGCCCGAGGAGGAGAGGGAGCATGCATTAATTCAATTACGGGCCCTGCACCTTCCCTGCCGTTAAATATATAGAGATACATATGACTTGTCTCGCATTGGGTCACCCTGAAATGGATTTTTTCAAGCGACGCCTTGGTAGTAGTGGACAAATGCTAAATGAAAATCAATCGCTTCCATTTAAATGGCCCAGCCGGGCTCTCTTTATTAAATAGTCTTCGGCGGGCAGCGAACCTAATGATAAGATGCAGCTTAACCTCTGGCCTTTGACTGCTGTTTAACATAATATCCCCGCCCCCCAAGGACTCCAGCCTCCTTACTCTTATTTGCTTCTTCCATATGGAGGCTGTAGTAACCCTTGGGTGGGGGGTGCTAACGCTAAGAAACAGGCTTCCCTCCCGAAAACTAATTTTGTAACCTGGCCCCGCACCCAAAATGGGAGTCTTTCCTGCTTTCGAGAGGGATTTCCCGGCTGATGTAAAGAGAAGAAGACACACACAAAAAAGAGAAACTCTGATACGGATAGTCCTCGACCTACGACCACGATGGAGCCCCCAAAGTTACGTTGCTAAGTGAGAGGTTTGTAAAGAGAGTTTTGCCCCGACTTTTCTTGCCGTAGTTGTTTAAATGAGTCACTGCGGTTGTTGAGTTAGTAACCCGGTTGTTAAGTGAATCCGGCTTCCCCGTTGACTTTGCTTGTCGGAGGGTCGCAAAAGGGGATCCCATGAAATCCTCCCCACTCCGGACACCGGAACGGTCATAAGTATGAAAGTTTCCAAGCAACTGAATTTTGATCATGTGATCAGGGTGAGGCTGCAAAGTTTGTAACTTTGAGAAATGGTCATGAGTCATTTTTTTTCAGTGCCGTTCTACACTTCGAATGGCCACTAAATGAACTGTTGTAAGTTGAGAACTATCTGTACAATATTTTCCCCTCCCCCTTTTAAAGAGAACTTTTTGGTTTTACTTTTCCTAACTAACTATCTGATTCATTACGGGTAGTTCTCGACTTACGACCGCAGCTGAGACCAACATTTCTGTGGCTAAGTGACATAGTTGTTAAGTGAGCTTTGCCCCATTTTACGACCTCTCTTTCCACAGTCGTTAAGTGAATGACTGCAGTTATTAAGTCATTCGTAAACGGCTGTTAAGTGAATCGGGCTTCCCCATCGACTTTGCTTGTCAGAAGGTCGCAAAAAGAGATCACACGACCCGGGACGCTGCAACCGTCATAAATAGGAGTCATTTTGATCACATGACCATGGGGTTGCACCAATGGTCATAAGGGGGAAAAACGGTCATAAGTCACTTTTTTCAGTGCGTTGTAACTTCGAATGGTCGCTAAACTAGCTGTTGTACGTCAGGGACTACTTAACTTTCTTTCCCCCTGTAATCCTATTTCTTCAAGAAATACAAGGTGGTGAATCCAGAGTTATTCTCACTGGCTACAACTCAGTCATTTTGTGCCTTACGAATCTATAATTGTTGAAATATTGATAGTCCTCTCTAATTAATATTTCTCCCTTGTGCTTCAATATGGGATGCTTTACCAATGGGAAATTTACCACTATCCCTTTTAAGGAGTGAGTGTGTGTGTCAGTGGTGGCTTGCTACCGGTTCTCCCCAGTTCTTGCGAACTGGTAGTGGAAATTTTGAGTAGAACCGGTAAATACCACCTCTGCCTGACCCCACCCCCATCTATTCTCTGCCTCCCGAGTCCCAGCTAGAAGGAAAAAATCAGGGCTCACTTGACAAAGAAGAGAGAAAAAAAAAACAAGACACTGTCACTTTAAATTGAGAAGCCAAGAAGCCACTCAACTGATCAGCTAGAACTGACCCGCTCCTTGTAAACCGCTCGGTGGTGATAGATTGGCAATTGAGGCCAAGCTGCCTGAAAGAGGTTTCCGATGTTCTCGGTGGTGGCAGAGCGGTAAAAAACTGTTTAAACTCTTGCCGCGGTGCTTCAAAGGGCCGCCCTACAGCTGATCAGTGGTAAAAGGCAGTGTGGTGGTAGACCAGTGCTTCTCAATTATTTTCTGTCATGCCCCCCTAGGAAGAAGAAAACATTTTTCGCGCCCCCCGCGCGACTGTAAATAGTATCATTATTAGAAAAAGGTCTGTTCTCCTTGAAAGGGAGGAGCATGCGCAGTCACATGTACTGGCTTAATGCTCACTATCGATGCAAATGTCAGCAGCGGTAGCCCGATTTCTTTAGCAAGTTTGATTAATTGGGGCAGCGTTATGTTTCACAGGAGAAGGTCATTGTCAGTCATTTGAGCATCAATTGGGCGCACATCCGTCGGGCAACAAAGTAAGTGTGGACGGACGTCCCACATTAAAGATGGCTCCGACAGGCTCGTGTCACAAGGGTTTTGGACAGCCAATCAGATGCCGAGGTCAAACGCGCCCCCTTTTACGGAGCCTCGCGCCCCCCCTGGGGGGTGCGCCCCACTATTTGAGAAGCACTGTGGTAGACCAGTGCACTCCAAAGACAAATGGGTAGACCGGTACGGCTCTGCAAGCAATTAAAAGCCTGGTAGACCAATACCTCTGTTAAATCCTAAAGAATTGCTTGTTGCATGACCATCAAACCACACCCACAAAATAAGCCACGCCCACAGAACCGGTAGTAAAAAAAATTAGAACCCACCCCTGGTGTATGTGTGTGTGTGTTTACATTATGAAATAAATGGAAAGTAAACTGATGACGACTTTCACCACCAGCCTCTTAGCCTAGTTTCGATGTCTCATTGTTTGGGCTAAGTAACTATTTGGAAAAGGTAGAGCACTGAGTTGTTTGCATACAAAATGTTAGGAAGCAGTAGGATAAATGCCGTGTTTGAATCAGCAGAATTTGCTGCAGGCAGTTATATAGTATACGTCGCACCTATATGGAAAGGAGGCATTTTTAATGTCGGATTATAGTCGGACATAAACCCAGGTCTGGTTAGGAAGAGGCGATAAAATGATGGGCAACCGTTTTTAGTGCTCTGAATAAGCAAAAAAATAAAACCTGAAAATGTGACTGGAATTTTGAATCTTTCCCAGTATTCTGCTGTGATTGGTTTGATGCTTTTAAGAGCTCAAGAAAATCTGTACTCTGGTGGCATTTTAGTCAAGGTAAATGGAAATTATATTTCTGTCCGTAAGGTAGAATTGTTATGCCAGCGTTTCCTAAACTGTTGCCTTTGCTTACGAGACTTAACAACCGCTGTTGTCTGTCGGGTTACGAAGGGTAGAGATTTTTGGAAGTGTACACTTGTTTGCACAGTGCTGGCAATACCACATGATCCAGAGATCTGGTACTAATTTGCACAGTTCTGAAATAGGTCTGTGCCAAATTATCCATCCATCCATCATTTTATCAATCTTCCTAGCCAGACTTGGCTTTATGTCTGACTGTAACCCAACATAAAAATGCCTGTTTGCACATTGCTGTGGTCACCAGTATTACATTCTTGTCTTGTACAATCTTAAGTGACTGCCTATATTTACGCAGGAGAACTCAGTTTAATACTTTTTATGTTATTATTTTCTTTGGAATCTTGACTTTACGGCTTTGCTGAGTATCAGATAATTGGGAGTTCCATCGCTTAGTTTATCCCAGGGTGGATTTGAATCGACTTGATTTAAATCACAATTTAAATCATGATTTTTTTTCCCAAAAAAAAGTTTTGTATTTTTTAAACAAAAACAACATAAAAACATCATCCTTCCATCAGGGTTATGTTTGACCTTGGGGAACTGGAATGGGCGTGGCGACGTTGGGCCTGGCCAGCTCAATGTCACTTGTGTCGGGGTTCCTGTGGTGGCCCAAGCGCTCTACTAGAGAAAACGGGCTCCTGAGCTCCGTTTTTGGCTGTGACGGCCTCCTGCAACCCTCTGCCACAGAAAACGGAGCTCGGGAGGGCCACTTGCCACCCTCATGAGCTCCGTTTTCGCTGGCAGAGGCACCACAGGCCAGTCCTTTGTTGTTTCCAGGGCTGCCCTGCTGGCCAGATCTAAGCACGCTGCAGGCCGGATCCAACACCCGGGCCTTGTGACACCCCTGATCTAAACCATCTGATCCTCTGCCGTTCCCTTCTCCTTTTGCCTTCAGTCTTTCCCAACATCAGGGTCTTCTCCAAGGACTCCTCTCTTCTCATTTGGTATCCAAAGTATTTCAGTTTCAGGAGCTGTCCTTCCAAAGAACAGTCCTTTGAAATTTATAAATTGTGATTTACAACTTTCGTGTCGTGCAGTTTTGACCAATTGTGGTTTATTCAGCTATAGTATGAACCTATTTAACTTATATGCAGAGGACATCATGAGAAAGGCGGGGCTAGATGAATCAAAAGTTGGAATTAAGATTGCTGGGAGAAATATCAACAACCTCAGATATGCAGACGATACCACTCTAATGGCAGAAAGCGAAGAGGAACTAAAGAGCCTCTTGATGCGAGTGAAGAAGGAGAGTGCAAAAGCTGGCTTAAACCTCAACATTAAGAAAACTAAGATCATGGCATCCAGCCCTCTCAATTCCTGACAAACAGATGGGGAAGAAATGGAGGTAGTGACAGATTTTATTTTCTTGGGCTGCAAGATCACCACACATGGGGACTGCAGCCAAGAAATTAAAAGACGCTTGCTCCTGGGGAGGAGAGCTATGGCAAATCTAGACAGCGTACTAAAAAGCAGAGACATCACCCTGCCAACAAAAGTGCATATAGTCAAGGCTATGGTTTTCCCAGTTGCAATGTCTGGCTGTGAAAGATGGACCATAAGGAAGGCTGAGCACCAAAGAATGGAGGCCTTTGAACTCTGGTGCTGGAGAAGATTCCTGAGAGTCCGTTGCAAGGCGATCAAACCTGTCAGTCCTAGAGGAGGCGATCAAACCTGTCAGTCCTAGAGGAGATCAACCCTGACTGCTCTTTAGAAGGCCGGATCCTGAAGATAAAACTCAAATACTTTGGCCACCTAATGAGAAGGAAGGACTCACTGGAGAAGAGCCTAATGCTGGGAAAGACTGAGGGTAAAAGAAGAAGGGGACGGCAGAGAATGAGGTGGCTGGATGGAGTCACTGAAGCAGTTGGCATGAGCTTATATGGACTCCAGAGGATGGTAGAGGACAGGAAGGCTTGGAGGAACGTTGTCCATGGAGTCGTGATGGGTCGGACACGACTTCGCAACTAACAACAACAACAACAAAAGTATGTACCAAACTACTTTTCAGTAAAGATTAGGGGATCTGCTTTGAAAAAGTCTTTTAAAAGAGCTCTAAAGATCAGCAAGGTCCAGTTGAATTGCTTTGCCATGCCCCTAACCAAAGCTGTGATAACAGGAAAGCCGCTCGTCTTATTGTTTCCTGATCACAGGAACGGCTGAGCCAGAACATATTAGCAAATTGCTTTTACTGAATGATGCTGCTGTTGTGATTAGAGGTATTTCTCCTGATGCACAAAGCTCCTTTTCAAGGCATTAAATTAGCACCGGAGGAAGACAAGTGTCATCCTAAGGGCTGTTTAGAATACATTGCTCTGGCTTCATCTTGTAATAGGTTTGAGCTCTCTTCGAAATGTGGTGGCCTGGGTTTTGCAGTGCTCTAGCCTTTTCGTTACAGTTCTCTTTTGCCAATGTGTTTCCAATTCACTCAGGCTCCTTTTCTTGCAAAATCCTTTGGCAAACATCTGCAAGGGCTGGGTTGGGGGTGGTTAAAGATGACACTTGCATTGTGACATCAACATATAAATTATGCAGTTTAAGTAAGTATTATGTTGCCGTAATATAATTGCCAGTGTCAACTTATTATTATTATTATTATTATTATTATTATTATTATTATTATTATTATTATTGATCATCGCACAGTCAGCCAGATGTTCAGACTGGGTTTGGCATTTTTGTCTACCTGTCGAGTCTTTACCAAGGACCTGGGATAGGCAAATCAGGATGTTTGATGGTGTTACAGATATCGTCGAAGGATGGAAGCTGTTCCAAGTCAAGCCGCCTTCTGCAATTGACTGATGGCAAATTTCTCAATGCCTGTTTGGTGTTCAAGGGGTGCTCCAGTTGTTTTTGGGATTGCACCCCCAAAATTATGCAGTTTAAGTAAGTACTTATGTTGCCGTAATATAATTGCCAATATCAACTATTATTATTATTCTCTTTTATTCATTAAAAATGAAACTCAGTCAACTGGACAGTTAAAAATGTGTCACAAATACCATTGACTGGTGCTAATGGTTGATAAGGGTTGCTGCCAGCGTCCTAGGTATCCACCAAGTACCTTCTTAAAATATATGATGTTCCGAGTAGCGCAGTTTTTTGCAGTTCCGCTGGTGTTATTGCAGGAAGCTGAAATTTCTTGAAGTGTTTTGTGAAATTATTGGACATGGTACCAAGTGCCCCGATAACAATGGGTATCACTGTTACATGTTTCATCCATAGCCGTGTAGTTTCGATGGCCAGGTCACGATATTTCGTGATATTTTCCAGGTTTTTTTCTTCGACTCTGGCGTCTCCTGGTACCGCGATGTCAATAAATTGTACATTTCGGTTTTTGACAACTGTGATATCTGGTGTGTTGTGTTCCAAGTGATGATCCGTCTGTATTTGAAAGTCCCACAAGATCTTCACCTTCTCATTTTCTATAACCTTTTCCCACTTTATGTTCCCATGACTTTTTGGATACAGGTAAATCGTATTTTTTACATAATGACCAGTGGATTACTTTAGCAACTCGGAATTGTCTAGCTTTGTAATCAGTTTGTGTGATTTCGCTGCATTCACATATTAAATGTGAAACAGTTTCGACTTTGTTGTTGCAAAGTCAGCAGTTTGGATTGTCCGTGGATTTTTGTATCCTTGCTTTCATGGCATTAGTTTGTAGTGCTTGTTCTTGAGTAGCCAGTATTAAATCTTCCGTTTCTTTCTGGATGGTTCCCATCTTAAGCCATGCCCATGTAAAATTGTCATCACATTTTCCTTCAATGTTTTTCAAGTGCTATCCATGCAAAGTTTGGATTTTGGTTTTCTTATCTTTTGGTTTTCTTATCTATTTAATCTGCCATCCAGCTGTTTTTCCTTATATTCTGCCTTTGTTTCTGTTGTTTTTATAACGTTTTCCGTCTCCAGCAACGCTGGCTGGGGACTTCTGGGAGTTGAAGTCCACTCGTCTTAAAGTGGTCAGGGTTGAGAAACACTGTAGTAAGGGACTACGTCATAGTTCATCTCAAACAATATCAGTGCTAATTATAGCATTATGATAACCATTTCCAAATCCTCAATTCCTCATTCCAGCAACCATGCAGTCCTTCTTGCTGATGCAAAAAAACCCCAAAAAACTGAATTGGGCTGTTGCAATTCAGAGAAGCAGAGTTTTTTATCAGATATCTGGGAAGCAGGATGGAAATGCTAACGACCGTGGCTTTGAAATAACCCCTCTTTGGAAAGCTGCCTTCAATTACCTTGAACTAGTTCCCAACAGCTGGACCGGACGCCTGCAGGTTCAATAACTGCTCTGTGTATCTCTTCCTGTTGAAGGAGCACTGTTCACAAACTGACAGCAGAGGCAATTAAGGCACAAAGTCAAGAGTCAGAGCAGGTTTCTTAGGGATGAATTGTCTGAAGAAGAGGCGGTGATAAGGAGCGAAGTAAAAGGATAGAATCTGACGGGTTTGAACAGTGAAGCAAACACCAGCTAATGAATGTTACAGGACTCAAGAGAGTTTTCTGGGAGGAGATTGATGAACAGGCTCCTAGGACAGATATTGAGTAGTTCAGAGGTTAGACTCTCTTTTTTTTATAAAGAAAATATCAGGAATCCTACCTTAGAGCAGGCAACTCTTTTAAAACATGGGCCATGTTGATGCATAAAGGTATTTGCCCTGTTATGCATAGCGAAAACTTGAAGCAGTGTGTGTTAGTTTTTGTTAGTCTCCGGTTACAGTGCTTTGAAATAGCAATATACTAATATATCTTCTACAGTATATATATAAAATCCAAATACCACTCACTCATCACAAAATCTCCAGAATGGTAAAGCCTACAAAGTTGAAATTTGGCACGTATGTTTGTCTTGGCTTCTAGGTGCTCACTAAGAAAGGATTTTGCGAAATTGCCATCAGATCATTATTATTTCATATACAGTATTATATTCACACGCTCTGATGCTAAGGAGTTAGACGTTCTACTCCCCCACCCCACCTGAAAGGAACTCTGTCCCAACTGCCAATTGCCTTATATTAATATGCTCTTCGCTAAACCGGGCATGGGCGTGGCCAGCGTGTGACTCATCCAGCCTACGGACTGGGACATTCTATTCCCCCTCCCCCTCTGTTCCAACTGCCAGTTGCCTTATATTAACACACTCTGATGCTACGGAGTTAAACATTCTACATTAAGTTTCAGGTTTTAAGTGTCAATTTATCACTCCCGATCACCATAGTTTCGTAGCGAAGCATGGACGTCCAGCTAGTAAATTTATGTACCGCTTCACAGTGCTTTACAGCCCTCTCTAAGCGGTTTACAGAGTCAGCATATTGCCCCCAACAATCTGGGTCCTCATTTTATTGACCTCGGAAGGATAGAAGGCCGAGTCAACCTTGAGCCAGTCAGGACCGAACTCCTAGCAGTGAGCAGAGTCAGCCTGCAATACTGCACTCTAACCACTGCACCACCACAAAAATGTACAACAGTCTGATTGCATTCAACATCTTAAGATATGTGTAATAACGGTTGTTTTTTGATTATAAGGCTGGGGGAACACAGATCCACGGAAATACTATTTAGTCACCTTTAAACAAAAATGACACATTTTTGAGAAGCACTGCTTTTTCAGATCTGCTTTACCCAAAGGTGTGTGCCTAATTTTAAGAGGTTTGATCACTACCTCTGATCAAAGGCCGCATTTTTACATGCTTCACTTTTCATTTGGCTATTAATTATTTACCTATATTATTCCTGAAAGCATTTTCTTAGAATCTGCCAGCCTTGGTTTTGTTATTTATTCCTCAAGATTTTATATTTGCTTTCATTTACCTTCTGTTTTATTAGCAACATATTCTTTTTGGTTGGAAATGCTCTGGTTACAACAGAATCTGTACTGAGCTTAACGCAACAAGTATTGCAAGTGAAGGGAGTATTTACAAAAGGCATACAGGAGGGATTTTAAGGTTGTAAAAAGAAGACAATCAGCAGTGAAGTGGATGAATTCAGTTACAGTGGAGATGAGCTCAGCGTTGGAAAATTTGAAAGGCTGGGCCAGGATCAGATCTACATGGGGAAAATCTGTGCAAGAGCGGAAGTTGGCAGATGATCAAAAATCAATCAAACTGTACGTAATCTTTTCAGGGGTGTGGGTTTGTTATACAGGTAGTCTTCGACTTCCAACCATTCAGTAACCACCTGAAGTTACAAGGCTGGGGTGGGGAACAAATCATCAAAGGGTGGCTGGCTCAGGAATTCTGGAAGCTAAAGTCCACAAGTCATCAAAGGATGGCTGGGCTCAGGAATTCTGGGAGTTGAAGTCCACAAGTCATAAAAGGGCGGCTGGCTCAGGAATTCTGGGAGTTGAAGTCCACAAGTCATGAAAGGGTGGCTGGCTCAGGAATTCTGGGAGTTGAAGTCCACAAGTCATCAAAAGGTAGCTGGCTCAGGAATTCTGGGAGTTGAAGTCCACAAGTGATAAAAGGGTGGCTGGGCTCAGGAATTCTGGGAGTTGAAGTCTGCAAGTCATCAAAGGGTGGCTGGGCTCAGGAATTCTGGGGGTTGAAGTCCGCAAGTCATAGAAGGGCCCTGGTTCCCTACCTCTGTTACAACGGCACTGAAAAAAGTAACTTGTGGCTGGTTTTTTTCACACTTAACGACTGTTGCAGCATACCCATGTGGGAGTAAATGGCAAGGCTTTCCACCTACTGAACTCCGAGAGTGTTTTCCACACAGCCTGAAATTTTGGCACAGCTGGAGATTAGGTAGTCCTGGAAAGCCATATGCCCTCTAAAGGGAACGCAGACATCTCAGGGTTGATTCGCAAGACATGGACTATTTTGTCTGTGTCTGTGTGGTTTCTTTTCTTTTTTTAAAAAATGCAATTAATATTATCCAAGATTTTCCTTTGTGTCTTTCCTGGGTCTTATCTATGCCCAGTTAGGCCTCTACGGAGATCCGATTATAGCAGGCAGGGTCAGCACACCTGGGAGAGAGACAGATGTTAAAGCTGAACTCCGGCCTTGTCAGCATTAATGACCTGCTTTTGTCCCCTTATCGCAGCCGTCCTTGTTTCACCTACGATCTACTGCTTTCCAATAATTACGAGCTGTCATCCTCCATTTAACGGACGTTCTCCTCTTAGTCAGCCCAGACATATATAAGTGACATGATATGGTAGCTAAAGCAATGTCGGTTAACTTAGCTCCCCACCGACCCTGGTTCCAAATTCAAAGTGATTTCCACTGAGTGTTCACTGCAGCAAAAAAGGCCCTTGTTTCCAGATGGTTATGAAAAATGTACATTTTTATTCTTGGTTGTGTGAGCTCGTCTTCCTCCTCTGCTTAAGGAAGTTAAGACTTAAGGAAGTTAAGGGAGTTACTTGTATTTATATTTATTAGTTTGTCAAACATGTACAAGGTAGCAGGTATATAATATAAACATGGATATGAACGAAGGAAATGAATACGAAGGAAATGAAAAAAGGGCCTGGTGGCTCAGCAGACTAAAAAGCATTGTGATTAACACCAGCTGCCTGCAATTACTGTAAGTTCGAATCTCACCAGGCTCAAGGTTGACTCAACCTTCCATCCTTTCTAAGGTAGGTAAAATGAGGACCCAATTGGTGGGGGCAATAAGCTGACTTTGTATAAATATACAAAAGTATGAAGGCTATTGCTTAACGCATGCATTGTAAGCCGCCCTGAGTCTCCGGAGAAGGGCGGCATATAAATCAAATTTAAAAAACAAACAAACAAATAAATGGACAGTAGGACAGGGACGGTAGGCACGCTGGTGCGCTTATGCACTCCCCCTTTACGGACCTTTTAGGAATGGAGTGAGGTCCATGGTAGACAGTTTGAGGTTGAAGCTGTGAGGGTTTGAGGCTGTAACAACGGAGTCGGGTAGAGCATTCCAGGCGTTGACCACTCTGTTGCTGAAGTCGTATTTTCTGCAATCGAGTTTGGAGCGGTTTACCTTGAATTTGTATCGATTGTTTGTCCGTGTATTATTGAGGTTGAAGCTGAAGAAGTCGTTGACGGGTAAGACGTTGTAGCAGACAATTTTGCCTACTATGCTTAGATCAGACTGCAGGCGGCACAATTCCAGATTGTCCAAGCCCAGAATTTCAAGCCTGGTGGCAGAAGGGATTCTATTGTGAGTAGAGGAGTAGAGGACTCTTCTCGCGAAATACCTCTGGACCCGCTCAATTAATGATTGATGTCTCATATACAGTGTGGGTTCCAGGCAGACGAGCTGTATTCGAGAATTGGTCTGGCAAAGGTTTTGTATGCCCTAGTTAGCAATACAATGTTACTGGAGAAGAAGCTTCGCAAAATTAGCTTAACAACTTTTAATGCCTATAAATAATAGATTTATAATTTATATTTATAAATAATATATTTATATAAATAAAATAAATAATACTTAGGCCATGGAACAACTGAATGGACTAGGAATTCTGTCTGGAAGGCTCTAACTACTCTGTGAGTGATTACATCAGACTTCTCCCCATGATACCAGAGATATTATTTTTTTGCTTTGGGGAAGAAATCTGACATTGAAAACTACCTCCTGGTTTCTTGCTGGCTTCTGAGATCATCTCTTTCTTATATAACAGGGAAGTCTACATTTGAAAAGGACCCAAAAGGGGAAAGTATTGCACAATCATTGGCTCAACTAATGTCTTTGTTCCTCTACTACTTCCTCAAACATGAGTAGAATTTATCCCAGTCTTAGAATTAAAGTTGCACTTCTTGGTATTGTTTGCTAAGGGAGGAAAGTCCCTCTTTAAAAAAGTAAAAATGGTTCTAGAAGAGACCCAGCAATCTCTTCTCGCTCTTGGCAAAAGGAAAATAAAAGAATAAAATAAAAGAATAATAAAGTATAGATGGCTCAATGGCTAAAATGCTGAGCTCGTCAATTGAAAAGTCGGCAGTTCAGTGGTTCGAATCCCTGGTGCCGCGTAACAGAGTGAGCTCCCGTTACTTGTCCCAGCTTCTGCCAACCTAGCAGTTCGAAAGCATGTAAAAAAAATGCAAGTAGAAAAATAGGGACCACCTTTGGTGAGAAGATAACAGCGTTCCGTGTGCCTTTGGCATTTAGTCATGCTGGCCACAGGACCACGGAGACGTCTTCAGACAGCGCTGGATCTTTGGCTTTGAAATGGAGATGAGCACCGCCCCCTAGAGTTGGGAACGACTAGCACATATGTGCGAGGGAAACCTTTACCTTTTTATCATATCTGAGATGCAAGAACTGAGGTGATTGTGAGATGACAGGTATTCTTTCGGGTTTTTGCAGCCTGTATACACACCATGATTGGATGCTTAGCTTGATGTCAGTCTTCCAAGGACAGCGGTGGAATTTCTATATTGATATTGTTGAAGGAATGAGTCACTGAAGCATAGAAAACATCACCAAATAAATAAATAAATAAATAAATCCTACTTCAAAAATATCAATGATTACCCAAAAGGACCAATAGCATGCTGTATTAAGAGGGCCTTGCAAGCCACCTTCATTGAGGTGTATGATACTGCAGATAGATGGATGGATGGATGGATGGATGGATGGATGGATGGAGTAGATATAGAGAGATGATAGATAGATGATTGCTAGATAGATAATAGAAAATAGAGAGAGAGAGAGTGATACAGACAGGCAGAGATATAGACAGAGATAGAGATAGATAAATAGAGACAGAGATAGAAATAGATAAATAGAGATAGAGATAGATAAATAGAGATAGAGATAAATAAATAGAGATAGTGACAAAGACTGAGAAAAACATAGACATAGAGACATAGAAATATATATAGAGAGAGAAGTAAGTAAATAGAGAGAGATATAGATAATCTCATTAGGATAAAGGTTTGAAGTTTTTGTGTGGTTACTATTATATAATAGTAACCACACAAAAACTCCAAACCTTTAGGGCTTAGTCAAGTATATTTGAATGAACAATGCACAATGCAACAATATTTGTGCGCCTGCTCAGTATACATTGTGATTTTTTAAAAATTTATATTTAATTTTAATTTAATTTATATTTATATGCCGCCCTTCTCCGGAGACTCAGGGCGGCTTACAATGCATTAAGCAACAGCCTTCATACTTTTGTATATTTTATACAAAGTCAGCTTATTGCCCCCACAAACCGGGTCCTCATTTTACCCACCTTAGAAAGGATGGAAGGCTGAGTCGACCTTGAGCCTGGTGAGAATTGAACTCGCAGTAATTGCAGGCAGCTGGATGTTAAATGCTGCCTTAATAGGAGGCATTAGCCTGCTACGCCACTCAGGCTTAAGCTTTAAATAATATCTCCTCATTCTAAACACAAGCACTTTCTCTAGAGCCGTAAACATATTGTTGCCTTTGATGAGGTCTTAATTCTTTTTCATTACTCCCTGTTTTACCCGCCTTAGCAAATCTTAATTAGTGAAGTCTTTTTCGCATATTCTTTTGATCATCCCTGCAGCATCTCTGGACAAGTATGAGTCATCCTTTTGACCCAATAACGCCATTTGTGACTATTTATAAGCCAGTTTTCCCCGGTCTGATGGCCTTCTCGTTTATTGGGACTGCACCACCCAGAATTCCTAGCTGGCCTGGTAAATTCTGGCGGTTTTAGCTTTGCCAGGACCTGGCAGATCGATAGAAGTTCCCGAAATTTGGTCAATACCCAAAGAAGGCTGTTGAGGGGAGAGAGAAAAAAAAAGGTTATTCTTGTACGGTGAAGCTCAAACATGCCTGCCAAAGAAGTGACCTTGTTGGAAGAAAGGAGAGGGGAAGAGAAAGTCCTTAGTGCCTCTTGAGATCAAGTGAAGTGATGCGTATCAGAAGAAGACACTAAAGATTTATTGTCTGTGGCAAAAGAAACACAGATCTCGGCTTGTACAATAAGTGTTTTTGACATCATACAATGCAAAGGATGATTGGATACGGTAGGTTAGGAACAGTTTGGTTGACGGAAAATAACAAGGCCCTTTTGCACTGTCGTTCTCGTGAGCTTGGGGTCTCCTGGCGGGTTTGACATTTCAGAACTGAGGACGTTCAGAAAACCTTTTTGCTTTGTTTTTTTGAATCTGGGGGTGGTTGACCCAGCCTTTTGGAGCCACTAGATTGTTTACAGTAGGGGTGTCAAACTCAAGGCCCAGGGGCTGGATCCGGCCCACAGGGTGCTTCGATTTGGCCCGCAGAGCCGCCCTGGAAACAGCAAAGGACTGGCCCGCGGTGCCTCTGCAAGCAAAAACGGAGGTCGGGAGGGCTGCCCACAGCTCCGTTTTCGCTGATAGAGAATTGCAGGAGTCCGTCGCAGCTGAAAACGGAGCTTGCCAGCCCGTTTCCACTGGCAGAGTGCTTGGGCCACCACAGGTGCCCCCGACACGAGTGATGTCGAGCTGGCCACGCCCACCCTGGCCACGCCCACTCCTTGCCCCCTGAGGTCAAACACAACCCTGATGCGGCCCTCGATGAAATCAACTTTGACACGCCCGGTTTACAGGGACAGTAGAGTTACCCAAAGACTGGTCCCGGTCTGGTGTCTCAGTCTGCGACTTCTATTTCTCCCCCCCCCCCCCCCCAAATCGGACATGACCAGTAAACCCAGCTGATGGGAATTCCAGAAGCTGTGGTCTCAGCTCATCTGGAGAAGGGCAAACTGGGACAGGCTTTATTTGATTGCTTATTTGTACCCTATAACAGAGGTGGGTTTCAGCAGGTTCTGGTCAGGGTCTGAAGAACTGGTAGCGGAAATTTTGAGTAGTTCGGAGAACCGGTAAATACCACCTCTGACTGGCCCCGCCCCCATCTATTCTCTGCCTCCCAAGTCCCAGATGATTGGGAGGAAATGGGGATTTTGCAGTAACCTTCCCCTGGAGCGGGTGGGAATGGAGATTTTATAGTATCCTTCCCCTGCCATGCCTACCAAGGCACGCCCATCAAGCTGTGCCACACCCACCAAGCCACACCCACAGAACCGGTAATAAAAATTTTTGAAACCCACTACTGCCCTATAACTATTATTAAGTGTTGTACCTTATGATTCTTGACGAATGTATCTTGTCTTTTTATGTACACTGAGAGCGTATGCACCAAAGACAAATTCCTTGTGTGTCCAATCACACTTGGCCAATAAAGAATTCTATTCTATTCTATTCTATTCTATTCTATTCTATTCTATTCTAT
>WNWU01000159.1:172410-189859 GCA_012654045.1 Ptyas mucosa
TCTATTCTATTCTATTCTATTCTATTCTATTCTATTCTATTCTATTCCATTTTCATCCCAGGCAAGAGAGTTTTAGAATCATATCTTCTATTTCCAGTATCCTAGCATAAATGCTGTTGCTTATTTTGCAAAGATGGCACTTAAAATGCATTAAAAACGATCCTCTTGCTTGGGGAAAACCCAAATGTTGCAAAATTATGAAGTTATTCAGTGGAAAAACGTTTCTATGGGGAACTCCAAGCTTCCTAGGGAAGCCGGAGTTTTCGCTCCGTTATGATGGCCAGTGCTCAGCTGTGACAAATAAAATGTGAGCAGAGAAATAAAACTGTAAGTCATTATTCTAAAGCAAACAGCTAATTCTTTTTTTCTTGCTGTTCTGTTTCTAATGGAGTAATATTGAACCAAGTGTTAGAACAAAGCAAAGTCCAAAGGTTATCTCAGCTGTGGCCCCGAGTAGGTCAGCTGAAATCTCATAATATATATGTTCCACACAACAAATTTATTACAAATTTGCAGATAGTCCTTGACTTACGAAAAGTTCATTTAGCAACTGTTCAAAGTTACAAAACCACTGAAAAAAAGAACTTACGACCATTTTTCACACAACCGTTGCAGCCTCTTCATGGTCAGGTGATCAAAATTCAGACCCTTGTCAATTGGTTCATATTTATGATGGTCATAGGGTCCCAAGGTTACGTGATCCCTTTTTGTGACCCTCTGACAAGCCAAGTCAACGGGGAAGCCAGATTCACTTAATAGCCGTGTTCAGTGGTGGGTTTCAGATTACCTTACTACTGGCTTGCCGCGCGCACACTCGCTTCGTGCGTGTGCCTGCCTTCGGTGCGTGCACCCAGCCTTCCGCGCATGTGCTTTGCTTGCGCGCACACCTTCTGCGCGCATGCACTCACCCTCAAAAACGTGCCTCAATAGGATGGCATGGAGGTGGGGCAGGTGGGCGGCCCGCGATTTCCACTACCGGTTCAGGCGAACCGGTCCGAACCGGCTAAATACCACCTCTGGCCGTGTTACTAACTTAACAACTGCAGTGATTGTTTTAACAACGGTGGCAGGAACGGTTGTAAAATGGGGCAAAACTCACTTAAGGACAACTTTGCTTCTGGCAACAAAAATGTTGGGCTCAATTGTGGTCGTATGTCGAGGACTACCTGGTAGAGTCAGGGCCGTCTGTGTCTCCGATGGGAGGCTGTCCTATTAGGCAGGTGTCATAATGAGAAGATACACTTCTGAGGCCTCACTAGCAGTAGATGGGAAAGGTGTGGAAATGGCAGGGAGGTTGGAGACAGTGTGGGGTGTATACCAGTGGTGGGATTCAAATTTTTTTACTAGCGGTTCTGTGGGCGTGGCTTGGTGGGCGTGGCATGGTTTGGTGGGTGTGGCAGGGGAAGGATACTGTAAAATCTCTATTACCTCCCCACTCCGGGGGAAGGTTACTGCAAAATCCCCATTTCTTCCCAATCAGCTGGGACTCGGGAGGCAGAGAATAGATGGGGGCGGGGCCAGTCAGAAGTGGTATTTACCGGTTTTCCAAACTACTCAAAATTTCCAATACCGGTTCTCCAGAACCGGTCAGAACCTGCTGAATACCCACCTCTGGTGTATAGCCATAACAACATTTCCCCCTTGGGAGTCAAAGGCGTTCAGCCTGCACCTGGGAAGGTGTGACTGGGAGTCAACTGCAGTTGGGACAGTGACCTGATTGGACCATGTGGATGCAGGGGAAGGGATTTTGACTTTCCTTCGGGGTGGGGGAAACCTGGAAACTTTCAGATTCGGGTTTTCCCAGATGTGCCAATATGACATCTCTAATAAATTTAAACTTTGAGAGAAAATGCCTGCCTTGGAATTTTGATTTCGTTGGGGGTGTTATTTGGGACCCTGACACCAAGGTATGACCACCCTACCAGATCTAGTGGGAAAGGCAGAAACCCTCAGGACCTACAAGTAGTTTAGCCCAGGGATGAAATCCAGCAGGTTCTGACAGGTTCTGAAGAACTGGTATCGGAAATTTTGAGTTGTTCGGAGAACTGGCAAATACCATCTCTGGCTGGCCCCAGAGTGAGGTGGGAATGGAGGTTTTGCAGTATCCTTCCCCTGCCACGCCCACCAAGCCACACCACACCACACCCACCAAGCCACGCCCACAGAACCAGTAGTAACAAAATTTGGATTTCACCACTGGTTTAGCCTCATGCTACATAGGAAGGAAAGGCATCTCCTTGAATTGTGAATCTTTTATCCACATAGAAGGATTGTGTTCCTGTTGAATTTTATCTTTTTCACAGTGAGCAAAGTAGAATTAGCTTCTATATAAGCGCTGAGAAATCAGGGCAATGGGTTTTGGTTTTTTGGGGGGGAGGGATTCATCCAACTCCCCCCCCCAAATTATTCTGCTTTCCTAAAAGTAGCTCCTAGTGACGTATGAGCAATTTATGCATTTGGAAATGGAAATAGAAAATGCTATATATCCTGCAATTGTTCCCACAGTTGAGACAAGAATAACAACATTGATAGTATTAGGTAGCAAATTTCCTTCCTAAACTTTTCATCTTCCCACTTTTGAATTTTACCCATGGAAAATTTTCCCAGGTTCCTTTTAACTTGCTTTTCCCCCAATCGTGTTATAAAAGTGCTTCTACTTGGAAACGGAACAGGAAAACATCATCCTAAATTTAGTCATTCTTGATCATCCAGATTTTGTTTTCTCTATCATTACAGAGTGGCACTAAAGCGAGATATGAATTGGCCTTTTTATCTTAGTGGATCACTTCCTACTTCCTCTGTTGTGGTGGGAAAGAGATTCTGTTCCTCTGTTCGCTTTGCATGCATTTGTCTGTTTTTGTCTACTCCGCAGTCTTAAGAGCTCTGAGCTGAGAATTTGCTGCTATTTAAAGCCGCGTTATGCTGGATTAAATGTTCATTTCTTTTGTACTCATGGTGCCATCGAATTGAATTTCCAGCCTGCTCCACAGAGAACTTCTATAAAGCCAATATATGAATTAATCTAATGTTCTTGCCTATAGCTCCCTGCCGGTTCGTTCATCTGAACCATGTTTAAACCAGAAACTCTCGCTGTTAACTATGTGCTGTTGTTTCATCCAAAATGTGCAACTGGAGAATGCCATCTGCAGAAGCTTGCTGGTCTAAAATGGGTGATTCTGTTTTTCCCAGTAAAATTTGGCCACGTAAATGTGATGTGTGAATGAATAACAGAATAACAGAGTTGGAAGGGACCTCGGGGGTCTTCTAGTCCAACCCCCTGCTCAGGCAGGAAACTTTGTACCATTTCAGACAAGTGACTGTCCAATCTCTTCTTAAAAAACTCCAGCGATGGCGCACCCACAACTTCTGGAGGCAAGTTGTTCCAATGTTTAATTGTTCTCGCTATTAGGAAATTTCTCCTTAGTTCTAGGTTGGTTCTCTCCTTGATTAGTTTCCATCCATTCCTTCTTGTCCTCAGGTGCGTAAATCATAAGGTGAATGAAACGATAAGACTTGTTCTTTGTCTGGTGAAGATGGGAGCAAAGGATGATTCTTTTAAATATCTTTCCTTCTTACGCCTTTTTCAAAAGCAGTCGCTGAAAAAGGTTTCAGTTTATTTATTTTTATTTATTTATTTATTAAATTTATATACCGCTCTACTCCCGAAGGACTCAGGGCGGTGAACAGTTAAACAATAAATACATGTGATACAGATATTTAAAAGCCGTTAAAATACTTTTTTAAAAAATTTGATTTATATGCCGCCCTTCTCCGGAGACTCAGGGCGGCTTACAATGCGCTAAGCAATAGCCTTCATACTTTTTGTATATTTTATACAAAGTCAGCTTATTGCCCCCACAAACTGGGTCCTCAATTTACCGACCTTAGAAAGGATGGAAGGCTGAGTCAACCTTGAGCCTTGGTGAGATTCGAACCTGCAATAATTGCAGGCAGCTGATGTTAATAACAGGGCTTTAGACCACTGTACTATCCAAGGCTCTTACAATTAAATAATTTGGTCCAGAAATAAAATTAAATTAAAACACCTCAAATTTATAGGGCAGATTCAAAATTTAAAATTTAAAAGCAGTTTTAAAAGCGGTTAGGCCAAGCCGGCCTGCTGGAATAGAAATGTTTTGAGGGCACGGAAGAAAGCGCGAAGATCCGGGATTGTCCGTATCTCCGGGGGTAGCTCGTTCCGGATGGCGGGTGCTCCCACAGAAAAGGTTCTCCCCCTGGGGGCCGCCAGTCGACACTGTTTGACAGACGGCACCCTGAGAAGCCTCTCTCTATGGGAGCATACTGGTCTGTGAGAGGCTATTGGTGGCAGAAGGCGGTCTCGTAGATACCCCGGTCCTAAGCCATGGAGCGCTCTAAAGGTGGTAACCAAAACCTTGAAGCGCACCCGGAAGACCACAGGGAGCCAGTGCAGCTCGCTTTTTTGTATGTATGTTTAGCCAACAACCAAATAAAAAAAGAAAAGGGGAAAAAAAGCACGTTGACGAGACTGATAAGAAGGATTAAAAGTGGAAACAAAATGAGATAGAACAGGGGTCAGCAACCTGTGGCTCTGGAGCCGCATGTGGCTCTTCATCCCTCTGTTGCGGCTCCCTGTTGCTGGTCGGCGCCACAATTTTGAGAGGAGCTTCCGGTTGAGGGGGGGAAGCATGGCGGCCAGGAGGAGATGCTATGGCAAGGGGTGGGTTTTCCAGATAGCTCCACAATAGATAGAGCTTTTGGTTAGGACAGTTAGAGGAAAAAGGACACCGCACTAGGAGGAGACTCTATGGTGGAGGAACCTGACTTCCGGTCAGCTCAAGAATTGAACGGGGCGCTTTCAGTTAGGACCTTTGTGGCTCTTTGAGGGTTTGAGGTTGCCGACCCCTGAGATAGAATAACAGGTAAAACAGGCCAATACAGGTAGACTGTTCGAAGTTACAACAGCACTGAAAAATGTGACTTAGGACCGTTTTCACACTGATGACAGTTATATCATCTCCATGGCCATGTGATCAAAATTCAGATGCTTGGCAACTGACTCGTATTTATGACGGTCGCAGTGTCCTGGAGTCACCTTTTGCGACCTTCTGACAAGCAAAGCTAATGGGGAAGCCAGATTCCCTTAACACCTGTGCTATATTAACTGAACTGCAGTGATTCACTTAACAAGCACAGCAAGAAATGTCGTGAACCGAGGCAGAATTTACTCAACAACTGTCTCACTTAGCAACCAAAACGTTGGGCTCGATCGTGGTCGTAAGTTGAGGACCATCTGTAAATAAAATGAATGCAAGTGTATGTGTGTACTGTATGCATACATTTGTATGTAATAAACATCAAGATGTTAAATAGCATTTGGTAGCTACCTTTATAGTCCATCTCCCTCCACAACCAGTATGCTACATCTAAACGGAGCCGAGGTGGCGCAGTGATTAGAGTGCTGTACTGCAGCTACTTCAGCTGCCTGCTAGTTCAGCAGATCAGCAGATCAAATCTCACCGGCTCAAGATTGACTCAGCCTTCCATCCTTCCGAGGTGGGTAAAATGAAGACCCAGATTGTTAGGGGGCAATATGCTATTTAGTATACTGTCGATTGTTGTAAGCCGCCCAGAGTCCTCGGAGAGTGGGCGATATATATATATATATATAACAAACAAGTATAAACCCCTTATCACCTGACAGTGATTGCAATCAAGCAAAATTTAAATATTTTGTTTATTTATTTAACAATTTAACATAGGGATACAATCAAGATCAAGTGAGGTACTAATACCACTCTATAAAGCCTTAATAAGATCACACCTAGAGTACTGCATCCAGTTTTGGTCACCACACTATATAAAAAGATGTTGAGACTCTAGAACGAGTGCAGAGAAGAGCAACCAAATTGATTAGGGGACTGGAGACTAAAACATGTGATGAACAGTTGCAGGAACTGGGCATGGCTGGTCTAGTGAAGAGAAGGACCAGGGAAGACAGGATAACAGAGTTTCAATATTTGAGGGGCTGCCCCAGAGAGGAGGGGGTCAAGCTATTTTCCAAGGCACCTGAAGGCCAGACAAGGAATCATGGATGGAAACTGATCAAGGAGAGACTCAACCTGGAAATAAGGAGAAATTTTCTGCCAGTGAGAACAATCAATCAAATGGAACAGAAGTTGCCTTCAGAAGTTGTGGGAGCTTCATCACTGGAAGCTTTCAAGAAGAGACTGGGCTGCCATTTGTCAGAAATGGTGTAGGGTCTCCTGCTTGGGCGGGGGGTTGGACTAGATGACCTATAAGATCCCTTCCAACTCTGTTAATCTGTTAATAGGTTTCTTAGAAATGCCAATGCTCTCAGAGCAGTGTATACATTCGTCAAGAAAAGAGATATCAGAACAGATTGCCAATCCTGATGTAATGATGGTGCAGCAAAATATTTGCTTTTGATCCAAAAGCTATTTCCCAGGATACACAGTGAGTGATCTGAACAGTAAATATTCTTAAATCTCCCAAGCACAAAAGAAAGCAGAGGATTAAATCTTGCTAGCGTTAAATGCCTTTCTGAATGAGGGCCAAAGGCTACTTTAAAAAAAGTATTCATGGTAAGAAAAACTGATTATTGAGTTTTGAACCAGGAATCATGGTCTGAATTCCTGCCATTGATTTTGCAGAACTTTGCTTCGGGTTTCTGTTTTTCCTTTTAATTTTTCTGTAACGCAAAAAAGGAAGAAAAGAAGTAAATATGCTCCTATGGAGCAAAGCTACTGTAAAATCCAAATTGCAATTTGATGGTTCCTGAGGCTGAAGTTTCTCCTGCGAAATGGAGAAGATCTTTGTGGGTGAAAGTGAGTGTGGGATCAAAAGCTTGAAAGTCGTCTGAACGCTGGATACACTTAATGTATTTAAGGGCTTAAGTGAAAAGATCTTTTAATGTCTTATCTTCGGTCTGCCAAATCGTGAGAGCTGCCATTTCAAGCCTCTTTTCATTTCCTGTCTTTGTCACACTCAAAAGGGTGCATAGAGATTTAAATCACTTAAACAAATTTGGGCAGGCGGGAATATGTATTAAATTTGCCCGTGAACTGACTGAAAACTCTTTAAGTAGTCAAAGTACCTTATTCCAGGCGGCCGTATTGTTTAATTTTTTTTTTCAGAGTATTGCCATTCTGGAATTATTTTCTTGTCTTTGCAATTGAACAGGTTTCAATTTTCCAGCAATCGGTGTCAATTATTCCCACGCCGGTGCTAAATTTGGTGTAAGTTTCTTCCCTCTTTTTGGGGGGCAGCGGCTTTCCTGTGGTCTGTGGGACCGCAAGCGCCTTCTCTTCGTGTCTCCAAAATGTTGGGAGTTTTGTGATGCGGAACATCACACCAGGCCTTCTCAAGGATGGATGGCAGCACGGAAATTCGAAATTCTAGACGTGAAAATGAGAAAAATGATGCACGTGTGTTTTCAACCATTATAGAGGAATGCGGAAATGGAGCTGAATGGATTTAGAAATTAAGTGGATGTGGATGTGGCACAGGCCAGACAGAGACGGCTCCTCCATCCCAATTGGGTTTATTCTGCTGTGGCAGCTGTATATAGCTCCATGCCAGAAATCCTCCAGGGGAAGCCATAGCGATGGGAAGGGAGTGGGGGGACTTGGAGTTGTGAAATGATCCACATGTGGGGGGGGGGGGGGGAGACTCCTGGAATTGGATGGTTTCTGTTGAATGAAAGGGATCTAAAGTCCATTCCTAATCCATGTTCTTTCTTTTCTTCTCTGGAGAAGCGTTCTGCTCTACTTAATGCATGAGATCCTTCCTTCCTTCCTTCCTTCCTCCCTCCCTCCCTCCCTTCCTCCTTCCCTCCTCCTCCCTTCCTTCCTTCCCCCCTCCCTCCCTTTTTCCTCCTCCCTTCCTTCCTCCCTCCCTTCTTCCTCCCTCCCTCCCTCCCTTCTTTCCTTCTTTCCTTCCTTCCTTCCTCCCTCCCTCCCATTTCTTTCACATTGTATGCTGTTCTTCCTATGTTTTTCCTAAGGGCATTTCATATTTTCACTTTTAAAGTTTCTGAAAATATATTCTTCTTTTTACAGTTCAATCTCATGTCCCAACATTTGCAATGTCTTTCTCTGGGTGTGCGTGCATGTGCATGTTTTTTTTTAAACTTTCCTGACAATTCTACTGGAGAAACCAAGAGTCAGAATTAGCTGAAATCAGGTGTCGTGTCGTGTTTAAATCTACCAGACGTTGGATGTTCTTCCCTTCTGCATAGCAATTCGGAAACCAGCCATCTCTAAATAGCTGTTTAAAAATTCTGGATATTCAGAATATCCAGCTGTCTGCAAGGAGTATAAATCAGAGGTGGTATTTAGCAGGTTCTGACCAATTCTGGAGAACCGGTAGCGGAAATTTTGAGTAGTTCGGAGAACTGGCAAATACCACCTCTGACTGGCCCCGCCCCCAATCTATTCACTGCCTCCCGAATCCCAGCTGATTGGGAGGAAATGGGGATTTTGCAGTAACCTTCCCCTGGAGTGGGGTGGGAATGGAGATTTTACAGTATCCTTCCCCTGCCACACACACCAAGCCATGCCCACAGAACTGGTAGTAAAAAAAAATTGAATCCTTCCATTTCCCACCATCCAGTCAGAGCTGAAGAAGCTTCTTGGATGAGAAGCGAAACAGCTTCAAAAGAAAAACAAGAAAGTCCAGTTGCCTCTTGAAAAAGCACCTGTGTGTGTGTGTTTGTGTCTGTGTGTGACAGATAGTTTTCTAGAGTTTGGCTTTGATAGCCCTCCTCTCTGCCTCATCGCAACTCTGCAAATAGGTGGAAAGGAAAATCTGACCTTTTCCTCTTCCCCTTTCAGCTTTCCAAGTGAATTATCTGTGAAACAGTTAATAATTAGTTGCGTGTTGTAGTTTTCTTATCAAGGGGCCTCAAGAAAGGTTTGCAGAAGAATTGCCATGCAGAACTGCCAGTAATTCTTAAGACCTTCCTGCCTTCTGCTTAATTGCCTGTCAGGTACAAGGAAATGCACTTCTGAACACATGTTCCTTGTGACACTTCCCTCTTTCACACGTTCTCTGAAACGCAGGGCGAATTCTACCTGGCTTGTGCAAATGAGGACGGCGTGTGGTGGTTTGCATAGATTTCCAGCAGCCCTGGTTTCATTTCAGAAGCAGTTTTCCGGTGCCCAAGTGCCCTGTCTTGGAATTAGAAAACTTAGCTCTCTACAGTGATGTTTCTCAAGCTCAGAAGCTTTGAGATATGTGGACTTCAACTCCCAGAATTCTCCAGCCAGCAGGATTTAACATTTATTTATCTATTTATTTATTTATCTATCTATTTATTTATCTATTTATTTATCTATTTATTTATCTATTTATTTATCTATTTATTTATCTATCTATCTATCTATCTATTTATTTGCTTATTTATTTATTTGTTTATTTATTTATTTGCTTATTTATTTATTTGCTTATTTGCTTGCTTCCTTCCTTGCTTCCTTGCTCCCTTGCTTATTTATTTATTTGTCAGGCATGTATAAAATAACAGATATAAGTATAAACATGATTATGAATACATGCGATGGATACGAATAAATGGGGACAGTAGGACAGGGACGGTAGGCACATCGGTGCGCTTATGCACACCCCCTTAGGGACCTCTTAGGAATGGGGTGAGGTCAACAGTAGACAATTTAAGGTTAAAGTTTTGGGAGTTTGGGGAAGAAACCATACAATCAGGTAGTGCATTCCAGGCATTGACCACTCTGTTGCTGAAGTCGTATCTTCTGCAATCGAGTTTGGAGCGGTTTACCTTGAGTTTGTATCTATTATGTGCTTGTGTATTGTTGTGGTTGAAGCTGAAGTAGCCATTGACAGGTAGGATGTTGTAGCAGATAATTTTATGTACTACGCTTAGGTCAGACCGAAGGCGGCGTAGTTTTAAATTGTCTAATCCCAAAATTTCAAGACTGATGTCATAAGGTATTCTGTCGCCAGCAGAGGAGTAGATATATCACTTCTCGTGAAATATCTCCGGACTCTCTCAATTGTATTAATGTCCGATATGCAGTGCGGGTTCCAGACAGACGGGCTGTATTCGAGAATTGGTCTAGCAAATGTTTTGTATGCTCTAGTTAGCAGTACAATATTACCGGAGAAAAAGCTAGGCAAGATTAGGTTAACAATTCTTAATGCCTTTTTTGGCAATGCTGTTACAGTGAGCTCTGGCACTTAGATCATTTGAGATGAGTACTCCAAGGTCCTTGACAGAGTGAGGGTCGTCTACGAGATTATATCCACCCAGATTGTATTTGTCTTCTGATTTTATTTTATTTTTTTGCCAATGTGTAAGACAGAGCATTTGCTGGTTGAGATTTTGCCAAGGTTGAGACACACTGCTTTATAGGATTATTTATTTCTCCATTTTAAGAAATATATATATATATATATATATATATATATGTATGTATATATGCACAATGCAGTCGGATAAGGGGTTCGGCCCCTTAAAACTCTTTAACCTGTCTAATTTCTAGTTTGGTGTGGAAGCTTTTGTCCACTGCCATTAGCATACTAGTTAGTAGAACATCATCGTCATCAGAGTTGGAAGGGACCTTGGAGGTCTTCTAGTCCAACCCCCTCTCAAGCAGGAAACTCTGTACCATTTCAGACAAATGGTTGTCCATTTCTTCTTTAAAAAAACCTCGTGTCCACAACGTCTGGAGGCAATTCGTTCCACTGTTTAATTGTTCTCACCGTTAGGAAATTTCTCCTTAGTTCTAGTTGTGCCATTGATTACTTTCCACCCATTGCTTCTTGTCCTGCCTTCAGGTGCTTTGGAGAACACGTTGACCCTCTCTTCTTTATGGCAGCCCTTCAAATATGGGAAGACTGCTGTCGTGTCACCCCTTAAGCCAGTGGTGTCAAACTCGATTTCATTGAGAGTCGCATCAGGGTTGTGTTTGACTTTGGAGGCTGGGGGGGGGGGGGCGGCCACAGGGAGGCATGACAGTGGTGAAATCCGAACCGGTTTGCTACCGGTTCGCTGGCCGCGCATGCGCACTGCACGCCAAATGCATGCTGCGTGCGCATGCACAGCGCACCCCAAACACGCACTCTGTGCACGCGCATGCACAGTACGTGCCAAAAGGACACTTGGGAAGATAAGTAGAAGCGAGGGGGAGGGTCAGCTGTGGCGCATGGTTTAGTTTCTCTAAAAAGCAGGATTTCCTGCTTTCTAGCAAAGCTAAATCCCGCTGCACAGCTAATTGTCGGAAATACAGGTTCGGAAGAATCGGTAGCTTTTTTTAAACTACCGGTTTGCCCGAACCGGAGCAAACCGATAGCATTTCACCCCTGGGGCATGGCCATGGTGGGCATGGCCAAGTGCTAAGATAGGACTTTCCTGAGACTCTCCCTCACTCTCATTATAATCTCCTTCCTTCTTTCCTTCCTTCCTTCCTTCCTTCCTTCCTTCCTTCCTTCCTTCCTTCCTTCCCCTCTTTCCTTATCTCTCCTTTCTTGCTCTCTTCCCATCTTTTTCTTTCCCTTTCTCCTTTCCTGTCCCTTCTTGCCCCAAGCTCCATTTTTGCTGGCAGAGGCACCGTAGGCCGGTCCTTTGATATTTCCAGGCCGGCTCCGTGGGCCAGATCCAAGCACCCCACGGGTCAGATCCAGCCCGCGAGCCTTGAGTTTGACATCCCTGTCCTAGGCCTTCGTTTTATTAAACTAGACATCTTGCAACCGTTCGTGATACGTTTTAACCTCCAGCCCCTGAATCATCTTAGTTGCTCTTCTTTAGTCGAGTCTGTTTGGGCCCAGTAACTTTTGCTGCTTTATTGGCAAGGGCGATCCTAAATGTCCTTCCCCCCCACCCCCACCCTTTTTAAAAAAATTTTATTTTTTTGTCTTAGAATTTTAGATGGTTGATTTGGGAACAGCCAGCTCATGCAAACCTCAGAGTTCATCTTGCCAATCACATTATATATTCCTGTAAAAGCACTGTAGCTATTTGGAACTTTTTCTAGGTTGGCATTGGCATCTCTCTCTCTCTCTCTCTCTCTCTCTTTTTGCTAGATTACATTTATGCATTAGTACCATCTGTGCCTGCTGCACCTTCTGTGAGTCAGCCCTGGCCAAATGACTGGCATTTATCTGGAAGTGCACTCCAAATAAAAAAAGGAGAGAGAGAGAGAGAGAGAGGAGGCTTCCCAGAGCCTTTAAAAAGAAAAAAAGAAGAAGAAGAAAGCTTGCTGGCCTTGCAGACAGTTGGCACTTAATGGGAAAGAGCTTGCACAAAACATCTGCAGCTGGAGTCCCACACTTTGGTTGCATTTAGCCATCAGGTGAAGGTAGAGTCAAAAGAGCCCAAGCTATTTATTTTTTAATATGATGTTTGCAAAGTCCATTGTCTTATGCTTATGCATTTTTTTTTTCGGGAAAAGATAACATTGGCAAAGGCAAGGAACAGGATGGGTTAGTCTGACGCCGGTATCGTCACGGATCTACAGGTAGCCCTCGACTTACAACCGTTTGTTTAGTAGTGACCGTTCAAAGTTACAACGGCACTGAAAAAGGTGACTTTTTCATACGTGTGACCGTTGAAGCACTCCCGCCCTGGTCACATGATCAAAATTCAGATGCTTCATTCATATTGATGATGTTTGCAGGGGGCATGGGGTCATGTGATCCCCATTTGTGACCTTCTGACAAGCAAAGTGGACGGGGAAGCCCAGATTCACTTAATAACCATGTTAAAAGAGCCGCGGTGGCGCAGTGGTTAGAATGCAGTATTGCAGGCTAATTCTGCCGACTGCCAGCAGTTCGATTCTGACCGGCTCAAGGTTCACTCAGCCTTCCGTCCTTCCGAGGTCAGTAAAATGAGGACCCAGATTGTTGGGGACAAGAGACTGACTCTGTAAACCGCTTAGAGAGGGTTGGCAAGCACCGTGGAGCTGTACATAAGTCTAAGTGCTATTGCTAACATAACTGCAATGATTCACTTAACAACCGCGGCAAGAAAGGTTGTTGTCACTGCTTTCAGTGCTGTTGTAACTTTGAACAGTCACTAAACAAACGGTTGTAAATCAAGGACTATCCCCAATAGGGCAGAATTCGTGAACATCTAATCCTGAAGTAAAAATGGGTCAATGCAGTGTGCCAACCGAACCTCAACGTGTTGCAGAAGAGTTTTAGGATTTCTGTTTAGTGGATTGTACACATATTCTTGGTATTGCTGGTATTTACTTAAGAGCATAACTATCACTAATCAGAGGTGGTACTGTGTTTGTTAATTTAGCTTGGATTATGTGTTGATGCAGTGGCTCAGTGGCTAAGATGCTGAGATGTTGACCGAAAGATCGGCAATTCAGGGGTTCGAATCCCTAGTGCCGCGAAACGGGGCGAGCTCCCGTGACTTGTCCCAGCTTCTGCCAACCTAGCAGTTCGAAAGCACGTAAAAAATGCAAGTAGAAAAATAGGGACCACCTTTGGTGGGAAGGTAACAGCATTCCGTGCGCTTTTGGTGTTGAGTCATGCCGGCCACAGAACCACGGAGACGTCTTCGGACAGCGCTGGCTTTTCGGCTTTGAAGCGGAGATGAGCTGTGCCCCTTAGAGTTGGGAACGACTAGCACAAATGTGCGAGGGGAACCTTTACCTTTAAGTCCTCTCTCAAGTTAAGAGACGTATCTTTGAATTTCCTTCGACGGTGCCGCAACTGACTCCTTCTGTTTCAGATTTTTTTTTTTTTTAACAAGTCAATCACTGCCTCACTCAGAAATCTCAAAGTTAGGCTTTTTGGCAAAGTGAATCCTTCAGCTGGAAAATCTCACCCCGCAATAAAGTCACCACTGTATTATAGACGGATGACCTTGTGTCAGAGAGAAAAATCACTCTTGATTTATGCATCAGGCCTGATCCTCAGACTCTTCTATCTTCATCTCCGTGAATGACATCTGCTTCACAGTGTTTTGCATCTCTGCGGTCACGCATGCAAGCATCTCTCCAGCTGCAAAAAGCAACACAGAACAACTTTCAGGGTAGTCACTGCTTGGCCACAAGACTGCTCTTTGCACCAAGATGTTTTAAATAACGCTAAGGATTACGCCTGTCACCCCTCCTCCAAAAAACTCCCTCCTCCCCTTCCCGTTCAGTTTACATTTTTGTGAAATTTCAGTTCTGGTTGGTGTGACTATAATTGTTGGAGCATCCATAACTTCTGGAGGCAAATGGCTCCACTGATTAATTGTTCCGACTGTCAGGAAATTTCTCCTTCGTTCTAGGTTGGTTCTCTGAGGAGAAATTTCCTGACAGAACAATTAACCGGTGGAACGACTTGCCTCCAGGCATTGTGGGTGCTCTAACACTGGATGTTTTAGGAAGAGATGGGACAACCATTTGCCTGAAATGGTATAGAGCCGTGATGGCGAACCTATGGCATGGGTGCCACAGGTGGCACGCGGAGCCATATCGGTGGGGACGCGAGCTCAGCTCCAGCATGCATGCGTGCACCAGCCAGCTGATTTTCGGGCCTTCTGGGCCCACCAGAAGTCAGGAAACACACTGTTTCCGGCCTCTGGGGGAGTGGGGAAGGCCAGTTTTGCCCTCCCTAGGCTCCTAGAAAGGCTCTGGAGCCTGGGGAGAGCAAAGGCTCTGGAGCCTGGGGAGAGCAAAAATTGAGCTTACAGTGCCATCACGTGCCAAAAGCAGGGGGAGCACAGGGGGGCAGGGCGCATAGAATTATGGATGTGGGCACGCATGCGTGTGACCCTACCGCGCTCCCCCTGCTTTTGGCACGTGATGGCAGAAAGGTTAGCCATCACTGGTATAGAGCAAGGGTGTCAAACTCCATTTCATTGAGGGCCACATTAGGGTTGTGTTTGACAAACTCAATTTCATTGAGGGCCACATTAGGGTTGTGTTTGACCTTGGAGGGGTGGGTGGTGCTAGTGTGGGGCGGGGGCGGACATGATCATGGGGGGAGGGGCTTAGCCAGGGGGCATGACATGGGACTCATGTGCGGGAGGGGCACTGTAGTGGCCAAGCAGGGGTGGGATTCAGTCGGTTCAGACCAGTTTGAGCAAACCGGTTGTTAATTTTAATCTGGTTTGCTGAACCAGTTGTTGCAAGGACTGGCTGACCCCGCCCGCTCTTCCCCTCCCAGGAGTCTCCACGCAGCCTGTTTTGGATGCCAGGTAAATGCAGGGCCCGCGCGGAGGCTCTGGGAGAGCGAAAAGCGGGCCTATCAGGACTTCCGGAAGTCCGGAAATGGGCCCATTTCATGCCTCCGGAGCCCGGGGGAGGCCATTTTCGCCTTCCCGGAGACTTGAGGAAAGCCTCCGGAGTCTGGGGAGGGCAACCACACACACACACCCACCCCCATGGTGCAGGAGGCCGAGTACACCCACACCCACCATGGCCACGCCCACCATTCCATTCTGGGTCCATTGTTTCTCAACCTGAGCAACTTGTTGGGTTTTTTTGTCAGAAATTTTCATTAGATTATAAAAGAAGATACAAAATGCAAAAGAAAATAGGAAGATAGAGTGGGGAAAGGGGGTGGGGAAGAGAAGTGAGGGGGAAAAAAGCGTTGACTTCCAACTCCCTCTGTTGCAGTAAAATAAAGCGTTAACATCAAACCGCAACTTTTTGCTTTTCCAGAATAACCTGAACTAGCCATTTCTATAAACACACATCAGTCTTAATCGGTAAAACTCAAAATCAAAGTTTCATTTCCACCTGGGGCAGGGGTCGGCAACCTTAAAACACTCAAAGAGCCACAAAAGCCCTAACCGGAAGTCCCCCCCATTCAATTCTGGAGCCAACCGGAAGTCCGGTTCCCCTCACCATAGTGTCTCCTCCTAGCACGGTGTCCTTTTTCCTCTATCTATCCTAGCTTGGTGGTGCAGCGGACTAAAGTGCTGATAAGTAGCACTTAGCTGCCAGCTGCCTGCAATTACTGCGAGTTCGAATCTCACCAGGCTCAAGGTTGACTCAGCCTTCCAGCCTTCCGAGGTAGGTAAAATGAGGACACAAATTGTGGGGGCAATAAGCTGATTTTGTATAAAAAAGAACATTGCTTAGGGGGGGCCAAAGCCCTACTAAGCAGGTATATACAAAAGTATGAAGGCTATTGCTTAATGCACTGTAAGTCACCCTGAGTCTCCAGAGAAGGGCGGCATATAAATCGAACCAATAAATAAATAAATAACTGAAAGCCCTATCAATTGTGGAGCTGACTGGCGATAGGGAGCTGCAGCAGAGGGATGAAAGAGCCACATGCGGCTCCAGAGCCACAGGTTGCTGACTCCTGACCCACGGGAACCTTATGATGAGTGGACTTCAACTCCCAGAATTCCCAGGCAGCTTGCTTCCCCTGGGGAATTCTGGGAGTTGAAGTCCACCCATCTTAAAGTCGCCAAGGTTGAAATGAAACACGGTTGTATGCCCACAAAAACTCATAGTAGATAACACCTCTCTCATAGAACCAGTGTCTGATATTCTGCATTATACCTTTTCTGAATATAGAAACTTCACATCGCATTCCAAGATAGGCCATTTCAGAATCAAAGGGGTCCATTTACCAGTTTAACAGCTGAATTTGTTGACTTTATTCTGCTATGCCGTAGACTTTTGCACCGTGGCAGTTACAGCATTTTGCCTAGGAATCAAGCGTTGGATTTTTCTTTCCTCCATATGTTCTGTGTTAAACATATGCTACGCTGTATATTTAAAGCTAGCAAAGTGCCAATATATCGCTCATCCAAATATGTTTTCTTTATTATTGAAAGCTGCCATGTCCTCATCCACTCAGGCAAGGCAAAAAAGAGAGAGAAGGAGCTTGACAAGAATCTTTTAATAGCTACAGACAAAATGGAAATCTGGAGCTGTAATTCCCATTTGCAATTGGAAAGAGGGTGGTTTTTAAGTCATCGGTGCTACGCAGAGGTGGGTTTCACGTAATTTTACCACCGGTTCACCGCTCACCAAAAATGTGAGCGTGCACGCGTGTGTAGCCTTCCGCGCATGCACTTTGCTCGCACACACACAGTTTGCACACATGCACACGGTTTAGAAAATGTGGCTAAATAGGACAGCATAGCGCATACGCATAGCATATTTCACCCCTGGTGGGAACCCAGCAAATCTAATGCAGCTTCTGGTGGATTCCGTTTCAGTATTCATCCAAATGGACACTTTTTAAGTCTCTCTGGCATGAGCTTTATTCTATTACTTTATTCTATTTGTATCTCACCTTTATTATTTTTACAAATAACTCAAGGTGGTGAACATATCCAACATACCTTCCTCCTCCTAGTTTCCCCACAACAACAACCCTGTGAGTTGAGTTGGACTGAGAGAGAAGGACTGATCCAAGGTCACCCAGCTGGCTTTCATGCCTAAGGCAGAACTAGAACTTACCTTCTTCTGGTGATTGGCTCAAAGTCATCCACCCGGCTTTCGTGCCTAAGGCG
>WNWU01000159.1:191519-202103 GCA_012654045.1 Ptyas mucosa
TCCTTCGTTCTAAGTTGCTTCTCTCCTTGATTAGTTCCCCCCCCCCCTTTCAGAACTTCCACATCATTTGCAAATGGATATCTACGGCTGTTGTGGGAGTTTAATTTTGTTTAAAAGTTGGGAAATAGAAACAGGGGGTTCTTTTCTTCCTTCATCCCCGATAAAGGAATTCCCAAGTCGTTTTCAGAAGGCAGTAGAACGCTATGCACAACGTGAAATCCATTTCACAATCCGGTGCAACTAGGAATTCTGACATCCTTCCGGTGTCTCTTGTGGCATCTAATATCAGTTGCAGGGCTCACATAACACGCTAAGCCATAAGTCATAGTTTCATACTGGTTCACCAAAGTGCTAAGTTGAAATCAGAACTCAAGACTTTGTGGGACACGCGAATGTTTTCCTGTATCTTCATAAAGTAATTAGGAAGCCCGTGAGGACCCCTAATGGCCGTAGGAAAATCTGGCTGCCATAAATACTAAACCTGTTTGGGTTGGTAATTCAAGGGGTAGATAGAATCAACCCTAAATATATAGCAGAAGTGTTTATTTCATTGGAATTAACCCTAAATGTATAACACAGGTGTTTATTTCATTGGAATTAACCCTAAATGTATAACACAGGTGTTTATTTCATTGGAATTAACCCTAAATGTATAACAGAGGTGTTTATTTCATTGGAATTAACTTTTATTTCTTTTGCAAGAGTACTGCCTTAAGAATTTCAGATTTATGTACTCCTTCCTTCCTCCCTCTCTCCCTTCCCTCCCTCCCATGTTAACTTGCCTAACAGAGTAATAGGACTTCCACCTTACTCATTAATAGCAATAGCACTTAGACTTATATGCCGCTTCATAGTGCTTTACAGCTCTCTCTAAGCGGTTTACAGAGTCAGCATATTGCCCCTAACTCTTTCCCTTCCTTCCTTCCTTCCTTCCTTCCTTCCTTCCTTCCTTCCTTCCTTCCTCCCTCCCTCCCTCCCTCCCTCCCTCCCTCCCTCCCTTCCATTAACTTGCCTAACAGAGTAATGGCTCTTCTACCTTACTCATTTAGATCAACAACAACAACCCAAAAAACCCAAACAAACTAAAGTCCTATTCTACATCTTGTTCCCATAGTGACCAGCCTAATATCTATTGGGACAAGCAGATCATTTAAAAACACTTCAAAGAAATCCTGTCAATCAGCCATTCTTAACAATAGAAATAGGGCAGATTAGGAATCAGGTCAGTCTACCCCTAGTTGACATCTGTTTTAGCAATTCCAGTAACTCCCAGCCAGCATCTGCTTGGGACGAGTTTGGGAAAATCTGAGCAATATTGAATGTTCTCTCTCGTATTGTAAAGAAGAGAAGGAAGAAAGAAACAGATGCACAGGAAAATCTAATTTTGGGTGGATCAGAGAAGTAGCTTGCCAACAAAATGATTTTTTACAATTATTCTTTCAAAAGATGAAGAAAGATTTCTGTGGTCTTTGCATTAATAGTGTATTGCAGCCCAGATCTTTTTTTTTTCAGTTGGAAAAAAACGGGGGGGAAACCCCTAAGTATTTTCAGTTCCTGCCATTAGGTTTCCCTTTTTCTTAGTAAAGATACTTCTTTTGAAAATCTAAATTCTTTCTTTTCTTACTATGTGAGGTCCAAGTCTTCCCTTTTTTATTGTATTTATTTATTGAGTTTGTCAAACATGTAAAAGATAACAGGTATAAGTATAAACATAAATATGAACATAGTAAATGGATACGAATTAAGTGGGTACAGTAGGGCAGGGGCGATAGGCACGTTGGTGCACTTACGCACGTCCCTTATAGACCTCTTAGGAATGGGCTGAGGTCACCAGTAGACAGTTTAAGGTTAAAGTTTTGGGGGTTTGGGGATGAAACCACAGAGTCAGGTAGTGCATTCCAGTTGTTGACCACTCTGTTGCTGAAGTCGTATTTTCTGCAATCGAATTTGGAGCGGTTTACCTTGAGTTTGTATCTGTTCTGTCCCCTCCCTGCTTCAGGAGCCCAGACAAGCACACACACAAACAGAAGTGTACGAAAGTCGTTTATTCACCATTCATAAACAACAAGCTGGCAGCGAGCCCGGGAGAGATAAAGACAGCTGTTATTTTGAGTTGCCACGGCCAGTCCCTGATAAGGCTCTCCGGCATGTCCAAAAACAAACAGTCTTAAGGTTAGCAAACACTTATCTGATGCAGTACTTCAGGAAACAAGCAGCCAAGTTAATAATTTGTTCGTCACAAAAGCCAACAAGGTAAGGTCAGCTCCTTTTATACCTTGTGGGGCGTTGGCTTTGTGAGTCATCACCTCGTGCTCGGCCCCACCCACTCCTTTGCTGAGCCCGTCTCTCTGATCGTCGCCACCTGGGATTAATCCACTCCCTCTCCTCATTAACGTCTGACTCAGAGGAGCTTTCCTCCTCAGGGCTTTCAGCTGGGGCCTGGGGTGGTGCCAAACCAGACGGGCCAGGAGAGGGGGGCCTTGCCTCCTCCTCCTCTTCACTTTCGGAGGGTTCTTCCTCCGAAGGTCCGGGCTCGGGAGCCGAAGACACAACAGTATCTATTGTGTGCTCGTGTATTATTGCGGTTGAACCTGAAGTAGTCATTGACAGGTAGGACGTTGTAGCAGATGATTTTGTGTACTACGTTTAGGTCAGACCATAAGTGGCGTAGTTCTAGGTCCGTGATGGCGAACCTATGGCATGCGTGCCACAGGTGGCACGCAGAGCCATATCAATGGGCACGCAAGCGTTGCCCTAGCTCAGCTCCAGCACGCATGCGCACACTAGCCAGCTAATTTTCAGGCTTTTCGGTCCCACCGGAAGTCAGGAAATGGACCGTTTCCAGCCTCAGGAGAGCTTCCGGGGGTGTGGGGAAGGCCGTTTTCATCCTCCCCAGGCCCCAGAAGCTTTCTTGGAGCCTGGGGAGGGCGAAAAATGGGCCTACCGGGCCCACTGTGCCATCACGTGCCAAAAGCGGAGGAACCACGGGTGCGTGTGTGTGTGTGTGTCATGTGTGCATGCATGGGGGAGCAGGGCGCATTGAATTATGGGTGTGGCCACACGTGCATGTGACACACACACACACACCCTGCTTTTGGCACGTGACAGCAAAAAGGTTAGCCATCACTGTTCTAGGTTGTCCAAGCCCAACATTTCAAGCCTGGTGGCACAAGGGATTCTGTTGTGAGCAGAGGAGTGGAGGACTCTTCTCGTGAAATATCTCCGGACTCTCTCAATTGTATTCATGTCTGATATATAGTGCGGGTTCCAGGCAGACGAACTGTATTCGAGAATTGGTCTAGCAAAGGTTTTGCATGCCCTAGTTTGCAGTACAATGTTACCGGAGAAAAAGCTTCCCAAGATTAGGTTGAAAACTCTTAATGCCTTTTTGGCAATGTTGTTGCAATGAGCTCTGGCGCTTAGTTCGTTTGAGATGAGTACTCCAAGGTCCTTGACAGAGTGAGGATCGTCTACGAGGTCATATTACGTTTAGGAGCAAACTAATAGTATTGATTTCTTTGTAAATAAATTGAAACAACAAAAGACACTAAGTGTAGAGATTGGAGAGTAGGAGGTCATGTTTTCAAAGGAAGTGTAAGAAACGGTTAGAATAGTTATCACATTGTAAGAAAGGGGTACCGTTTTATCCAGCCGACAGTGATTTCATTTCTCATTGGTAGCATTTAATGAAAGGAAATGCTTCGCTTACATTCTTCTTCGCACTTAAAATTTATGCGTTGCATATTTTTTCTTCCGGTGAATTGCCATATTTATCTTGTTTCTGTGTTCTTGCAATTCAGATGCTTTCCTTGTGTTTGAAAATGGTATTATTATGTGGCCCTGGAATACATAGTCTGGAGCTTAGCAGTATGAATTCCGCGACATCAATAGTCTTTACTGTGATTAAGATCAGCTCTGCAATTACAATCACTACAGATCCTGCTGGTAATATTGCTATTAACATCATCATCATGAATATTATTAGTACTTTATTATAGTGGAATTCTTGTTGCTATTACAGGAACTCTATTAGCGCTGCAGCTGCGGAATGCAGATTTAATTTATGAAGAGTTGGCAAGCTGCTTTGAACGAACGTAAGAAATGTACAGGGTTAAAGGATCAGTCTGTACCACCCCGTAAAGAATGGAATTCCATTAGCATATGCAGCGATTAATTTGACCCATACCGCGGGGTCAAATGAAGCCTTATGACCATTCTCCATTTAATATACTGAGGACCCATGTAGTTACTTTATCGTATCCTCCACGGAGCATTCTCAGCGCAGCAGGTGTACAGTCTCTCATTTGTAAAAAGCCAGACTTTATTTGTTTTTTCATTGCTGTTCGGTGATGGGAGAACCTGGCTGAGGTTAGTGGAAGCATTCTTTCGGTCATGTGACCTGACATTCAGATGGTTAAATTGCTGGTAGATGTGTAGGTAGGATTTTGTGCCCCATGCTAACAGGGTGATTGTGTCCATATCGTCATCATCATCTCCTTCTCCTTCTCCTTCTCCTTCTCCTTCTCCTTCTCCTTCTCCTCCTTCTCCTTCTCCTTCTCCTTCTCCTCCTTCTCCTTCTCCTTCACCTTCACCCTCACCTTCTTCTTCTTCTTCCTCCTCCTTCTCCTCCTGCTCCTCCTCCTGCTCCTCCTCTTCCTCTTCCTGCTCCTCTCCTTCTTCCTCTTCCTCCTCCTCCGCTTCCTGCTCCTCTCCTCCTCCTTCTTCCTCTTCCTCCTCCTGCTCCTCCTTCCTCTTCCTCTTCCTCCTCCTCTTCTTCTTCCTCCTCCTCCTCCTCTTCTTCTCCTGCTCCTCCTTCCTCTTCCTAGTATATTCCCACAGGTGCTGGGTCCACTTTTTGGATCCTTGAAACCCACTTTGCGTGCTCAGCTGCGTTTCCAGGGCGCAAGCCCGTGGCCTCCATATCTTTGTTGATGAGGTCTTGCCATCTCTGTTTTGGGCACCCACGAGGTCGCCGGCCATTGACTTCTAGTTGGTAGGCAGTCTTGGCCATGGTGGAAGATGCTGCTCTCTGGACATGTCCATACCAATGGAGCCGGCCTTCTCTCATCTTCTCTATAATTGGTGCCACACCAAAATTCTGTCGTGTCATTTGTGATGGGGTCAAAAAGGGAGATGCCCGATATCCAACGGAGCATTCACATTTCCATGGCATGGCACGGAGAGAGCTTTCGGTCCCTGCTATTGCTGCCCAGCATTCAGTGCCCTGAAGTCCAATAAGGTGGATGGTTGTCTTCTAAATCTTAGATTTAAGACGGGTCGGCATTTGTCTGTCACATAGCACACCGGTGAGTTCTCACCAGCGCATCCAGGCTGCATTCACCCTTGCTCGCACTTCGCCGTTGATGTCTCCATTGCCTTGGAGATGGGATCCCAGATACTGAAAAACGTCCGCCTTCTTTAGTTTTTCTCCATTGATTTGAAACGTTCCAGGGGTGGTAACGGGGATTGTGTCCATATGTCCGGTTTTTTAAAAAATCAACTCGGTTAGCCTGGATAGAGATACTGCCTTAATAGCATTTCTAGAAATTGCCTTGTGGACCGAAACCTTGGCAATCGTAATAAGTTGACTATTGAGGCACTAATGGAATAGTGCCTCATTGTTGGGAGGTGTGTGTCATAACATGAGTATCTGAAGCTGAAGTGTGGCCATACCAGATAGATACATATTTTATTTTATTTTTTTATTTATTTATATTAAATTTATAGACTGCCCTTCTCCCTGAGGACTCAGGGCGGTGTACAGCCGGAATTAAAAAACATATAATATAAACAATAAGAACAATTAAAAATAGAATAATAAATTTCGGCTCAAATTAAAAATACCAATCCCCATCAAATTTAAAATTTAAAATACTGCTTAAGCTAGCCCGGCTTGTTTGAAGAGGTAAGTTTTCAGGGCACGACGGAAGGCACTGAAGTCTGGGATTTTCCTTATCTCCGGGGGTAACTGATTCCAGAGGGTAAGTGCCCCCACAGAGAAGGCTCTCCCCCTACGTTGTTTGGCTGACAGCACCCCGAGGAGGCCCTCTCTGTGGGAGCGCACGGGTTGATGGGAGGTCATCTGTGGCAGTAGACGGTCCCGTAGATAACTAGGTCCTATGCCATGGAGTGCTTTAAAGGTGATAACCAACACCTTGAAACGCACCCGGAAGACCACTGGGAGCCAGTGCAGCTCGCGCAGGAGTGGTGTTACATGGGAGCGCCACGTTGCTCCCATCACTACCCGCGCGGCCGCATTCTGGACCAGTTGGAGCCTGTAGATACTGTATATAGGCATGTGCTGAATTATTCTTTTATTGTCACTGGCTCTCCTTGATGCTTTGCTGAGATAATAAGTTTCAAGAATTCCTAGAAATAACATAACAGTGCCAAGTCATGAAACATGATTCATAAATCACAAAGGTGGGGGTTTTACAAGGACTAAGCCTAAACAAACTATTTCATAGCTTGAGCCAATAAACAAACTTACCCGTACTTTTCGGAGTATAAGACGCACTTTTTTCCCCCCTAAAAGAAGGTGGAAATGTTGGTGCGTCTTATATACCGAATATCTTATATACCGAATATCTTATATACCGAATATCTTATATACCGAATATCTTATATACCGAATATCTTATATACCGAATACAGCTGCTAAAGGAGGGGAAACGACGAAGGGAAGGCGGGGATAGATAGGTGGAAATTCCAAAAATTTTCCTACCTTTTCCTGTGGGTGTGGCTAGGTGGGGGGGGTGTCATGTGACTGAGTGGGCATGGGCGTGAGTGACTTCAAGTTGGCCAGGCCCACTCAGTCACATGCCCTCCCCCCCCACCTATCCATGCCCACCGAACCGGTAGCGAAAATTTTTGAAAGCCACCACTGGAGATACTGTTCCTTAAACCCACTTTCTTAAGCCACAAAACAGGATTTGCATCTGAAAGTTGGTCCATCCAAGCTGCCTTGATCTTTCACGAACATCATGGGATGCTTGCATAACTCACATTTTAATTACTATAGCCCTAAGACACTAATTTAGCTCCATTTTATACTAACTGCATGTTGGTGTTGTTAAGGTTTATGACCCAATGATTTACAAGGCATGATACATCTACATTCAATTTGGATGTATTGATTGTTTAACTGAGTACAAAGGACATGGCTATAACATTAAACCATCACATTGTCTGGTTGTGTTTTATTTATTTATTTAGCATATGACATTTACAGAAGTCATGCAGTCTCTGATATACAATGAAACACATTCCGCATACAGACACAAATATAAATTTAAATAAAGCATTAGCAAAGATAGACAGACAGATGATAGATAGATACATACATACATACATACATACATACATACATACATGCTAGATGATTGATAGATAGATTAGATAGACAGACATATGATTGATAGATAGATATAGATATAGATAAATGATAAATGATAAATGATAAATGATAAATGATAAAGAGGCGGACAGACAGACAGACAGGCAATAATTATGTGGACAATACAATATACAGAATCTCCATAGACAAGTTGTCTAATGAATACGTTACCATTTCAAAAGAGTTGATTTATTGGAATTATCTTGGATGGAGGTTAAAAATACATTATAAGACTTGAGTCTTTAAAGTCTACAATATCTTTAGTGCTTGAATTTTTCCTGCTTCGCTTCATATATTCTTTTGGAGCTCTACGTTTCCCCTGATTTTTTTTTTTAAAATCTTCTCAATAGCTATTTTGCAAGCAAGGTTGGCCATGAATTCTGTACATACAGAATTAAAATCCCCTGATTGGGACGGGTGTCTCAAAACGAGGACATACAAGGGAATTGCACAAAGACTCTCCATGCTTTTGATTCCAGTGGGTGCATTTGAAGTGTCAAGGTTGGGGTATGAGAAGTCTCAGAGGAGGGTTGTCTCGATGGATATGGCCTTCATGATCACATGTCCGACAAACAAACCATAGACTGCATCTAACCCCTATTTTAACAGAATAACAGAGTTGGAAGGGACCTTGGAGGTCTTCTAGTCCAGGGGTCGGCAACCTTAAACACTCAAAGAGCCACAAAGGACCTAAACAGAAGCCCCCCATTCAATTCTGGAGCTGACCGGAAGTCCAGTTCCCCCACCATAGAGTCTCCTCCTAGCACGGCGTCCTTTTTCCTCTACCTGTCCTAACTGAAAGCTCAATCAATTGTGGAGCCGACCAGCGACAAGGAGCTGCAGCAGGAGGGTGAAAGAGCCACATGTGGCTCCAGAGCCACAGGTTGCTGACCTCTGTTCTAGTCCAACCCTTTGCTCAAGCAAAAGACCCCATACCATTTCAGACAAATAGTTGACCAATCTCTTCTTGAAAACCTCCATTGTTTGGAATATCCCATAACTTCTGGAGGCAAGCCGTCCCAATGGTTAATTGCTCTCCCTGTTAGGACATTTCTCCTTAGTTCTAGTTGCTTCTCTCCTTCATTAGTTTCCACCCATTGCTTCTCGTCCTGCCTTCAAATACTTTGGAGAATAGGTTGACTCCCCCACTTCTTTGTGGCAGCCCCTTAGATATGGGAACACTGCTATGATGTTACTCCTAGTCCTTCTTTTTATTAAACTAAGGTAAAGGTATCACACATATCTGCTAGTTGTTCCCGACTCTAGGGGGTGGTGCTCACATCCGTTTCAAAGCCGAAGAGCCAGCGCTGTCTGAAGACATCTCCGTGATCATGTGACCGGCATGACTAAACGCCAAAGGCACACGGAACACTGTTCCCTTCCCACCAAAGGTGGTCTCTATTTTTCTACTTGCATTTTTCTTTTACGTGGTTTCGAACTGCTAGGTTGGCAGAAGCTGGGACAAGTAACGGGAGCTCACCCCGTTATGCGGCACTAGGGATTCGAACCGCTGAACTGCTGACCTTTCCATCGACAAGCTCAGCGACTTAGCCCTCTGAGCCACCGTGTCCCCTTTCTTTAAACTAGCCCTACCCAATTCCAGCAACCGTTCTTCATATATTTTAACCTCCAGTCCCCTAATCATCTTTGTAGGTTAGGGGACTGGAGGCTAAAACATAGAAGAGTTGTCCTAAGGTAGTGATGGCAAACCTTTTTGCTGTCGTGTGCCAAAAGTGGGGGGGGGGGACCGTGGGAGGGCATGCACGCGTGACCCCCCCCCACGCTCCCCCTGCTTTTGGCATGCGATGGCCCGGTAGATCTGCTTTTTGCCCTCCCCAGGCTCCAGAGTCTTTCTAGGAGCCTGGGGAGGGCAAAAACAGCCTTCCCCATCCTCCTGGAGGCCCTCTGGAGGTCGGAAATGGCCCGTTTCCCGACTTCCGGTGGGCCCAAAAATCAGCTTGCCAGCACACGCATGCATGCTGGAGCTGAGCTAGGGCAACGCTCGCATGCCCCCAGATATGGGTCCCGCAGGTGGCACGCGTGGCATAGGTTCGCCATCACAGTCCTAAGGTCTCAAGGTCCAGAGACATTGTTGTAAAACACAAGTTGGCGCTCCAAATTCTTGTTGCTTGTCCAATCAAAACAGGGCGCTAGAAGAAAACATCCCTTGGTCCACTCCAGCACCACGACATCAAGAATTAAATCAGACACCACCATGCCCTGAATATTGGAGTCCTTCTTTATGTCTCCTAAGTCCTGGCTCGGGCATCTAGAGCAGTAGGGATTGGAGAAGAAAGATTACCTTCCGTGCTAAAAGTTGCTGTGGCTTTATAGGGTAATTTTTAATGTGCCCTCTGCATCCATGCATTGCAAAGTGCACCTCTTGTCATTTTCCATTACCTACAGTTGCAAATGGTTCTTTACCGTGCTGGCATGGATTCCTTGCTGTTACATCAGTGGTGATATAACAGCGCCGACCTTCAGAATTAATTAGCACTTCCAGTACATTTTCCCAAACGTTCTGCTTTCTGTTGAGTAGGCACACAACTGGGGGGGGGGGGGGGGGGGGGAGGAATTTGCCTTATCTGGGTGTGTTTTGATTGAAGGCTTCTCATCGAGGAGCCTGTCAATATTTGAAAGCCAGGATGAAGTCGAAAAATACGACGGTCCATTTAGTGACTGTTCGAAGTTACTATGTCACTGGGGGAAAAAAAGTGACTTAGGACCATTTTTTCACACTTTACGACGGTTGCAGCTTCCCCGTGGCCACGTGATCAAAATTCAGATGCTTGGCAACGCGCTCATAGTTATGACATTTGCAGTGTTTCGGGTCATGTATTTCAGTTTTGGTCGCCACGATGTAAAAAAGATGTGGAGACTCTAGAAAGAGTGCAGAGAAGAACAACAAAGGATTAGAGGACTGGAGGCTAAAACATATGAAGAACAGTTGCAGGAACTGGGCATGTCTAGTTTAATGAAAAGAAGGACTAGGGGAGACATGATAGCAGTGTTCTAATATCTCGCTCCCACTCCCACTCCTCCTTTCCTTTCCTTTCCTTTCCTTTCCTTTCCTTTCCTTTCCTTTCCTTTCCTTTCCTTTCCTTTCCTTTCCTTTCCTTTCCTTTCCTTTCCTTTCCTTTCCTCTCCTCTCCTCTCCTCTCCTCTCCTCTCCTCTCCTCTCCTCTCCT
>WNWU01000159.1:206275-217216 GCA_012654045.1 Ptyas mucosa
ATTTATTTATTTATTTATTTATTTATTTATTTATTTATTTATTTATTTATTTTTATATGCCGCCCTTCTCCGGAGACTCAGGGCGGCTTACAATGCGCTAAGCAATAGCCTTCATACTTTTGTATATTTATACAAAGTCAGCTTATTGCCCCCACAAACCGGGTCCTCATTTTACCCACTTTAGAAAATTAAATGAAAGGCTGAACTTCAGAATAGAATAGAGTCGGAAGGGACCTTGGAGGTCTTCTAGTCCAACCCCCTGCTCAAGCAGGAGACCCTCTACCTGTGATGGCAAACCTATGGCACGCGTGCCACAGGTGGCACGCAGAGCCATATTGGTGGGCACGTGAGCGTTGCCCTAGCTCAGCTCTAGCATGCATGTACACGCTGGCCAGCTGATTTTTGGGCTTTCTGGGCCCAATGGAAGTCAGCAAACAGGCTGTTTCCAGTCTTCGGAGGGCCTCTGGGGAGGTGGGGAAGGCTGTTTTTGCCCTCCCTAGGCTCCTAGAAAGCCTCTGGAGCCTGGGGAGGGCAAAAAATGGGCCTACCAGGCCATCACATGCCAAAAGCAGGGGGAACATGGGGGGAGGTCACACACGCATGCGTGGGGGAGCAGGGCGCATAGAATTATGAGTGTGGGCACGCACGCGTGTGACCACCCCTCACTCCCCCAGTTTTTGGCACGCGATGGCAAAAAGGTTAGCCATCACTGCCCTATACCATTTCAGAGAAGTGGTTGTCCAGTTTCATACTTCACATATACTTCACATAAAAGCAGTGGTGAAATCCTATCGGTATGCACCGGTTCAGGCGAATCGGTAGTGATAAAAGCTGGTTCGGCGAACCAGTAGTTTAAAAAAAAGCTACCGGTTGGTCTGAACCGGTATTTCCAACGATCAGCTGTGCCGTGTGATTTATATTCGCAGGAAGCAGGAAATCCTGCTTTCTAGTGAATCTAAATAGCGCAGCGCAGCTGTTTCCCCCACCCTTTGCTGTTCTCCTTACATTGTTAAGCGTTATTTTTCCGTGCAAAGGGCGCATTTGGCCTTCAGACCACAGGTACATACGCGCGCGCAGCGTGTGTTTGGCACACACGGCGCATGCGCGGGTAGCAAGCCAGTAACAAACCACAGAGGATTTCACCACTGCATAAAAGTATAAGTCGCATGTAATTCACATCATGCTAATTTTTGTCAAGTGGCAGAGTTGAACTCTACTCTATTGCAGCAAAAAACAACCGGCATGTGTTCTACCTTGGTAGATCTTGGTTTTGAAATTCGTCTTCAGTGGTGGAGTTGCTAGAATTGATGGGAAGTGTAACCCAGCTTTTCTGAAGGATGTTTAGAGGAAGGTAGATAATTTTTTTCCTAGGCTAAAATCTTTCCTGCACGCATTGGTGTCCGTATCTATTTATTTATTACATTTTCAGATTGCTCAGCAAACCACATTCATCGGGCAATCTGTTAAGAGCATCTAATACAAAACAGATCAGTATAAAAAAAATAAATAAAATAAGAGGTTGATCAAAGTGACATCTTCATTATTAGCAGCAACGGGTAGCTGTAACGTTTTATATTATTGCAGGTAAAAATTACAAACCATCTGGAAAACCATATTGGGTCATTTTAAAACAGTTTCCGAAAACGGGTGGAAAAATAAAAAGGTCCTCATTTGTCACAGGTTGAAGCGTCTATCCCAAAGTGGTGTACCTTAAAATGGGAGGGGCTTTGATCACATGATCGTATCCACCATCTTGATTTTTTTTTTAAATCCCCACTTCCGTTGATGGAGTCACACCAGGCAAACGCTTTGCAAATGTGAAGGCAGGGGGTCAATATGAAAAGTTTATTTTTATTTCCACCCCTTTTGTAGCTGTTCACTTTGGCTGATTTGGTGGTCTGTCTGTCTGTGTGTGTCTATCTATCTATCATCTATCTATTCATCTAATCTATCTATCTATCCTATCTATCTATCTATCTATCTATCTACCATCTAGCTAACTAGCTATCATCTATCTAATATATCTTTATATCTATCTATTTATCTATATCTATCATCTATCTACCACCTAGCTAGCTAGCTATCATCTATCTAATATATCTTTATATCTATCTATTTATCTATATCTATCATCTATCTATCATCTAACTAGCTATCCTATCTATCATCTAGCTATCTTTATCTATATCATCTATCATCTATCTTTATTTATCTATATCCATCATCTATTATCTATCATCTAGCTAGCTAGCTATCATCTATCATCTAATCTATCTTTCTCTATATCTATCAATCAATCAATCAGTCTATCTATCTTTATTTATCAATCTACTGTATCATCTATCTATTCATCTAATCTCTCTCTCCCTCTCTCTCTCTCTCTCTCTCTCTCTCTCTCTTTACAATGGCTCCCAATCAAAGATATATATAATCACATTAGAACTGTAAAACCAAACCGATTCAAACGTTAAAACAAACGGTAAAACCTTTCACCAAGTCAAAATTCTAAATGGCTACTCTTTCCCCAATACTCCGGGGAAACGCTGCTACATCTTCAACTCTTTATGGAAGACTAGGAGGGTGAAAGTCTGGTAAACGTCAGGGGCCAGAGTGTCCCTAGGGCAGGGGCAGCCGTGGAAAAGGCACACTTCCTAGCTCCTATCCGATGGCACAATATTCAGGAGAAGGGATTAAGAGCCTGACTAACCTATATGTAGGGACACAGTGGCTTGGTAGCTAAGACGCCGAGCTTGTCAAAAGGTCGGCAGTTCAGTGGTTCGAATCCCTAGTGCCGCGTAATGGGGTGAGCTCCCATTACTTGTCCCGGCTTCTGCCAACCTAGCAGTTCGAAAGCACATAAAAAATGCAAGTAGAAAAATAGGGACCATCTTTGGTGGGAAGGTAACAGCATTCTGTGCGCCTTTGGCATTGAGTCATGCCGGCCACATGACCACGGAGACGTCTTTGGAGAGCGCTGGCTCTTCGGCTTTGAAACGGAGATGAGCACCGCCCCCTAGAGCCGGGAACGACTAGCACATACGTGCGAGGGGAACCTTTGCCTTTACCTTTTACCTAACCTATCTAAGCTAATAGGATGTGGATGTCTCCCTGTTACAGCCCTGTGCCATATAGGACTTTAAAGGCGATAAATACTACCTTGAAGTTGCACCTCGAAAGAAACTGGAAGCTAGTGCGAATATTTTACATGGGCAAACATAAAAGGGGCCGTGTGCATTCTGGATTAGTCGAAGTCTTCAAGCAGTCTTCAAGTGCAGCCCCATGTAGAGCAGAGCGCATTGCAGTCATCCTTCCAGATCATAACCAAATTATGAGTGGATGGTAAACAAGGCTAGATGAACACTGTAAGAAATACATTCATCTTTAAAACGGTCCCGGGCTGTTTATTCTTTTCCTTCCTGTGGCATGATACATATTTCTTTAAATTTCCTGTCCTCTTAAAAAATGACCACTGTTTTTGTTGCCAAGAATAGCGTATTCTGTTTCCTCCTGTATAAATCACCCTTGGAGTTAGAGAGACGTTACTTAACCTTGCTAACGTTTTGCAATTATCATTTTTTCCTGTGTCACAAATTAAATATTGCATTATTTCTTTCTTTTTTTTTGTTTTTGCAGGGCCGGTGCGTAAATTTTACCAGAGTGCAGTCTCAGTAAAACAAGGAGAGCGGGGGAAAAAAATGAAAAGCCATCATTTTCTTCTTCTTATTATTATAACCAAATGAAGACATTGAATGAAGCACTTCTAAAGAGATCCTCAGAATGACTCTTAGCTCTGAGCTTGAAAGTTTACTCCATTTGGCTCTGCAAAAGTCATCCACTGCCACGTTAAACTCTTCCATCTGCCATTATCTTTCAGCTTATTGCTTCATACAGTATTCCTTACAGTATTATACACTCTGCAAGTGGCCACAGGAAGAATTTTGGCTTTGTGTGTCTAGTTTTCCACAGCACAGGAAACCACGAGCAAGTGCCTGATCAGGTTGGCCTTTTCTGATGTTAGCACTCAAGACTTGATGGGCCTCTTCCCTGGAGTGCTCTTGTCTTAGGGCCACGAAGACGGAACTTATTATTTAAATATGAATGTATTTACTCCAGGGAGGAGAGCGAAATTCCCACCGGGCTGAAAAAAAAAAAACCCACACCATAGAAGGAGTTCATTGCCCTACAGCGGTGTCATCTCATGGAAATCTTTGAGTCTCGGTCCACGTTCCCCCCCCCGTTCTCCCACCCGGTTAGATTGTGCCTTACGGGAAACCTCTGACTTTAAAATCTTGTCACTTTGACGCTGCGCAGTACACATGTACGACCAAACGCAGTCGTGGTGCCTCGAGGCATTGGTGGCGAGCGAAACTTTTGCCCTCTGGTTTCCGAAGACACCTTTCGTGTACATGATGCACCCGGGACTAGAAGAAAAATTAATAGAGCGTTATTCTCCAGGAAGACCGCCTGGAACCAAAGATCTTGAGTGGAAATCGAGGGAGCTCAGGCGTCGAGGGTTGTGCACTGCGCCTAATTGTGTATCTTCCCCTTTTCTGCACTTGGTGCTCAGTAGCGCATAAAAACATTGTCCTTTGTAAACATACGTAGTAATTCTGGGCTTATGGATTATTGTAATAGGATGGGGAGGGGGGGAAAAAAAACAGCCACCACAAAGCTGGCATCTCAGGGTCTTTTTTTCTCTTTTCTTTTTCTCTCTCCCTCTCTCTTTCTCTCTTTCCTCTTCCCTCCGCCTGAACCATCGCCGAACCTCCAAGGGCTCTTCAACGTCACAAACCAGCAACTCTCTTGGCATGAGAATTTCAAAGTTTAATTAATATAATTAAAGGCAACAGCAAGCAGCAGCCTGTGAAGGTTTGGCTCATCTTTTTTATGCCTTTTGACATTGAATGACCTATCCCTGTAATGCACATTACTCAATTTTGAGGGGCTACCATGCTTTGGTGGAGATTCAACAGTGGGACCAAGAGAAAGGGAGGGGGTAGAGGCGAGGGAAGAAGGCAAGATACCTCCTTTTTCCCTTCCCCCTTTCCATTTCTACAGCAAACGTGTAGTGTGCCAGCCACCAGGAAACATTGACCAAGTAGGTATTATATATATATATATATATATATATTTATATATATTTATAACCTACCCCCCCCCCCAAAAAAGGGAGAAAAAGCATGCCGTGTCACATCGGCCATGCCAAGCAGTGTTAGCGTAAAAGGGAGCTCTGTGGGGTGGGGGTGGGGGGTGGGAGGAAGGCAGCAGCTGAAGAAAAAGGCTCAAATGATCCAGTCACTTTCGATACTGTACTTCAGATGCAAAATGGATATTCGAGGCGAAACCTGACAAAATGCGCCTACTTTGATGGGAACCGGTATAGACAATGACCAGTGGCTGGGTCAGTGGGATGTCTCTCTGCAAGCAGGGAAGCTTATCAAATGACACTAAAAATAAGTTCAACAACCATCACGTTTGAGGGGAAAGGGAAATATTTCACGTTGGGCGGGCATGCTTGCGCGCAAGATGGAGAAGGAGAAGGCATGCGTGTGGGTCTAATTATCCCTCCTTTGTTGCTTGGCACTGAAACCTCAAGGGGCATGAAATTATTCCCTTGGCCGATGACCAGATTTGCCGCTGTCTCTGAGCAAGGCTTTCCCCCCACCGGGCAACCCCCTTGCTGATGAGGAAGGGCATGCTGGAAGAGGTCCTGTTCTTTAGATCGAAGAGGGTATAAAAATCTAACGTGGTAGAAAATGTTGGACGACCGTAGTCTTCCGCGCAATCACTATGGGAGGCACTGTCTGGCCACAAATGTGAGAGATAGATAGACATTTAGGTCAAAATGTTGAGGGTGGTGAAAGAAATCGGGAAGAGAAGCTGTTACGATCGTGAAGGACTTGAGCTTCCCCGCAGTTGAGGTGGATTCAAGCCAGAGAAAAAGAAACCATGTTTTTCAACATCCTAGAACATCATACCTTAGCTTGGTTGGTCTAAGGCAAGACATTTCCAACCTTGGCAACTTTAAAGACCTGTGGACTTCAACTCCCAGAATTCCCCTGGGTGTGGAAATGGCGGGCTGGGGAATTCTGGGAGTTGATGTTCATAAGTCTTAAAAGTTGCCAAAGTTGGACGTTCCTGGTCTAAGAAATCTACTAGAGTTCATTTGAGAAGTCAAATATAAAAATTGGATGCAGTGCCAAAGATCTGGGAGGTAACCAAGCTGGCAACCTTTTTTGGAAGAGGAACCCAGAGAAGATCTGTGAAATTCTAATATGGTAAGCTAAGCATCTAGGCAAGTTCATGTGGAGGAATAGAAGAATGAATGTTGGTGAAGGAAAGTCACATGGTCTGCGCAAGGTAGACCTTGCATCAGTCAGCTTTTTAGGGTTACTTAGGGTATCAACAAGCACAGGATGGATATGACTCCATTGACAATGCGTGTATTAATATCCAGAAAGCCTTTGACAATATCAAAAGCTTTTGAGTACACATAACTGGTGGGCCTGTCCTTTTATGGATTGCCACAAGACTCAAAAAAGTGAAAACCAATTGGCCTTCTTCTCGGGAAACAGAACTAAGAAATCGAGTTCCTCACAGATCTGTGTTGAGACTGGAGCTTTTTAACGTGTTCAAAAGTGGTGTTGGTTGAGATTAGGCAGAGGACTGGTCAAAGTTGGGGTGAAAACCAAAAACAGGGCTCTCTGTAACCAACCAGGAGTGAAATTTGAGGTCAACTCAAAAGTCTGGCAGCTGTGAAAAAGATAAATTCCATTGTAGAGATTATCAGCAAAAGGATTGCAAATGAAACTGTTATACTGAACTTATACAAATCTGTAATATATTTGCATCTGGAACATGATTTACAGTTTGGGTTATAAAGTTTGAAAAGGATGTTGAGAAAGCTGGAGAAAGTGCAGAAGGTGGCGGCCAAAATCTTCAGGGAGCTCTAACGCCTTATGAGGAAAAGGTTGAGTGTTTGGGACTTTTTAGCTTAGAAAAAGTTGAGGTGTATAAACCATGCGATGTGTAGAGGAAGTGGAAGGAGAAGAATGTTAGAACCGGGATCACCTAGTAAATCTTACTGGAAGGAGATTTAGGGAAAAAAAGAGGTAGAAGCATTTCTGGCGACGTGTAATTAATCTGTGGGACTCGTTACCAGAAAAGATGGTGATTTGCCATCAACCTGTATGGCTTTCAAAGGGGACTTTGATAACTCCATGAAGTCTACCAAAGGTTACCTGTCTTGAAGACTCCGTGTTGGAGAAGTCTTCCTTTAGATACCAATAATAGGGAAAGAGTGATAGGAGAAAGATAACACCTTGGGTCCTTCTTTGGAGCACCACTGAGTCATCTGGTTGACTGACTACTGTGAGGAAGCAAATGCTGGACTAAGAAGGACCTTGTTCCAAAATTGTTGGCCTTACATTCTTGCCTAGTTTTGACTTAAGATGACCTTTCTCACCAAAAGCATGTGAGTTCACTCAGATAAAAGACTTAAAGTTCTACATGCTGTTGCTCTTAAAGGCTGTTGCATCTTTTAAATGGATTTATTTGTTGTTGTTAGTTGCGAAGTCGTGTCCGACCCATCGCAACCCCATGGACAACGTTCCTCCAGGTCTTCCTGTCCTCTACTATCCCCCGGAGTCCATTCAAGCTCACGCCTACTGCTTCAGTGACTCCATCCAGCCACCTCGTTCTCTGCCGTCCCCTTCTTCTTTTGCCCTCGATCTTTCGCAGCATTAGGCTCTTCTCCAGTGAGTCCTTCCTTCTCAATAGGTGGCCAAAGTATTTGAGTTTCATCTTCAGGATCTGGCTTTCTAAAGAGCAGTCAAGGTTGATTTCCTCTAAGACTGACCGGTTTGATCGCCTTGCAGTTCAAGGGAAATGGATTTATAGTCTTCTCCAATTAATGGTTTCCACCACTGAAGCTGCCTTCCCATACCGTTTTGTGAAGGGTAAGGAGGCATGCCACAGGCTAACTCAGGTGATTTCTGCTTAAATAATTCTGTAAAATTGTCTGGTTGTACAGTGTGTTAAATGCGAGGTTAGCAATGGCAGTAACAGCACAATATGGCACCACCATCTCCTGCAACTCTCAAAAGGTTTAGCTTATAGGTTTCAAACCAGATCCGCAGACTTCTGCAGCTCGGGAAGAATATAAAATGATAGAATTATTTGGTGTACAGATCGCTTAATATCTGCAATTCCTCACAAGCAAATAACTCTATTTATCTGTGTGATTTTTTTTCAAAAAAATTCTGCAAGAATAAGGTAAACATCAAATCATTTCAGTTTCTTACCCACTTCCTATAGTTTGGGATCGATAACCTGGAAACCTTTGGTACGGAATTTGAAATTAATTCATGTTGCATATCAAAAATATTTCAAGACAAATGTTTAGAAAAAGGCTTAATACATTTTGTTAACGGGGGTATTTAGTTCCTTCCTTTATTAAAAGTATATTGCGAGATTGCACCAATCTCAAAATAGATATATTTACAAAGAAGGCATTGGTTAGTGAGTTTTGGTATTCAAACAGACCATATATAAAATTGATCATATGCAGTATTTCCACCTTTTAAGAATTTCTATTCTAATTCTTTATATTCCTTTCTGTGGAACAACAAAGGTTTTTCAGGGTACAACTTTTCATTATTTAATTCAACTGTTAAAAATCATTTAAACCAATACATCCTGACATAAATGATTGCTAATCTCATTGTTGACTTGGAGAAAAAAAAATTCAAGATCTGTTTTAAAAGGTTTTTGGCTGTATTTACCACGTTCATGTCCTGTCAGCTTTACTACAAGTAATCAAAGCATTATTAAATTAATAACATATATTAAAACAATTAAAGCTATGTATTTATACCAATGCTGAATGGGTTTTCATTTCATTTTTAGTTTTCAAATATTGTAAAATTATAAACGTTTAATGTGTTGGGTTTGAAAATAATTTCAACCACATAGAAACAACACAAAGGTACAATTGAGGAAAATAATTGTATACAGTTCTTTATCCTGAATTTCTCAAACACATCTTGGATCTTGGAAATGATACGAGATTTAAAAATGGAGAATTGTTGTTTCCCTATATACAAATATAGAGAATCTCAATAAGTCTTGAACAGCAGTTTTAACGTGTCACTTTTTCCCCTTTAAGCCTTAAATTATGTGCTGAATTACAGTTATGTATTATAAAGTGAAGTTTTAAAAACAAATCTTTTTTGTTTAAATCTTACTGAACCAGGGGTGAAATCCAGCAGGTTCTAACAGATTCTGGAGAACCAGTAGCGGAAATTTTGAGTAGTTCAGAGAACTGGCAAATACCATCTTTGGCTGGCCCCAGAGTGGGGTGGGAATGGAGATTTTGCAGTATCCTTCCCCTGCCACACCCACTAAGCCACACCCATAGAACCGGTAGGGGAAAATTTTGGATTTTACCCCTGTACTGAACCAATACATCTAAGCCTGGTCATTCATATATCAAACACAATCTCCTACAATGCTCACGCATAACTGATGAAATGTATGAAAAATATTTCTATTTTACTAAACATCTTGTTTATCTGCCCCATTTTCCTTCCAATCCTACATATTCGAAATACAGAATATCAGGAGTTATCAAAGCCCCATAAATATCTGCCAGATCTTAATAGAATTAATAGGTCTAGTCATGAGCATTCATTCATTCATTCATTCTTGAGTTGGATTAGATCCTTCGTTAGGACTTGAATTACTACATTTCCACCAGTCTGTGAATCTAATACCGTAGTAGGTTACCCACACATAGTAAAAACAATATTAGTTATATATTATATTTAGGTTTCCCCTTAAAGGTTTCTTCACTCCTACCCTACCTACAAGATTAGCTCTAATTTCCTTTTTTAGAGGAAGACATAACAGATTAATGTTGTTTTAAAAGTAAATGTCTATGGAGATTCTCAACCATCCAGGTCATGGTTGCCCCAAAGGTGCTTTTTTCAAGAGGCAACTGGACTTGTTGGTTTTTCTTTGAAGACGTTTCGCTTCTCATCCAAGAAGCTTCTTCAGCTCTGGCTGGATGGTGGGGAATAGAAGGATTTATACTCCTTGCAGACAGCTGGACGTTTGCATCCTTTTAATGTTGTTTAATTCTGTTTTAATGTTAGCTGTACCATATGTTAATTGGCATCCAACGCAGTAAATTGAGTAGAAAAAACCCTCATATTGACAATAGATTAAATTCGCAATTATTTCAAATAACGTTCCTAGAATTGATTTTGTTGTTGTTGTTAGTTGCGAAGTCATGTCCGACCCATCGCGACCCCATGGACAACGTTCCTCCAGGCCTTCCTGTCTTCTACCATCCTCTGAAGTCCATTTAGGCTCATGCCGACTGCTTCAGTGACTCCATCCAGCCACCTCGTTCTCTGCCGTCCCCTTCTTCTTTTGCCCTCAATCGTTCCCAGCATTAGGCTCTTCTCCAGTGAGTCCTTCCCTCTCATTAAGTGGCCAAAGAATTTGAGTTTCATCTTCAGGATCTGGCCTTCTAAAGAGCAGTCAGGATTGATCTCCTCTAGGACTGACCGGTTGGATGACCTTGCAGTCCAAGGGACTCGCAGGAGTCTTCTGCAGCCCCAGAGTTCAAAGGCCTCCATTCTTTGATGCTCAGCCTTCCTTATGGTCCAACTTTCACAGCCATACATTGCAACTGGGAAAACCATAGCCTTAACTATACGCACTTTTGCTGTCTGGGTGATGTCTCTGCTTTTTAGTGCATTGCAAATAGTGAGCCAGACTGGAATTTTACATTGGTATCGTCCAGCCCTTGCTAAATATTACGAAAGGCACATTGTTTTCAAAGTTAAAGCTCTGTCTATACTTTCCTAACCATTTTAGAGAAAGTTCATGTCAGATATATACTGATGGTCGTGCTCATTCAGTCTATGCGGAAGT
>WNWU01000159.1:316011-329539 GCA_012654045.1 Ptyas mucosa
GGACGAAAACTCTCAGTGTCCTGGTGATTGGCCTAAAGTCACCTGGCTTTCTTGCCTAAGGCAGGACGAAAACTCTCAGTGTCCTGGTGATTGGTAAAAAAGATCCTGGTAAAAAAGTTGTTGAGACTCTAGAAAGAGTGCAGAGAAGAGCAACAAAGATGATTAGGGGACTGTAGGCTAAAACATATAGAGAACAGTTGTTGGAATTCGGTATGAATTTCATCTAGTTTAATGAAAAGAAGGACTAGCAGTCTTCCAATATCTCAGGGGCTGCCACAAAGAAGAGGGAGTCAAGCTATTCTCCAAAGCATCTGAGGGCAGGACAAGAAGCAATGGGTGGAAACTAATCCAGGAGAGAAGCAACCTAGAACTAAGGAGAAATTTCCTGACAGTTAGAACAATTCATCAGTGGAACAACTTGCCTCCAGAAGTTGTGAATGCTCCAACACTGGAAGTTTTTAAGAAGATGTTGGACAACCATTTGTCTGAAGTGGTGTAGGGTTTCCTGCTTAAGCAAGGGGTTGGACTAGAAGACCTCCAAGGTCCCTTCCAACTCTGTTATTCTGTTCTATTCTATTGGCCTAAAGTCACCTGGCTTTCATGCCTAAGGCGGGACGAAAACTCTCAGTGTCTTGGTGATTGGTGTAGACATATGGCTACACGCTTTGGGGAGGAGTTGGTACATTCCAATGACTCTCTGCCTAACTAACTTTCTCTGACCTATGAAGCTGCTCGGATGAACAGCAAAACGTTTCTATCCAACAAGAAAATAAGTCCGGTTGCGCATCCCATTTAAACAGACCCGGTTTTTTTGCAAAAAATTATTTATTTATTTATTGGTTCGATTTATTGTATATGCCGCCCTTCTCCGGAGACTCAGGGCGGTTTACAATGCGTTAAGCAATAGCCTTCATACTTTTTGTATATACCTGCTTAGTAGGGCTTTCGGCCCCCCATAAGCGGTGTTCTTTTTTATACAAAGTCAGCTTATTGCCCCCACAATCTGGGTCCTCGTTTTACCTACCTCGGAAGGATGGAAGGCTGAGTCAACCTTGAGCCTGGTGAGATTCGAACTTGCAGTAATTGCAGGCAGCTGGTGCTACTTAACAGTACTTTAATCTGCTGCGCCACCAAGGCTCTTAATGGGACGCGCAGAGGTTAGGGAGGCCTACAGAGTGCTCTTGGTGGCAAAAACCAGACGTGCGAAAGCCAAAAACTATTTTTCCCCCTTGTTTTCCTCTTCGAAATCTTGGTGTCTCTTATATTCTGTTGCTTCTTATAGTCTGAAAAATACGGGTATTTATCTTTTAGAGAAATGTACTTTACCTTCAGCTTTCTCTCCATGGAAGTGTGGCAAACTGAAAAATTATTTCTACAGACCTTTAATGATGACTTAAGGGCCAGCCAATAATCCCTAATGTCTACATTTTTCTGGTGGTTTATTACAGCCCCCTCCTCGCTCGCCTCTTAATCTAAAGGGTTAGTTTTGCTTCACAAACAGTTGCTGGGAAAAAAAAGGGAGGGGGGGGACTTCAGTCCCTGTAGGAAATGTGTTTTGCCTGTCACAGCTGACTGCTATAGTTCCTCTGCAGCCATTATCATCTGTCATGTAAATACATAATTAAGGGCTTTTTAAAAATGCAAATTATGTAAATATATATTAAAGGTTCTCGGAAAAGGCAGAGGGTTGGCCCAGTGGAACAGAATGAGTCCTTTGGAGCTGTTTGTAAATACATATTAAATTTGAAAATGAAGAATAAACGCTCAATGGAGCAGTAAGTATTTTTTTTTTCCGGAGCCATTTACAGATCCTTGAACAGATACTCATTTTTACACCGGAGGTAGATTCTGAAATGTACAGTTAATGCAAGATCAACAGTCCTCGTTTGCTCTCGACTTGGGTTGTTGGAAACTTAGAAAGTTGCCTGCTTCTAAAGGAACAACGTTCAATAATAAGCAAGTAGAAGAAAAGAACTGGAGAAGATAACAGAAGGCAAAGGCCTGCAAATAGAAATGTGGGTAAAAGAAAGAAAAGGTAGTAGCAATAGTAATAGGCACCTTGGATGCAATCCCAAAACACTCGAATGCCAGCGGCATTGACAAATTCACCAACAGTCAATTGCAAAAGGCAGCTTAACTTGGAACAGCTTACATCCTGCAATTGAGGTTGTATTGGCATGTGGAAAGAATAGACCAGGGTCAGCAACCTGTGGCTCTGGAGTTGCATGCTCTTTCACCCCTCTGCTGTGGCTCCCTGTCACTCAAAATATGCATCACAGCTGCCAATGTGTGACACCCGCCGGCACATGATTTATTGAGCTTTTCAACCCCCGGTTGACTCTCTTTGAGTGTTTAAGGTTGCAAGCCCCTGGAATAGACCGTAATCTGCCATGCTGGTCCAATGCGGATTGACAAATGTGATCAGTGTTAGTCTGGGGTATCCGTCATGGCCTGTTTGCCTTGGGAGACTCTTACAAGTCTTACAGACTCTTACAGACTCAAAGAACCATGGAAAGATACAGCTCGGCAGAGGTGGGTTTCACATAATTTTACCACTGGTTCGCTGCGCACTGAAAATATGTGTATGCGCCATCCGGGCATGCACCCGGCCTTCTGCGCATGTGCTCGGGTGTGTGGCTTGCAGGCATGCGCGTGGCTTTTAAAAAGCGGCTAAATAAGATGGCATAGTGCCAGGGTGGTTGGGCCCACAGGTCGTCACTACCGGTTCACCTGAACTGGTCTGAACCGGATGAATACCACCACTGATGCTCGGCATCACAAGACAAGATAGCAAGTTCTGCACATGGATTTGAGAACAAATGAAAGTATACAATATCATCAAGAGGGTAAAAGAATTGAAATGGAAATGGGGTGGTCGCAGTGGTAGGATTCAGCCGGTTCGTACCACTTCGGAAAAACCGGTTGTTAACTTTCTGGGCAGTTTTGCAAACTGGCTGTTGGAAGAAATCATTAGGGCAGAGAACCGGTTGTTAAATTACTTGAATCCCACCACTGGGTGGTCGCATAGCATGAAGAACCAATGGAAGGTGGACCAAGGCAGTCATAGAATGGATCCCACAAAAAGCATCCATGAGAGAGACCTAAAACAAGATGGGTCAACCACATCAGCAAGTTTTGCGGGCCCAATTGGCAAAAGAAAGTTCAGGACCAAATTAGTTGGAAACTTGCAGAAGAAACCTTCATCCTTCTGTGGATAGACAATGGCTAAAATGACGACAACGACGACGACGATGATGATGATTACAACATCCTGCAATGACATCCTACCTCAGACATCCACATCTGCCTATTCAGTGGTGGGATTCAGCCGGTTTGGGCCAGTTTGGGCGAACAGGTAGGTAAATTGCTGACTGGCTCCGCTCCTCTCCACACCACCCCTTCCAGGAGTCCCCATGCGCCCCATTTTGGCTCCCAGGTAAATGCAAAGAGATCTCGTAGGCCCAAAATGGGGCGCGAGGGGGTGCGGTACGTCCCCTGCAGCCCATTTTCACTCCCAGGAGGCTTCAGGTATGCCTCCTAGGCCCAAAATGGGGTGGGGAGAGCAGTGTGCCCCCCCCATGGCCCGTTTTTGCTCCCAGGGGAGTACAGGAGGCCGGGTGCTGCCTATTACACCTGCTGGCCACGCCCACTATGGCCACGCCCACCCAGCCGGTCATTAGGGCAGAGAACCGGTTTTTAAATTATTTGAATCCCACCACTGTGCTATCCCAGGTCTTTGGGAAGGACTCGATCGGTGGACAAAATGTCATGTCCAGTCTGCACATCTGGCTGACTGTTGCAACTGACCTAACAATAGGAAAATATATTTTCTTATTTTTATAACGGTCGCTTTAAGACCAAATCTGAGACTTTGCAAAATTGTGGCGTGGACCAATTGCCCTCCTTGCCTTTTTTTTTTTTTAACCCTTAAGTTCTCTCGGATCTTAAAATCAGCCTTAAAACAAAAAATGCTTCCGTGTAATTATATTTTATTGTCAAACATTTTGATCTCATTCTTCGCACGAGGCATTCAAGGTGGATGATCACAGCGGTATCGACCACAAAGAGGGAAGGTGGGGGGGGGGGGAGGAACTATTATTAATATTACAACCCTTTCCATTTAGAAGATAAACATAATCAAATATTTATGCAATGTTGACATAATTGCAGCTTGGGTGTAATCCATATCTAGAGTGAGGAAAATCTTTTGATTCTATGAAAAGTGACATGAATCTGAAGAGTCAAACGAGTCTTCCTGTCGCCTTGCTTTTTAACTTGAGTGATGGAGTCTGAAAAAGAGGACAGGCTGTGGCAGATATTTTCCAAGATTTAAAAGAACTAAGCCTTCTCTCTCTCTCTCTCTCTTTTTTTTCCCTTCTTTTTTTTTTTTAATGAACTTCAGTGTGCTTTCTTTTTTGGAATAATCAGATCCATTTTTAAATTTACCCTTGTGTCTAACTGAGATGGACAAATCTGTCAGCTTCGCTTTTCTCCTCCCCCCCCCCCAGCTTTCACTGGAATCTCACGTTCTCTCTGTCCTATATATGAAGACATCTGTTGCTTTTCTTTTATATTTATTGTCGCTTAAGTCTCCTCTGTACACTCTTCTATCTCTCTTCCGCCAACTTTTTTACGGAGGTCTTCTTTGCTGCTGCCGTCCTTGGCTACGTAAAACAATTTGGCTAGGTTGGGGGTCAGTAAACCACGATCAGGGATGGAAGACCACCTGGCGATGTCAATTGGAACAGAATAGAGCTGGAAGGGATCTTGGAGATCTTCTAGTCCAGCCCCCTTCTCAAGCAGGAGAACCTATACCTGTGATGGAGAACCTATGGCACGCGTGCCACAGGTGGCACGTGGAGCCATATCAGTTGGCACGCAAGCCTTGCCGTAGCTCATCTCTGGCATGCACATCTGTGCTGGCCAGCTGATTTTCGAGCCTTCTGGGCCCTCCGGAAGTTGGGAAACAGGTTGTTTCCAGCCTCTAGAGAGCCTCTGGGGGGTGGGGAAGGCCATTTTCGCCCTCCCCAGGATCCTAGAAAAGCTCTGGAGCCTGGGGAGGGTGAAAAACTGACCTACCGGGCCCACTGTGCCATCATGTGCCAAAAGCAGAGGGAGCGTGGGGGGGTTGCACGCACGTGCTGGGTAGCGGGGCGCATTGAATTATGGGTGTGGGCACGCGTGTAAGCAATCCCCTTCGCTCCCCCAGCTTTTGGCACGCGATGGCAAAAAGGTTAGCCATCACTGACCTATACCATTTCAGACAAGTGACTGTCCAGTCTCTTCTTAAAAACCTCCAGTGATGGAGCGCCCAATATTTCAGGAGGCAAGCTGTTCCGCTGGTTAATTGTCCTCGCTGTTAGGAAGTTTCTCCTTAATTCCAGGTTGCTTCTCTCTTTTGATTAATTTCCAACTCTTATTTCTTGTCCTGCCTTCTGGTGCTTTGGAGAATATAATGTAGGCTAGACTGGAAAGCAAAAAAAATAAATAAAATAAATCTAGATAAAGCATTACAAGCAGTCCTTGACTTATAATCATTTGTTTAGGGACTGTTCAAAGTTACAATGGCAGTGAAAAAAAATGATTTATGATCATTTTTCACACTTATGATTATTAAAGCATCCTCATAGTCACCTGATCAAAATCTGAATGCTTGGCAACTGGTTCATATTTATGATGTTTATAGTGTCCCGGGGTCATCTTCAAAAGACATAGGGCCTGGGTACTTACGGGACCGCCTTCTGCCACCAATAGCCTCCCACCGGCCAGTACGCTCCCACAGAGAGGGACTCCTCAGAGTGCCGTCGGCCAGGCAATGTCGGCTGGCAACCCCCAGGGGGAGGGCCTTCTCTGTGGCGGCACCTGCCTTCTGGAACGACCTGCCCCCGGAGATACGTAGGATACCAGATCTCCATGCTTTTCGCCGTGCCCTTAAAACTTTTCTATTTCACCAAGCTGGGCTGGTGTAACCCTCCCTTAGATATTTTAATTGTAACGTATTTTAGCTGGGATGTTTTAAATCTGGGCCAAAACTTGTTTAATTCTTTTAATAATTTTAAATTTTGTATTGCGTGTATTTTATTCTTGGCTGTTCACCACCCTGAGTCCAGCAGGAGAAGGGCGGTATAAAAATTTAAATAAATAAATAAATAAACAGAACAGTTGCCTGTTCTGCCCCAGCTCCAGATTCCCAAGGATCGACAAGCTCAATGTCTTAGCCACCAAGCCACCACTTACTTACTTTCTTTCTTTCTTTCTTTCTTTCTTTCTTTCTTTCTTTCTTTCTTTCTTTCTTTCTTTCTCTTCCTTCCTTCCTTCCTTTCTTTTATTCTTTTCTTTTCTTTTCTTTTTTCTTTTCTTTTCTTTTCTTTTCTTTTCTTTTTGCTGCTTCTCTCAAGAAGGACCCCGAGCAACTTATAACGTTGTCCTACAAACCGTTTACGTGCTCAGTGTAAACAGCTCATCGGATGAAAAGCCTCTGACTTCTTCCCCTTTTTAGGAGGGCATCTGGCACTGCTCTTAATATATTGCTGCTGAATACCAGTGTCCATGGGTTAAGCATCCGATTTTTCTTTTCATATGGTGCGAGGCATATTGGCATCAATTTTTCCGTCTGCTTTCGATTCTTTGTCCGTGACAGATTTCACAGCAGGGAGTCGTTCTCTCACATATGGCCAGTAAATTAAAGAAACTTCCAAAACTTCTGTCTACGAGTTAATTTTAAAACCCAAAGAACAGAACAGTGCCTTAAAATAAAGAAAAGTCAAATTAGAAAACTGAAGATCTCTTTTCACTCGGAAAGGTTGAATGAGGGAACGATATCTACCTAGGGGCATTCTTTCCATTCGGGTCCATATGCTAGCTAGCGGATCGAGGCAAAATACTGTAAGCGTGGACACTGTCCCACCATGAAAATGTGAGTGAGGGAAAAAAATCCTCATATTTTGTATTTGTGGCTTCTAATCAACCTACCAGGCGATCAAATCATAGTTTGACTTTTATTTATCACCCTATCCTTTATCTACACCAGGGACGGAATCTCCCTCCTTGGGTTCAAAGAAGGCTGCATATAATTGCAATTTCTGACCATTGTGAAAGTTGTGTTTTCTTCTCATGTTGTAAGTCAGGGGTAGTCAACCTTTTTATACGTACCGCCCACTTTTGTATCTCTGTTAGTAGTAAAATTTTCTAACCGCCCACCAGTTCCACAGTAATGGTGACTTATAAAGTAGGGAAGTAGCACCGGCTACCAGCTCTGCTTGTCTGTTACAGCTGGGTGGTGTGGGGAGAGTTGCACGAGTTATTCTGGGACGAGGCTCTTTTGTTTGCGGTCGCACTATAGCGCCGATACGTTTCACGTGACGTGAACTAAACTTATGCGCGGGCGATACAAATAGTATGTTTTCAGAAATTTAAATTGTCACGGGGAATTTTATGAAAACCTAATGAAAATGTTTTTAAATAATGCTATGAAATTTTTTTTAAAAAGTCAATTAAATTAAAAAAAAGGAAAGTGCTTCAGTATCAGACAAAACCCCTACCGCCCACCATGAAAACTGGAACGCCCACTAGTGGGCGGTAGAGAGCAGGTTGACTACCACTGTTGTAAGTAATTGTTCCCCACATCCATTTTGGATTTTTCTAAATGGAATGGAATGGAATGGAATGGAATGGAATGGAATGGAATGGAATGGAATAGAATAGAATAGAATAGAATAGAATAGAATAGAATAGAATAGAACAGAACAGAACAGAACAGAACAGAATAACAGGGTTGGAAGGGACCTTGGACGTCTTCTAGTCCAACCCTCTGCTCAGGCAGGAAACCCTATACCATTTCGGACAAATGGTTGTCCAATCTTTTGTTAAAAACTTCCAGTGTTGGAGCATTCACAACTTCTGGAGGCAAGTTATTCCACTGGTTAATTGTCCTAACTGTCAGGAAGTTTCTTCTTAATTCTAGATTGCTTCTCTCCTTGATTAGTTTCCATCCGTTGCTTCTTGTCCTGCCCTCAGGTGCTTTGGAAAATAATTTGACCTCCCTCTTCTTTGTGGCAGCCCCTCAAGTACTGCAATACTGCTATCATGTCACCCCTAATTCTTCTTTTCTTTAGACTAGCCAAACCCAAATCCTGCAACCGTTCTTCATATGTTTTCATCTCCAGGCCTTAGTTGCTCTTCTCTGAGGAGAAGATAGTGGAAGACCAGACGAACAGGTCCTGTCTGAGCTCTGCCCACTTTCCCAAAAGGCCGCGCTTTGACTGAGATGGTGATCGGTGGCCAGGCCCAGGTCCCCTCATGTGATGGCCACTACCCCTCTCCTCAGGCTGCTTCAGGTGAGGGGCGAGCACTGCACAGCTGAAGAAAAGCGTTTCTCTCCTCGCTTTCCCACAGCTGCCAGCTGACTGAAGGAGCATACGGCAACTACGCAAAGTTGGATCAAATTCACCTTCTTCTCACACCCTCTGAGGTGCGCTCATTTACTTTTTATTTCCAATGACCTCACAAGGGCCAATAGAAATAGCACTTAGACTTATATACCGCTTCACAGTGCTTTCCAAGCCCTCTCTAAGCGGTTTGCAGAGTCAGCCTCTTGCCCCCAACAATTTGGGTCCTCGTTTTACCCACCTCGGAAGGGTGGAAGGCTGAGTCAACCTTAAGCCTGCTGAGATTCGATCTGCCGAACTGCTGGCAGCCGGTGATCAGCAGAAGTAGCCTGCAGTTGTTGTTTTTAGTTGCAAAGTTGTGCCAGACTCATCGCGACACCATGGACAACTTTCCTTCAGGCCTTCCTGTCCTCTACCATTCTCTGGAGTCCATATAAGCTCACGCCGACTGCTTCAGTGACTCCATCCAGCCACCTCGTTCTCTGCCGTCCCCTTCTTCTTTTGCCCTCGATCTTTCACAGCATTAGGCTCTTCTCCAGTGAGTCCTTCCTTCTCATTAGGTGGCCAAAGTATTTGAGTTTTATCTTCAGGACCTGGCCTTCTGAAGAGCCCTCAGGGTTGATCTCCTCTAGGACTGACCGGTTGGATCGCCTTGCAATCCAAGGGACTCGCAGGAGTCTTCTCCAGCCCCAGAGTTCAAAGGCCTCAATTCTTTGGCGTACAGTAAAGTACAGTACAGTACAGTAGCCTGCAGTTACTGCATTCTAACCCCTGCACCACCGCAACTCCTGTTAGTTTGCAATTGGGCTGTATAAGGCCTAGAGCTGTAAAATACCCAGGTCTGGTGTAGTGGTTAAGGCACCAGGCTAGAAAAGAAGAGATTATGAGTTCTAGTCCTGTCTTGGACCAGTCCGTCTCTTTCAGCCTACGAAGCCAAAAACCACTTCTGAAAAACCTCGCCAAGAAAACTGCAGGAAGTTTTTTTAAAAAAATCTGACCCAAAAGTCACAGCCCACCCTCCTATCTTCATTTTGATGTTTAATTCTTATTAAATATAATATAGGAGCCAGGCAGAGTTTCTTATGAATTCAAAGGCTGATCCTCAATTTTTTCCTATTGTGCCACAAAATCTATCTCCATATAAGCAAACCTCCTTGGGTTGACCCATTCTTGGATTTTCAATATAGACCATATTATGGACCATATTATGGAAACAGAGAAAATCTGAATGCAGGATCTTGGCTGTGGACCATTCCTGTTCAAGAATTCACCCACCAGTTATTTGTGCGGCCTTTAATAAAACCAATACAGCAAGGCTGCGGCCGTTTGATCCCACCAGCTGAACGGAGCCATCGGGAGTTAATATAAACACAAGCTTGTCATTAAATGCTGGCCTTGTGCAGCTCCTGCTGAGAAATATTGCCTGTGGCTTGCAAGTTGCCTCCCCAAGGCCTGTGTGACCATGCTAATTTAGCCCCGTGTAAAATGGGATCACAAACAAATTCCAACTCCTTCCTCCCTTCCTCCCTCCTCCCTCCCTCCTGTTCTGACCTAGGCTTCTTGAGTCAGTAAAACACACAAGTAGTCCCAAAAACCTCTTTTATTTCAACTGCTGTGAATTCTGTTCATTCACAGATGAGTCCCAAATAGTTGTAAAGAGTCCTTCGGGATAAGGCTGATAATCACCCACCTTTATCTCCCTTGACACGCTGCCAAAGACCTAATTGGCAAAGCCACACGGAGTCCAGAATCAAACAGAGCTTCCGACTTTAAACTGCACAGAATTAACAACGTTGCTTCCTGCAAAGGCCCACATGCCTTTGCTCCTCTTTTAAGTCTTATGGAAGGGGCCAATCATCTCCCAGCCCTACTCCCGTTTTATCTGTTCTTGTCTTCTGGCAGCCCTGCGCATGTACGAACTGGGAACAGGCTCCCCCAGTTCCTCTGCCTCGCTGAGGTCCGACTCTGGAGGCCCCGGAGGCAGCACATACCTTCCCAATGGCCTTTTCTCTGTCTCCAATGCAGAGCCCTTGTCCGAGCCTTCCCCAGACTCCAGGACTGACCCATGGTCCTCCCCAGCTTCCTCACTGTCCGACTCTGCTGCCAGCTCCGCAGGATGCCAGCGGACCACTACACCTCCCTCCCCTCCCCTCCTTTCCTTCCTCCTCCCTTCCTCCCTCCCTCCCCTCCTCCTTCCTTCCTTTCCTTCCTTCTTTCCTTCCTCCCTCCCTGCCTTCTTTCCTTCCTTCCTTCCTTCCTTCCTTCCTCCCTCCCCTCTTTCCTCCCTCTCTTCCTTCCTTCCCTCCCTCCTTCCTTCCTTCCTTCCTTCCTTCCTTCCTTCCTTCCTTCCTTCCCTCTCTCCCTCTGTCCTTCTCTTTCCATTCCTTCACTCCTTCTCTACCTCTTTCTCTTGGCCTGGTCTTGGATTGTCACAGGATTTGCACTAGATACTCAGCCGCAAATCTGCTAGGTTTTTGTGGTTTTTTTTTTTGCATACCTAAGTGTGTTGCCTGAACGCAACCACAAAGCAAGCCAACGCAGCTCCTGAGAGGGTACACTTCATAGTCTCATAGAAAGCCTTATCCAGCCTGTCTGATAAGCACCTTTCTGGAAGCAGAGACATCTTCAGAAGGGCCTTTAGACAGTTGCCTTCAGACAAGTTAATGAAATGATTCCATCCATGTATGAAGGCAGCTGATATCGAGAAAGACGGCTTGTGTCTTGCCAATAACTCACCCTGCGAGAGAGGAATAGATACAAGCCTGATGCGACCACTGGCAAGATCATGTGGGTAGAGATTAAACTTGGGCCCATAAATTCTCCTCTTTTCTGTATCTTCTGTCAGACCCCAAGAACCAAGAAAGACACTTGGAATTACAGGTAGTCCTTGACTTAAGGGCCACAACTGAGCCCAAACTCTTCTTAAAAACCTCCAGTATTGGGACACCCACAACTTCTGGAGGCAAGTTGTTCCTCTGATTAATTGTTCTAACTGTCAGGAAGTTTATCCTTAGTTCTAGGTTGCTTCTCTCCTTGATTAGTTTCCATCTATTGCCGCTTTTCCTGCCTTCAGGTGCTTCGGAGAATAGCTTGATTCCTTTTTTCTCGAGGCAGCCCCTCAAATATTGGAATACTGTTATCATGTCTCCCCCAATCCTTCTTTTCATTAAACACGACATACCCAATTGCACCCATAATGCAATGTGGCCTCCCCTGCGAATGCGTGCACGTCCCCTCCCATGTTCTCCCTACGCCCCCCCCCCCCCCCCCCGCCCCCCCCCCCCCCCTGGGCCTAGTAGGCCTCCATGTAGCCTCCTGGGCCCAAAAACAGGCCATGGAGGGGGATACTGTCCCCCCGTGCTCCCCCCACCCCACATGCATGCGCGTGCAACCCCCGCATGTGTGTGTGTCTCCCGCATGTGTCCCGCCCCCCAGTGGTGGGTTTCTCCTGGTTTGACCCGGTTTGGCAGAGCCAGTAGTGGTGACGATATGACGTCACCGAACCGGTTCTCTTTGTTCGGGAGCTGCCCGCCCTCGCGTTATTCTTACCTTTTATTTGGACCCGCCCCCAATCTATTCGCTGCCTCCCGAGTCCCAGCTGATCAGTTAGAAGGAAAAAAACTGTTTAAACTCTTGCCACGGGGCTTCAAAGGGCCGCCCTACAGCTGATCAGTGTTAAAAGGCAGTGTGGTGGTAGACCAGTGCGCTCGAAAAACAAATGGGTAGACCGGAACTCTCCAAGAACAAATGGGTAGACCGGTACAGCTCTGCAAGCAGTTAAAAGCCTGGTAGACCAGTACCTCTGCTAAATCCTAAAGAATTGTCACATGGCCATCAAACCACGCCCACAAAATAAGCCACGCTCACAGAACCGTAGTAAAAAAAAATTAGAACCTCACCCCCCAGTGCATCCTGAATATCAGCTGGATGGCGGGAGGCATGCTCGCATGCCCAGCGGAGCTGAGCTGGTGCCTGCAGAAAGGGCTCCCAGTGCCAGCTGTGGCACACATGCCATAGGTTCGCCATCCCAGTTCCCGGTGCCATAGGTTCGCCATCCCGGTTGCTAAGCCTTTTCTCACTCCCCCTTTCCCTTACCCTTCCCTCTCATTAAACCAATCAATAAAACACACACTGGGTTCTGAAGATCCCAGGGAATTATTTTGTATTCAGCCAAGATGTATCCATTTCCCATCGGAGCAACTTTTGATCGAATGTGGCATGATCAAGATTTTTTTTTTTTTTTTTTTTTTAGTATAGACACGTGCAATTCCGTTAACGCACTTGACAGAAAGCTACCGTCAGACCTTTTCAAAGGCTCTCAGGAGTTATTACTTGAGATTAACTCTGGCATGAGTCAAAAGAAAAAAGAAAAAAATAATTCAAGTCTTACTTAGATTTTGCCCGTGGCTCTACATTTGCAATTGAGCTCTTAAATGATGGGCAATTGAATCATAGGTGCTAATGAGTGAGGCTTAGTTAGCCAGGAGGGGTGAAGGAAAGAGGGCGCTGGAAATATAAGCGAAGTGTTAGCTTTCCTTGAGAAAAAATAGAAAAGTTAGGGGTGGCAGATATATCACTCGATGGGTTTTTTTTTTTTTAAGTCAAATTGTATTTTAATAATGGCCTTGCAGGCAAGGAGAAACAAGGCTGTGACTTCTCCAGCTGTAAAAAGTAGAAGTCTGTTTTCCCATTTGCAGGATTTTGAAGGTCAAATCCCTGCAATCCAAGTCTTACTCATCCATATGGACTAGAAATGCCACAATATGCAATCTTCACCGAGGCAGATTGTCTCCTGTTAATCTGTCCCTTTTTTTTTTGGTAACGCGTTCAGAAAAAGTACCGTATTGGATAGATTATAAATCCATTCAAGAATGACGAGCGATTACGGTAGAAGAAGCCTACTTTCGGAATTGGGAGCATTGGAGTCAGTGGGGAAATTCCAATTTTTTTTTACTACCAGTTCTGTGGGCGTAGCTTGGTGGGCATCCTGTGGCCTGGTGGGTGTGGCAGGGGAAGGATACTGGAAAATTTCCATTCCCTCCCCACTCCAGGGGAAGGAGACTGCAAAATCCCCATTCCCTCCCCACTCCAGGGGAAGGAGACTGCAAAATCTCCATTCCCTTCCCCACTCCAGGGGAAAG
>WNWU01000159.1:344210-362614 GCA_012654045.1 Ptyas mucosa
TCCTTCCTTCCTTCCTTCCTTCCTTCCTTCCTTCCTTCCTTCCTTCCCTCCCTCCCTCCCTCCCTCCCTCCCTCCCTCACCCCCTCCCTCCCCCTTCCTTTCCCAAAGATGCTGAAGAAGCTTCTTGGATGAGAAACAAAAGGTCTTCAAAGAAAAACCAAAAAATCCAATTGCCTCTTGAAAAAGCACCTTTGGGACAACCAACAAATGGATAGTAAGATAAGTGACCGATTTTAGGAGTCAATAGATGCTTGCCCAACGATAGCAAAGGAGTAATAATAAATCTATTTTAGATGTGCTAAAACCACTACCAATTCCTGTTTAATGCTTGTCAACAAACACCTATCTTCTAACTTTGTCTCATTCTGCCTGAATGAGCAACACAAACAGTTAAGACTTACAACATTCTCAAAGCAGAAAATGGCTCCGGAGTAGTTTAACAGCAGCAGAGAAAATGTTTCTTGTTTGATTTTTATTAACTGATTGACATGAATTAATGCATTAGGATATTTGATTGTGTCATAAAATGTGTATATGAACATCATGATTCAATTTAATGTGGCCATTACTGCTTGATGTGCCATTATATTAGACTAAATTAAAAGAGTTTTATGGAAAAAAAAATTACAATTAAAAGACTCAAAATTGATTACATTCATAACTTAGTGGTAGAGATTCATTCTTATTAATATTTGGGCGAATGATCATAAAACTGTGAACAAACAATAGGGGCTATTTGTGAGGGAGCAAAATTCAAGATGGTGACACTGAAGAGGAGAGAAGTTACGGGGCAGTAATGGCGAACCTTTTCGGCACTGAGTGCCGAAAAGGGAGCATGTGCACATCTGGGCCACAACCTGGAAGAGGAGCTGCCGAGGGCGCATGCACGCGCCTGAAAATGAACTTCAGTTTCAGTTTCAGCTACTGAACTTCCGGTTTCAGCCAGCTACTCTTCCGGGTTTCTGGCACGCATGTGCACACGACGACCAGCTGGCACTGATTGTCGCACACTGTTCTGCCCCAGCTATGGACCCCAAAGAACGTAGCTGTACAAACCTTAGTTTACTAAAATCAAATCAGTTTTTCCAACAAAGGCTGTTAATTAATTTTCTTAACAGCCTACAAGAATCCTAAGATAAAGTAATCACAATCTTACTATGGTTAGCAGAAAGCCCAGAAGCAATTTGCACCAAACTAAAAGCAAGGCACGAAGGAGAGTGAACGAAGTTGTTCCCTGCAAATTGCTTCAGTCGGCGTTCCTCCTTAAATAGGCTAAGGGAGTGGCCAATTAGCCCCAAGCCTTACTCTTGAGGACACCTCTTCCTGAGGAGCCACTCCTGCCTTTTGGCAGGTCTGCACGCCTGTGCATCGAGAAGAGGCTCCTTCTCTTCGTCCTCTTCACATAAGAGAGCTTCTGGAGGTTCTGAAGGCCCTGGCACCACATCTTCTCCAGCTTCCACATTGTCTGACTCGAGTACCAGCTGCACAGGCTGCTGGCGCAGCACCACACCAGCCTCCTCGTTGTCAGAATCAGCTACAATCTGCACAGGCCGCTGACGGGCCACAACACACACACATGTGCGCCAGAAACCCAGAAGAGGAACGGGCGATGCCTCAAGTGCCAGGCGACATAGCTCTGTGTGCCACTTTGGGCATGTGTGCCATAGGTTTGCCATCATGGTTATACAGCAGAGTGAAAGGAAACATGGAAACAATAAGAACACCAACAATTTAACCACATACTTCCACGACAATATCAAGAAGAGAAGAGCAACAAAGAGGATGAGGGGACCGGAGACTAAAACATATGAAGAACGGTTGCAGGAACTGGGTATGTCTAGTTTGATGGAAAGAAGGACTAGGGGTGACTTGATAGCAGTGTTCCAATATTTGAGGGGCTGCCCCAAAGAAGAGGGAGTCAAGCTATTCTCCAAAGCACCTGAAGGCAGGACAAGAAGCAATGGATGAAGAAGTGGATCAAGGAGAGATCCAATCTAGAACTAAGGAGAAATTTCCTGACCATGGGAACAGTTAATCAGTGGAATGACTTGCCTCAAGAAATTGTGGCTGCTCCATCATTAGAGGTTTTTAAAAGAGATTGGCCAGCCATTACTCTGAAATGGTATATGGCAGTGATTCAACATGAACCTCCTTTAAATACCTGTTATGCAGTGGTGAAATCCAATTTTTTTTTTACTACCGGTTCTATGGGCGTGGCTTGGTGGGCATCGCTTGGTGGGCATGGCAGGCGAAGGAAACTGCAAAATCCCCATTCCCACCACTCTCTGGGGCCAGCCAGAGGTGATATTTGCCAGTTCTCCAAACTACTCAAAATTTCCACTACCGGTTCTCCAGAACCTGCTGGATTTCACCCCTGCTGTTGTGGCCATGGACCACTAAGACTTAACTCAAGATTTAAATCATAACATTTCTTCATTTCATGGACCCCCTTGTGTGATGCATTGTGGGCCCCCAGAGGTCTCCAGACCACAGCTTGAGAACGACTGGTATAAGGTTTCCTGCTTGAGCAGGTGGTTGGATTAAAAGACCTCCAAGGTCCTTTCCAACTCTGTTATTCTGTTAATTAATCTAAGACACCATCTTCTTGATCCCCATGTCCTCCAGACTTCCATTATTATGTCTTGGCTAACTTCCAACACATAGACAGGGCTCCACATTTGGCAAGACTGATATAATGTGAAGAAAAGTAAGGAGAAGGAATGAAAGCACCTTGAGATCAAGTAACGATGGACTGACTGTACCATTAAACAGAGTAATGCTATTAGCTCAAGCAGCAGACGGTGTGTAACATGAAATGAAAACAAGCACCTCAGATAACTGAATGAAACCTGCTTTGTTATACGCCAGAAGGAAGACACTTGTCTACGCTGATCTTTCAACATCCTTTTTAGATGTGAGGAGAAACATACTGAATGGATGCTCCAAAATTAGTTTTTGTCCTTTTGGAGACTTCTGAAATGACAACGAGACTGTCTTGAGCAATCCGCAGGTAGAGATCATATTTAGGCCCCCACTTGGCGTGACATGATATATAGTGGTACCTCAGTACCCATCGTTAATTGGTTCTGGGAGATACGAGTATTAAAAATGACAAGCACCAAACAAATCACGTGACTTATCATTGTGGCCTTTTGTTTTGACCACAAAGGGTAGCGAGTCACAGGGCAGCCAACACTGACAAGTTCTACCTCGTGCGTCAAATACCAGACAAACAACGAGTACTGGGATAAAACTTTCATGTCAAAATGCATCAAATGCCAAATTTGATGAGTTTTTGAAGCAGTTGAATACCAAGGTATGACTGGATTGACAGCCCTAATCCAAAACACCATGTCCATCAATCCCAACTGAGTAGGACAGGGGTGTTAAACACAAGGCCTGTGGGCCAGATCCAGCCTGCAATGTGGTCGGGACCGGCCCATGGGGCCATCCTGGAAAATGTAAGGGGGCCGGCCTACATGGCTTCGGCCTGGTCTACCCAATGCAAAGAGGAAACATGACAGCAGTTTGGGGAGTGGCGTCAAGTTGGCCACACCCACTCAGTTGGCCTTGCCCAGTGAATAGTATCAAGCTGTCCAGGCCCATCCAGTTGGCCACATCCACCCAGTCAATCATGTCCCCCCCGCAAAGGTCAACCACAACCCTGATGTGGCCCTCAATGAAATTACGTTTGACACCCCAGAGTAGGGCATCACTCCTTACAAAGCTTTTACAATCTGCAGTTGAAAATAAGGTGCTGACATTTTTTTGTTATGCTACACAATACGTTGTTGTTTGGTTTTCCACTGTCTGTTGGAGTTTGCCCGAACTCGTTGTGTTGGTGACCCTATCTAACCATCTCATCCTCTGCCATTCCCTTCTCCTTTTGCCTTCCGCTTTTCCCAACATCAGGATCTTTTCCGATGAGTCCTTTCTTTTCAGTAGGTGGCCAAAGTATTTGAGCTTCAGCTTCGGTATCTGTCCTTCCAAAAAACAGCCAAGGTTGCTTTCCCGACTGGAACTTCTTGAAGTCCAAGGGACTCCCAAGGGCCTTCTCCAACATCATAATTTGAATTGTGCCGACTTCGGTCTGATCTAAGCGTAGTACATAAATTATCTGCCACAATGTCCTATCTGTCAGTGACTACTTCAGCTTCAACCACAACAATACACGAGCAAACAATAGATACAAACTCAAGGTAAACCGCTCCAAACTCGATCGCAGAAAATACGACTTCAGGAACAGAGTGGTCAATGCCTGGAATGCACTACCTGACTCTGTGGTTTCTTCCCCAAACCCCCAAAACTTTAACCTTAGACTGTCTACTGTTGACCTCACCCCATTCCTAAGAGGTCTGTAAGGGGTGTGAATAAGTGCACTAGCGTGCCTACCGTCCCTGTCCTAATATTCCTTTTTACTCTTACTCTTTTCATGCATTCAAATTATGTTTATACTTTTACCTGTTATCTTATATATGCTTGACAAATAAATAAAATAAATAATTAAATAAAAAGCATGATGTGTACAATCTACAAAGGGGTGCTGATCGGTGGTGGGATTCAGCCGGTTCAGACAGTTCAAGCGAACCTGTAGTGGCGACCTGCAGGTGGGTTCGCCCCCCGTCCCGGCATTATGCCGTCCTATTTAGCCACATTTTCTAAGCCACGTGCATGCGTGCAAGCCGTGCGCGCAAGCAAAGCGCATGTGTGAAAGGCGCGCATGCTCACATTTTCAGTGTGAGACGAACTGGTGGTAAAATTTTGTGAAACCCATCTCTGCTGCCGATCATGTGCAGCCTGCAAGCCACAACGTATGACTTCTTCTCCACTCCTTGCCTGCTCCTTGCATTGCATTTCTTCCTGTGGGCCCCTGCCCAAGCCTGGCGAGCGACTTTTTATTGGCAGAAAGAAAAACTTGTGTGATCTATTAACTTACTTTTTCAACAATTAAACTAATCATTATACAGCACGAGAAGGGAAAGAAGTAAATACTGTACAGTCTCTAATCCTAGAGGGAGTGTTAATCAAAACAAAATTATGTTACATTATCCAAGCTGTCAATATTAATTTTAATCTCATTTGCAGCTAGAGCAAATCCTGTAACAGCATAAATAATATATTGGGATTTATTTCCTAATAGGAGCCTTTGATTGTTCAGTTACAAGCAAATGAGATAAATTAAACCCAGAAAAGAAGAGGTGTGATCCAAACCAAGCTTTAATGAGAAAAGAGGAGACTTTTCAAAGATCTCTACAAACAATTTTTGCAAAGACCCAGAAAAATGGAAGTCAGTTTTTATTTTGGTATTAATCTGACTACTTTCAGGTTTGAATCTGGGTTATAAGGAGCTCTTGGGAGGTTCATCATAATTTTGAATGGACAATAAGTCAGTGTTGAAATCCAATTTTTTTTTACTACTGTGGGCGTGGCTTGGTGGGCTTGGTGTGGCTTGGTGGGCATGGCAGGGGAAGGATACTGCAAAATCCCCATTCCCACCCCACTCCAGAGGAAGGATACTGCAAAATCCCCATTCCCACCCCACTCCAGGGGAAGGATACTGCAAAATCCCCATTCCCTCCCCACTCCTGGGGGAAGGATATTGCAAAACCTCCATTCCCACCCAACTCTGGGGCCAGCAAGAGGTGGTATTTGCCGGTTCTCCGAACTGCTCAAAATTTCCGCTACCGATTCTCCAGAACCTGCTGGATTTCACCCCTGCACTAATGTTGTGGCACGTCAGTGGCCTGTGCAGATTGTAACTGATTCAGACAGCGAGGAGGCTGGTGTGGTATTGCACCAGCTGGCACTCGAGTCAGACAATGAGGAGGCTGGAGAAGATGTGGTGCCAGAGGCAGGGATTCAGTCGGAGCTTTCAGAACCTCCAGAAGCTTCTTTAAGTGAAGAGGACGAAGAGGAGGAGCCTCTTCTTGAGGCACAGGCGCTCAGAGCTGCCAAAAGGCAGGAGTGGCTCCTCAGGAGGAGGTCTCCTCGAGAGTAAGGCTTGGGGCTAATTGGCCACTCCCTTAGCCTATTTAAGGAGGAACGCCGACTGAAGCAAATTGTAGGGAACAACTTTAGTTCATTCTCCTTCGCGTCTGGATTCTCTGCGAATTGCTTCTGGGCTTTCTGCCAACCTTAGTAAGATTGTGATTACTTTATCTTTGGTTTCTTGTAGGCTGTTAAGAAAGTTTATTAACAGCCTTTGTTTGGAAAAGACTGAGTTATTTTAGTAAATTTAAGTTTTGTACAGACTTTGTGTGTGCTGTGTTCTTTGGGGTCCGTAGCTGGGGCAGAACAACTAAGTGGCAAATCATAAGTCGAGTAGTGTATGTTTTGGAGGAACTTCAGGCAAAAATGCAAGCAGGAGGACACTTTCTCTTGATCTTTGGGTCAATTTTGTCTCCTTCTATTCATTCTCTTCCTCTTTTCACTACAGGTAGTCCTCAACTTACAACAGCCGTGGTCACTCTTCGAATTTACAACGGCACTGAAACATCCAACTGTTTTTCACATTAGTGAACTTTCCAACATCCCCATAGTCACGGGATCAAAATTCAGACACTTGGCAACTGGTTCATATTTACGTGATCCCCTTTTGCGACCTTCTGACAAGCAACGTCAATGGAGAAGCCAGATTCGCTTAACGGTCGTGTGACTCACTTAACAACTTCAGTGATTCAATTAAGAACTGTGGCAAGGAAGGTCATAAAATGGGGCGAAACTCCCTTAACAAGTGTCTCGCTTAGCAGCAGAAATGTTGGACTCGTAATTGTGGTCGTAAGTCGAGGACTACTTTAGCAAGCATGGGTGTATAGCAAGCAAAACGAGAAGGGCAAGAAGCTCTGAGGGAAACAAGAAAAGCATCCTCTACTGATTCCTGTTATGAGCATCAACAGATGCCAAACTTTGTCAATTGAGAGGCCAGTAGAAAGCACTGCAATAATAATAATAATAATAATAATAATAATAATAATAATAATAATAATAGTAGTAGTAGTAGTAGTAGTAATAGTAATAGTAATAGTAATAGTAATAGTAATAATAATTTACATCCATGAAGTGACATCGACAGGTTGTACCTGCCAAGAAAAATAGAGGGCAGAGGACTATTGCAAATCCGTCAAACTGTAGAAGAAGAAAATTGAAGTTTGAATGATTATGTGAACCAAAGTGCAGAAAGTGCAAAACTCTGGGAGTTGAAGTCCACAAGTCTTAAAGTTGCCAAGGTTGGAGACCCCTGCTCCAAAGTACTTGAGGGCAGGACAAGAAGCAATGGATGGAAAGCAATCAAGGAGAGGACCAACTGTTGTGACCTAGGCTTATTGAGTCATTAAAACACATGAGTAGTCCCAAAAATCTTTTATTGCAACAGCTGTGAATTACTTTTATTCACAGCTGAGTCGCAATTAGTTGCAAAAAGTCCTTCGGGAGAAGTCCTTCGGGATAATCACCAACCTTTATCTCCTTTGACATGCTGCCAAAGACCTACTTGGCAAAGCCACACGGAGTCCAGAATCAAACAGAGATGCCGACTGGGAACAGAATTAACAAATTAATTAAATTAAATTCTTTGTCGGAAAACAACGTTGATAGATTTGTTTCTTGCCTTGCTGCATTTATTTCTTGTCGGCGTCTTCTGCTTCTGAACTTTTGCCAAGAAAAGCCTTTGGCAGATTGCTACAGTAGACCAAAGTTGGTGATAAGGCTGAAGAACTGTGTTATGTAGTATTTGTTTTGAATTAGTTTGGACTATGCTGAGAATGAGTTAATGCTCAGCTGTTCTAATAAAATCTGTTTGTTTAGAGCTGATTGCGTCTGATAATACCTAATTTATAATACCTAATATTTGGGTCTAGGTCACAACAGGTATAGGGTCTCCTTTTTGAGGAAGGGGTTGGACTAGAAAACTCCAAGGTTCCTTCCAGGTCTATTATTCTGTATTCTGTTTATCATAAGACATTTGGTATTGTGTATTGTCAGTTTCTTCTAGGAGGTCTTCCCTCCTTGAACGCCAAGGTGGTCTCAAACCCTCTGGCTCCCTCTGTACGATATCACATCGCATCATGTTTTCTTCCAGAAACATCTAACAAACCCACCTAAGTTATTAATGAAGTCTTTGTTCCATAACTGCCTTCTTCCTTGGGAGAGATTTGCCGAAGGTGTACATTCAAGTATGTAGCACGTTCTTCCCACTGAAAGGACTTTTTCCCTTGCTTTAGAAGAGTAATTGAAATGTTTATGACAGAGACCGCTTTAGAGCTTTATTATTAATTTGCCTGCCTCCTTTTCTTGATAATTCAAGTTTGATGTTGTCACTGTTTTTTCTCCTCAGCACAGTGGGTTCAGAGCTGTCACTGCGAAAATGTCTATCGGTGATTCAAACGGACCACCTTTGATAAGCTATCAGACATTACATTTAATGGCTTTTTAAAGGAAAATCCCTGAAGGCTAGTGGAAGGTTTCCCCTCCCCCCCACACCCGAAATACCTCCCTGCTTTCCCTCCACTTTTCTATTACTGTAAATTTTCTGCTATATTCTGAGAGAAAACGTCTCCAGACTTAAGGTCAGGAAGCAGGAATGAAGTCAGTTATGATCAGAGGTGGGTTTCATATAATTTTAGCACCGGTTCGCCGCGCCCTGAAAATGTGAGCGTGCGCATGCACGCGGCCTTCCGTGCATGCGCTTTGCTCGCACACGCAGCTTGAACGTATGCGCACAGTTTAGAAAATGTGGCTAAATAGGACGGCATAGCACCAGAGCGGAGCGGAGGGTGAAAAACAGGTTACTTCCTGTAATGACAACCGGGAAGTAATTAAAACCAGGAAGTAATGACAACCGGGCAGATGGGCGGAGCCTCGTGCTGCCGTCGCTACTGGTTCTCTGAACCACCTACCGCCATCGCTAGCTGTTTGGCCGAACCGGTCCGAACCAGTAGCATTTCACCCCTTGGTGGGCGGGCCCACCCACAGGTCATTGACAGGTAGGACATTGTGGCAGATAATTTTACGTACTACACTTAGGTCAGACTGAAGTCGGCATAGATCTAAGTTGTCTAAGCCCAAAATTTGGAGTCTGGTGGCGTAAGGTATTTTATTGCGGGTAGAGAAAAGGAGGACTCTTCTCATAAAATATCTCTGGACTCTCTTGATTGTATTTATGTCCAGACAGATGAGCTGTATTCAAGAACTGGTCTAGCAAATGTTTTGTATGCTCTAGTTAGTAGTACAACATTAACAGAGAAGAAGCTATGCAAGATTAGGTTAACAACTCTTAATGCCTTTTTGGCAATGTTGTTACAGTGGGCTCTGGCACTTAGATTTTAGAAATGAGTATTCCAAGATCCTTGACAGAATGATTTGTGTGTGTGTGTGTGTGTGTGTGTGTGATTATATAGATCCCGTGCTTCTGGATTCTGAGTTCTGATTCTGGCTTCTGCTGCATGGGTGTTGTATGCATGCATCATCTTTATATTACTGTATATAAAAAAGTGTCTTTTATACATGAACCCTGCTGAATTATTTACTTGTGTGCTGGTTGGATTGCTGCAAACTCTTAACACCTTCTCCTAGAAGAATGAAATACTTTGAGAAATATTGAAAAGGGCAGAATATTATATTTCCCCTAAAAGAGAAATAGAAATCTTAAAGGAAACTGAAACTCAGAGCCACGGTTCCCTGTCCCCAACCAGATACTAAACTGAGGCCAGCTTTTAGAAATGCGGATTTAGATTCAACTTGTGGGAACCATAATTGTCCCTAGGTGCCTAAGGATAAATCCAGCACTCTGGAAAATTCCCAGGAATCCTAATATGTTGGGTGCTTCTGATCCAGATGTCAAGGTGAAGAAAGGAAGGACAGAAATGGGGTCAAGACATACCCCGGGATGCTCAAAGATGCTTTAAAGATTAAATCTGATTGCACAGAAGCCATACAGATGTTGTAGATATGGGCTGTGTGAACTGAAGCTTTGATTTAAAAGTATTTGATTACTTCTCCAATGCTCCCATAAAACACCTTCCGAATCCGACTAATGGCTCCTTAAATCAAACTGGATGCCTCCAAATCATTTTGATAACACAAAGGGCTTTTTGCACAAAACACCATTTCCTCCCGGTTTTATTTCCTTCTGACAATCCAAAACCAAATCAATCCAATTCAACAAGTAGATCCAAAGGATCGAATCAAGTTCATGATCTAAATCAGATCAGAGGCAAGTTGCTTGCCTGTACTCTATACCAGGGGTCTGCAACCTTAAACACTCAAAGAGCCATTTGGACCCGTTTACCACAGAAAAGAAATCACCGGGAGACACAAAACCTGGGTGGGCGTGGCCAACTCGATGTCACTCACTTCCACCCAATCACATGACACTCCCCCAGCCACGCTTACCTGGGTTTTGTGGCTCCTGGTGTTTTCTTTTCTGTGGGAAACATCTCTCTCTCTCTCTCTCTCTTTATCTTGCTCTTTCTCCCTCTCTGTGTCTCTCTTTCTCTCTCTGTCTCTCTTTCTTCCTCTCTGTCTCTCTGTCTCTCTCTCTCGTGGGTGTGGGTGTGTTTATCAGAGGTAGTATTCAGCAGGTTCTGACCAGTTCTGGAGAACCGGTAGCAGAAATTTTGAGTAGTTCAGAGAACTGGTAGTAAAAATTCTGACTGGCCCTGCCCCCATCTATACTCTGCCTCCCGAGTCCCAGCTGATCGGGAGGAAATGGGGATTTTGCAGTAACCTTCCCCTGGAGTGGGGAGGGAATGAGGATTTTACAGTATCCTCCCCTGCCACACCCTAAGCCATGCCCACAGAACCAGCAGTAAAAACTTTTGAATCCCACCACTGGTATGTGTGTTTGTGTGTGTATGTTCCCTCTTGAACCATTTCCAAAATCATATCTATTGTACAGTGCAGGTGTGTCCGACTTTGGCAACTTTAAAACCTGTGGACTTCAACTCTCAGAATTCCTGGGTTGGGAATTCTGGGAATTAAAGTCCACAGGTCTTAAAGTGACCAAGGTTGGACATCCCTGGCATAGGGTGAAGCCAGCAGAGATCTGTTGAAATAAGACTCTCAAAAGGCATGTTGATGTATAAAACAGCGTTAGCAAAAAGCACTAGGCATGTCGTATTTTTAATTACATGTCTCTGTCCCCAACAACACAGAGCAATTAAAGCTAATTGTTTCTATTTTATTATACAAATGGAATTAGGAAGGCATGACCGAAAACTCTGCAAAACATAAACACTTTCTCTCCCTCTCTCCCCCCCCCTCCCCCACCCCCGGCTCCCACTTCCAGAGAATATTTTGCACTCTAAACACACTTCAGATTTAGCGGTGTTTAATTATGCATCGCCCCATTCAGTCAGATGCCTTTGCCGTGCGCTGAGAAGTTGACTCTTTCAAAAACTCCCACTTCCTCCCTGTGGATGTTCTGTCTCCTCTCTGAGCTGAAAGCATCCAGGGTATCTTCAGCTCTTTGGTTTTTGGCAGCTGTCACCTTTAAATGCTTTCATAGCCATGGAAGAGGCTCACCAGCCAGCACCGTGGCCGGCACACAGGCACCAGCAGTTTGACAGGTGTTGAGTACGCTGCCCAGAAGACAGGGCCAAATGAAAAAACACACACAAAAAAAGGTTCTGTGGACTCCGAATATGATTTATGCAACGTACTACAAAGCAACAACACATCAAGAGTGTTTAATTGTCCGTTTCAGCTCCCTGAGCCCTTTGCTAAAGGAAGGAAGGAAGGAAGAGAGGGAATGTATTATTGGAACAGTCGTGCGCCAGTGTGGATATCTCCCGGATTTGTTTAAACGTATGCAGATCGGGCTCGCGATTCAGTAAAAATCTGCTTGTATCTCCCTTCAGTTTGCCTCACCCAGCAGAGATGTTTTATTCAGAGGAAAGTAGGTCTTTATTTCCAACAATGCCTCTTTGACGCCTGTTGTTGACTTGTATTAAAATAGCAATAGCACTCAGACTTATATACCGCTTCGTAGTGCTTTTACAGCCCTCTCTAAGCGGTCAGCCTACTGCCCCCAACAATCTGGGTCCTCATTTTACCCACCTCGGAAGGATGGAAGGCCGAGTCAACCTTGAGCCTGGTGAGATTCGAACTGACGAATTGCAGGCAGCCGTCAGTCAGCAGACGTAGCCTGCAGGATTGCACTGTAACCACTGCGCCACCGTGGCTCATTTGCTGCCTATCTCTAACCACTGCACTACCTTGGCTCTGTGAATACTGTCAATACTGTGAAAAGTTGGAATATTTGTGTCCAGTTCTGGTCACCGCAATACCCAAAAAATGCTGAAACCTTAGAAAATGTGCAGAGCAGAGAAACAAAGATTAGGGGAATGGAATCTAAATTATATGAAGAATGGTTGAAGGACGAGGTATGTCTAGCCTATCGAACAGAAGGATTGTGGTGGTGGTGGGACATGATAGCAATAGCTAATATACATATATATTACTATATACTTAATATAGTATATATTTAATATACTATAGACTTATATAGACTTATATACCGCTTTACAGTGCTTTTACAGCCCTCTCTAAGCAGTTTACAGAGTCAGCCTATTGCCCCCAACAATCTGGGTCCTCATTTTACCCACCTCAGAAGGATGGAAGGCTGAGTCAACCTTGAGCCTGGTGAGATTTGAACTGCCAAATTTCAGGCAGCCAGCAGTCAGCAGAAGTAGCCTGCAGTACTGCACTCTAACCACTGCGCTACCATGGGTCATGATAGTTGTCTTCCAGTACTTGAAGGGCTGTCACAGAGAAGAGGGGGTTGACTTATTCTCCAAAGCACCAAAGGGCAGGACAAGAAGTAATGGGTGGAAGTGTCTTAGAGATCCAACCTAGAAGTACAGCTAGTTCTCAACTTAAGTTGAAAATTAAACCCCTACATTTTTGTTGCTAAGTGAGACAGTGGTTAAGTGACTTTTGCCCCATTTTACGACATTTCTTGCCACAGTTGTTAAGTGAATCACTGCAGTTATTAAGTTAGTAACACCGTTGTTAAGTGAATCTGGCTTCTCCATTGACTTTGCTTGTCACAAGCTCACGTGGCCCTGGGACATTACAACTGTCCTAAATATATGCCAGTTGCCACGTGTCTGAATTTTGATCACGTGAACACAAGGATGCGGAAATGGTTGTAAGTGTGAAAAAGCGTTTTTAAGTGTGTCATGAGACATTTTTTTCACTGCCACTGTAACTTTGAATGGTCACTACACGAATGGTTGTAACTAGACATCTACCTGTAAGGAGAAACTTTCAGACAGCGAGAATTGACCAATGGAATAGCTTGTCTCCTGGAGTACTCCATCACTAGAGGTTTCAAAAATAGACTGGACAACCATTTGATTGGAATGGTATAGAATAGAATAACAGAGTTGGAAGGGACCTTGGAGTCCAACCCCCTGCTTAGGCAGGAAACCCTACACCACTTCAGACAAATGGTTGTCCAACATCTTCTTAAAAACTTCCAGTGTTGGAGAATTCACAACTTCTGGAGGCAAGTTGTTCTACTGATTAATTGTTCTAACTGTCAGGAAATTTCTCCTTAGTTCTAGGTTGCTTCTCTCCTGGATTAGTTTCCACCCATTGCTTCTTGTCCTGCCCTCAGATGCTTTGGAGAATAGCTTGACTCCCTCTTCTTTGTGGCAGCCCCTGAGATATTGGAAGACTGTTATCATGTCTCCCCTAGTCCTTCTTTTCATTAAACTAGACATACCCAGTTCCTGCAACCGTTCTTCATATGTTTTAGCCTCCAGGCCCCTAATCCTCTTTGTTGCTCTTCTCTGCACTCTTTCTAGAGTCTCCACATCTTTTTTACATCGTGGCGACCAAAACTGGATGCAGGATTCCAAGTGTGGCCTTAGGCATTATAAAGTGGTATTAACACTTCACGTGATCTTGATTCTATCCCTGTTTATGCATCCTAGAACTGTGCTGGCTTTTTTGGCAGTTGCAGCACTCTGCTGGCTCATACCGTGTTTCCCCGAAAATAAGACCCTGTCTTATATTTTTTTTGAACCCTGAAATAAGCGCTTGGCCTTATTGCCATCTGCTCAAAAGCCTGATTGGGCTTATTATCAGGGGTTGTCTTATTTTGGGGGAAACAAGGTATTTAAATGATTGTCCCCTAGGACTCCAAGACCCCTTTCACAGTTACTACTATCGAGCGAGGTATCACATATCCTGTACCTGTGCATTTTGTTTTTCTTGCATAAGGTCTTCTACCTTGAACAGGGGACTGGACTAGAAAACCTCTGAGGTCCCTTTCAGCCTATGTTCTATATCAGTGAAGCAATGTTTTCCCTCCATCCTGTGGTGGGTTTCAAAATTTTTTACTACTGGTTCTGTGGGTGTGGCTTTGTGGGCATGGCAGGGGAAGGATACTGTAAAATCTTCATTCCCACCCCACTCCAGGGTGTTCTGCCCCAGCTCTGGATTCCTGAGGATATTGACACACACCAATGATTATCAAATTTATTAAGTAGCAAGAATAAACAAGACCGGCAAAGATTGGCAACCAGCCTAGAAAACAAGATACGATAAACCAAAATACTCTGATAATAAATATGAGTTGTTTCCAGCAAGAAAGCACTTAAATAGGCCAAGGGAGTGGCCAATTATCCTCAAGCCCTACTCTTGAGTAGACCTCCTCCTCCTGAGTAGCCACTCCTGCCTTTTGGCAGCCCTGTGGGCTCGAGCATTAAGGAGAGGCTCCTCCACTTCGCTCTCTCCACTGGAAGGAGCCATTGGAGGTTCTGAAGACCCTGACTGAGTCTCTGCCTCTGGCACCACATCTTCTTCAGCCTCCTTGCTGTCCGACGCGAGTTCTGGCTGTGCAGGCTGCTGGCGCGACACCACACCAGCCTCCTCGTCATCAGAATCAGCCACGATCCGTGCAGGCTGCTGGTGGGCCACAACACAGGGAGAAGGTTACTGCAAAATCCCCATTTCCTCCCAATCAGCTGGGACTTGGGAGGCAGAGAATAGATGGGGGCAGGGCCAGTCAGAATTTTTTGTACCGGTTCTCTGAACTATTCAAAATTTCCACTATCGGTTCTACAGAACTGGTCAGAACCTGCTGCAACCCACCTCTGCCTCCATCCTGAGAATTTAATAATGGTCTAGTTTAAAGTCTTCTGGAAATCGGATTCTTGGTACTTTGTATGTGATTTAGTGGGCCTCAGCTCATGGAGCCTTGGGTCACGCTCAGACATCTCAAAGCAATAACTGGAGGAAAATCAGAATGGCTTTTAGTCTAAAGATGCTGAGTTATTCTGGAGTCACTCCACCGACCCAACCAAAGGCATCTGAAAAGCTTTTCCGAATGGCGTCTCCCTAGCATCCCTGAGTCTGAGGCTTTCCCCTAAGTGGCTTTTACGATGCTTTAAGTGTCCCCTTGGGTGAGAAATACAGCCATTTCCCTGAATGGGTTTTTAAGTGATCCTAATGGTAGTTGGAAAATTGCCTTTCTTAACCTCAAAGTCTTTCCTTGGGAGAGCCTGGAGCAGACCTTTACAATTCTCTGCATAGAAACCGACCCAAAATGAACGTTCCTCGCCAACGAGTCCTTGTTAATCGGGTGACATCCCCAGGAAGTAGAAAACATCTGTTAATAACAAAGAGGATTTGGATGTCTCTTCCTTGGTATTTCTCAAAGAGCCGTCAAGAAGCTGTTAGAAGTTTGGTACCCATTTTCCTGTACCGCAAATCTCAAAGGGATGAATGAAGCTCATTCAAGCAATGCTAACTGGGACAAGGGAGATGCTGAAAGGCAGAACATTAACGATGCCTTCTAAACATTTAGCCATCTAACCATTAACCATTTCTTGAGGATAAAAAGAAACCAGATTAATTGAGGCCTAGTTTCAGAAAAATTGTGGTTCGTAGAGGTTTGGGAGAACCTCTAGCTAAGATTCTGTGCAATTTGGAAATCCCACTCCTGGCTGGCTCCGCCCCGCCCCGCCCACCCCTCCCAGGAGTCCCCACGCGGCCCGGTTTGGATGCAGGTAAGTGCAGGGTGTGTGCAGAGGCTCAGGGAGGTCAAAAAATGGGCCTACTGGAAGTTCGTGACGTTCAGGCCCATTTCCGGCCTCCAGAGGGCCTTCGGAGCCTGGGGAGACTATTTTCACCCTCCCAGAGGCTCAAGGAAAGCCTTTGGAGCCTGGGGAGGGCAAAAATACCCTCCCCGCCATGGTGCAGGAGGCTGACTAGGCCACGCCCACCATGGTCACACCTACCCAGCAACCAGGTAGAGAACCCCTTGCTAAAATTTTTGAAGCCCGCCCCTGATCTTATCTCTACTCAGAAGAGAAAGCATAGGCAGTCAGACCAGAATCTAAAATGGGAACCCAAAGGTGCTTTTTATTTTCCAAGAGGCAACTGGACTGTTTTTGTTTTTCCTTGAAGACGTTTTGCTTCTCATCCAAGAAGCTTCTTCAGTTCTGACAGAATGATGGGGAACGGAAGGATTTATATTCCTTCAGTCATCTGGTCATTAGCTCTCTTTGTGAGAATCGTAGAGGCCACTTGGAGGCTTATCTGTGTCCTCGGGATCACCTGAATTAGAGTGCAAATGGATGTGGAGTCTTCTTGGAACTACTGAAAGGACTATGTTGTAAAAAGGAGATAGCTGGTGTTGTATCTGCCCCCCCACTCCTGTTAAGAGAGGGCTGTTTAATTTTAATAAAATGGCCTTTTGACCCTCTTTCAAACCAGTGTTCCTTTCTGTCCAGAATGTGGAATTTGTTGTCTTTAAAAGAGTATCTTTTAAATGCAGATGGACTGCTGAATCTAGTCCTGATAGGTTTGTTCTCCTGTGTCGTGCCATGAGTTTATGAAATGGTTGTTTTGTTTCCCCAATGTACAGATACAGTACAGACCGCAAACATTTCATATTTTGACCTATTATTATTATTTTTTTCAAATGCAGGTGGACTGCTAAATCTTGTCCTGATGGGTTTTTTCTCTTTGAAAGACGGGTCCAAGAAAAAAAGCACCTTTGGGACAACCATGACCTGGATGACTGAGAATCTCCATAGACTTCTATAATGGGAACCCTTAATGTCAACCGCTGAAGTAGGAACTATTATTGAGAATTGCCCGCAAGACAGCATGATCAAATAGATAAAGTAAGAGGAATTAAGTGTCCCCCGAAGGTGGTTCTAACAGATCCGAGCTGTATGTTTTCATCAGGTTTTCCTCAAATATAATTATATTGGGAATACAATCTGGATGGCTGAAGATGCTGAGAACTGGGATCTCTGCATATGTATTGTGCATACCAGAGTAGAGAAAGTAGATTGAGGTTTGACAACTTTTATCTAAACCACGGGTGTCCAACTTAAAAATCTGTGGACTTCAAATCCCAGAATTCCCCAGGCTGGTTGGGGAATTCTGGGGGTTGAAGTCCACAAGTCTTAAAGTCATCGAGGTTGGATCAGGGGTGAAATCTACTTACCTTCCTTACCGGTTCGGAAGTGCATGGTAAAAAACACATTACTCCCTGGTTAAAACCAGGAAATAACGACACCTGGGAGGGTGGGCGGAGCCTCGTGCCACCATCGCTACCGGTTCTCCGAACCACCTGCCACAATCGCTACCGGATCGCCCAATCCGGGCCGAACCGGGAGCATTTCACCCCTGGATTGGACACACGGATCTAAATCTTATGACCATCATATTCCTGTCATTTTAATGTGGTTCTTTCAAAACTGAGTGCATTTCATCTGTATGCCATATGAAAAAAAACACATTTTAAGCTGCATACATTTTCCCTTAATACACAAAGATTCTTTTCTCCGGGATCTATTTGGTATGCATTTTCGTTTAACATTTTTTGTGTGCATATCCCCGAGAAGAGCAGTTTAAAACACATTTTCTCCTAAAATATGCACGTTTCTCCCTCAGCTATAAGTTACTTAACTGAGAAGCGTACCGTAACATTCACATACCAGTCCCCAAAAACTTGAGTTAAAGTACATTTGTTTTAAAATCTGGACTGATAAATAACTCCTACAAGTCTGAGATAATGAAGTTCTTCATTCTAATCTCATAGGAGAAGGAGACGTCCTTCTGCTACAATGAAGAGACCCTTCGCGATTCAAGATTCAAGAGTAACAAATCCTATAATAACCACCCCGCATTTCATTCTGCTCCATTCTTGGTATACAGCAGTGGCCAAAATTGTGGAAACCTTTTAGGAAACGTGTATTTTCTAAAACTAGCTTAATAACACCACTTTTTGGGGGAGTAGTACTACAAAATTATATATCAATGGAATTGTGTGTCCAATCACACTTGGCCAATGAAGAATTCTATTCTATTCTATTCTATTCTATTCTATTCTAGTCTAGTCTAGTCTAGTCTAGTCTAGTCTAGTCTAGTCTAGTCTAGTC
>WNWU01000159.1:362624-374978 GCA_012654045.1 Ptyas mucosa
TCTAGTCTAGTCTAGTCTAGTCTAGTCTAGTCTAGTCTAGTCTAGTCCAGTCCAGTCCAGTCCAGTCCAGTCCAGTCCAGTCCATTCCATTCCACTCCACTCCACTCTAATCCATCCAGACTATTGGAAAAGTTGATTCTGTTTTCTAGAGTACTAACCATCTGCTCCACATTTACATCATCTGAACATCTGATAAGAATCCCTTTCACCTTTCTATCCAAATTAGTAATACCGATGCTGGAGTAGAGGGTCTACAGTAGTAGCCAATATTGTGGAAACCTTTTGGGGAAAGTGTATTTTCTAAACTAGCTTAATAACACCACTTATTTTTTGGAGTAGTATCATAAAATTATATATCGATGGAAAGATAATTTGATCAAGAATGTAATGCAATCACTTTTATGAAGGATTTGCTATTAGAATAGCTGTTACAGTATAAAGAAGAAAAGTGAAACACGTAGAAAAAACGAGATATACAAAAATCATCCCCATGTCAGTTAATACTTCATTGGGTAACCTTTAGCATGAGTTACAGCCTTACAACGTCTTCCCATGGAATGAACCAAGTCTTTTAGTTCTGCAGCTGTTATAATGTGAAATCAAGATTGAAGGATGGCTTCTATTAACTGGGTTTTATTGCTGGGTGGCTTCTGACTAACAAGTTTCTTTAGTCAGCTTCATAGATTTTCAATTGGGTTAAAGTCTGGGCTATTTAAGTAACATTATTTGCATGTGTATATGGGCATAGGTACATGCATGTGAATGCACATAGACTCATGAGGTTCAATTGGGAAAATATGACCATCCTAGACCAAGCCAAATCCAAAAATGTCAGGGAATTTCTGGAAGCCTGGCACTCTGACAAATCAGCTATCAATAGACACAGAGAAATTAACAATATCCATAGACTATGCAAAAGAGACAATCAACCAGCCCAAAAGAGAAGAAAAGGACTCTAGCATCTCTTTACCAGCAATCAGCATAGAGCAAAGGTGGGCAATTGTGGCTCTTTTACAACCTGTGGACTTCAACTCCCAGAATTCCTGAGACAGATTGGCTGTCTCAGGAATTCTGGGAGTTGAAGTCCACAGGTTGTAAAAGAGCCACAATTGCCCACCCCTGGCATAGAGTAACTCCAAGGTCAACTTCAGACCAACGATCAAGTAAGCCAGAGGTGTCAAACTCGATTTCACTGAGGGTCACATCAGGGTTGTGTTTGATCTTGGGGGGAGGGGGAAGGAGTGGGTGTGGCCAGGGTGGGCGTGGCCAGCTTGACATCCCTTGTGCTCAGGGGCGCCTGTGGAGGCCCAAGTGCTCTGCCAGAGAAAACAGGCTCCCGAGCTCCCTTTTTGGCTCCTGCAATCCTCTGCCAGCAAAAATGGACCTCGGGAGGCCCATCCCGAGGCAGCATGGGCTGGTCCCTCGCTGTTTCCAGGGCAGCCCCATGGGCCAGATCTAAGCACCCCAAAGCCCCCAGCTCTTGAGCTTGACGCCCCTGAAATAAGCAATACCTGAATCCAGAAACTGCCAAAGAGCCCACAGTAAACAGCCCAACCAAATAATCCCTAAGACTGCAGCCACCCACCCAGACAGGCAAGACACCAGACTATAAACTGACAGCACACAGCACTCCTTACAGCACTGATGATGTTACCCAGTTGGGTAGTAAAACGTCTGCGAGAAAACAAGCAAGCTCAGAGAGCACCAAGGACCTCCTGATGTCAACCCTGAGCTACAAATATTCTCCTTTATTAGACTCACGACATTTTAGGATTTCAGGGGCTCCACTTTTAGGTGAGTGGTTCTCAACTTCGGCAACTTTCAGATATGTGGGACTTCAAGTCCTAGAATTCCTCTGGTATCCTTGCTGGGGAGGGGAATTCTGGGAGTTGAAGTCCGCACATCCCAAAGTTGCCGAGATTGAGAAACACTGCATTAGATTCACAATCTAGTCAACTTGTTTGTGCTGTGAAAATTCATGTGAAATGTCAGGACCTGGCCAGAAATGCCATGTCCACTGAAATGCGATAATTAAATCGGTTTTGGTAATCCAGTGAGCAAGGATAACATTACAGAGCACCAAGATGGTGGCTAATATCTTGATATTCCTTTAAATTAAAGGCTTATTGTTCTAACCTAGGCTTCCTGATATAGTAAAAAAGCACACAATTAGTCCCCAAACCCCCTTTTTTTATTTTAACGACTGTGAATTCCTTTCATTCACAGCACGTGCTGAATCACCAAGAGTTTATAAATAGTCCAACAGAAGTCTGTTACAGTCCTTCGGATAAGGCTGGTAAACACCCACCTTTATCTTCTTTGACGTGCTGCCAAAGACCTAATTGGCGATTATCTTGGCAAGGCCACACGGAAACACGGCATCAAAAACGGAGCTTCAAAGTACAAACTGACACCATCCACAACGTTGCTTCCTGCAAAGGCCCACATGCCTTTGCTCTTCCTTTATGACTTATGGGAGGGGCCAATCATCTCCAAGCCTTACTCCCGAGTCGTCCCTTTTGTTTTAACTGTTCTTGCCTTCTGGCAGTTCTGTGCATGCACGCACTAGGAACAGGCTCCCTCTGTTCCTCTGCCTCTCTGATGTCCGACTCTGGAGGCTCCGGAGTCCACACATAACTCCCAGATGGCCCTGGCCCCATCTCTGCTTCTGACACAGAGCCCTCCCCAGACTCCAGGACTGGCCCATGTTCCTCCCCAGCTTACTCACTCTCCAACTCTGCTGCCAGCTCCCCAGGCTGCTGGAGGACCACAACACTTATCATATGTGCTGAGATCCCCATTTTTAGCTGCTCCAGAAACAAATGGTGGCAATTATCCATCATTTAGTTATGCAAATGCATTTAATTAAAAGACATTTACTCTTTAATAACTTCAGGGGTTCGTGTAATTCCTTACAGGGTCTGAAATTTGGTTAAGCTAACAAGATGCAGCAAGTGAACTGATGAAACTGTGAGGCTGCAATCTCTCGTCCCAGGGGATATACGTATCGTATACAGTCGGATTTTTCCAAAAGAATACAGGTAGTCCTCGACTTTCAACAGTTCATTTAGTGACCGTTCGAAGTTACGTCACTGGAAAAAAGTGATTTATGACCGTTTCTCACACTTATGACTGTTGTAGCATCCCCATGATTGTGTGATTTACATTCGGATGCTTGACAACTGACTCACATTCTTATTTAACATTTTTATTGAGTTATACCGAAGAGCCGAGGTGGCGCAGTGGTTAGAGTGCTGTACTGCAGCTACTTCAGCTGACTGCTAGTTCAGCAGATCAGCGGATCAAATCTCACCGGCTCAAGGTTGACTCAGCCTTCCATCCTTCCGAGGTGGGTAAAATGAGGACCCAGATTGTTGGGGGCAATATGCTATTTAGTATACTGTTGATTGTTGTAAGACACCCAGAGTCCTCGGAGAGTGGGCGGCATAGAAATATGATTAAAAAATAATAAATAATAATAATAATTAATAATACAGTGTTATAAAATACAAAGTAAATAGAGAAGCAGTGGGGGAGGGAGAGAAGGGGAAAGAGAAGTGAGGAAAGATAAGAAAGAAAAAGAAAAAGAAGCATAGACGTCCAACTCTCTCTGTTACAGCAAAATAAGGCATTAACATTAAATCACAACTTTTTGCTTTTTTATAATAATATGAACAAGCCATTTCTAAAAAGATCTATCAGTCTAATCGGTAAAACCCAAAATCAGATTTTCATTCTTCTCCACATCAAGCACAAAGTTCAGAAGCGGTCTCCATGTGGAAACAAAAGTGCTTTTCTTATATTCTTTTCTTTAATTAAAGTGGTCAATTTTGCCATTTCAGACAACTGACTCACATTTATGACGGTTGCAGTATCCCGGAGTCATGCATCTAGTTCTGGTCATCACAATACTAAAAAGATGTTGAGCCTGGTGGCGCAGTGGACTAAGTGCTGTTAAACGTAGCACTTAAGTTTCCAGCTGCCTGCAATTACTGCAAGTTCAAATCCCACCAGGCTCAAGGTTGACTCAGCCTTCCATCCTTTCTAAGGTAGGTAAAATGAGGACCTGGATTGTGGGGGCAATAAGCTGACTTTGTATAAATATACAAAAGTATGAAGACTATTGCTTAACGCCTTGTAAGCCGCCCTGAGTCTTCGGAGAAGGGCGGCATATAAATCAAATTATTTAAAAAAAAGACTCTAGAAAGAGTGCGGAGAAGAGCAATAGAGATGATTAGGGAACTGGAGATTACAGCATATGATGAACAGTTAAGGCAACTAGATATGTCTAGTCTAACAAGGAGAAGGACGAGGGAGTGATATGATAACTGTCTACTAGTACTTGAGGGGCCATCACAGAGATGAGAAGGTTGACCTATTCTCCAAAGCAACTGAGGGGAGGACAAGAAATAAAAGGTGGAAGATTATTAAAGAGAGAAGCAACCTAGAACTGAGGAGAAATTTCCTGTCAGTGAGAACAATTAATCAGTGGAACAGGTTGCCTTCAGAAGTTGTGGGTGCTCCATCACTGGAGGTTTTCAAGAAGAGGCTGGACAGCCATTCATCTCAAGTGGTATAAGCAGTGGTGGAATTCAAATAATTTAACAACCGGTTCGCTGAGGGTCAGGTTGGCTGTCGTAGGAGGCGTGGCCCATCCCCGTCCTCCAGCTCCGCCGCGCATGCGGGATGAGCCTCCCATGATGACCAACCTGACCCTGGGCCAACCGGTTGTTAAATTACCCCTCCCCCCACCTGCTATCAAAGTGAATCCTGGGCATTGCAGTGCAATGGAGAAATAGGAAATGGAGTGGCCAGCACAAGGGAAGGAGGAGGAGCAGGGAGAAGAAAGAGGGAAAACGGCCTTCTCCTTCCCTCATGCCGGCCGCCCCGTTGCCTGTTTCTCCATTGCACCGCAGCGCCCAGGATCCACTTTGACAGTGGGGTGGGTGGGTGGGTATCGTATTTTTCAGACTATAAGATGCACTCCCCCTTCCTAAAAGTGGGTGGAAATGTCTGTGTGTCTTATATACCGAATGTTGTCTAAGCCCCGCCCACCTGCCGGCCCCCACCCGCTGGATGTTTTCGGCCTCCGGGTGTTGCAATCGCCACCACCGCCAATCTCCACCGCCTGGAACCAGCCGAAAATGCGACACATGGAGGCCAAAAATGGAGCGTGCGGAAGCCGAAAATGTGACGCATGGAGGCCAAAAATGCGATGCGCGGAGGCGATCCCTGCAATCTAGAACAGCTGATTGGCAGTATTCCGGGAAGCCGATCCAACTGCCAATCAGCTGCTTGTGCTGAATCAGCCTGCGCTAACGTGCTGAAGCTAACCAGGCTGTTTGCTGCAAGGACACTAGTCAGATGAATACCAATGGATGCTGGTAGGCAGAGGCAGAATTTTTTTTCTTGTTTCCCCCCCAAAAAAACTAATGTGCGTCTTATACTTGGAGCGTCTTATACTCTGAAAAATATGGTAATTTAACAACCGGCTCATGTGAACCGGTGCGAACCGGCTGAATCCCACTACTGGGTATAAGGTCTTCTGCTTGAGCAGGGCATTGGACTAGAAGACCTCCCTTCTAACCGTATTATTCTAAGTTATAGCATAAACACCACATAGGGGTGTTTATGGAAATGTTACGTGGTACCCCAGCTTTTTACATTTCCCCCCTGCTGTATTCTTTTATGGGTTTTTATATTGTCTTTGTATATGGCTATATAAACTTTCTAAATAAAGAAATAAAAATTTACAGAAAAGCACCAGGTTTCAGCCACCCACCGTTTTTCTTTTTTAAGAACGTCTCCAGACCCTATGCGAGTCCCGAAGCACATACGGCTTGTGCTTGAGGTTGGTTTTGCTCTGCATTGAACAAGCTTCCTTGTTAGTCTTTAAAATAAAATTAAAATTAGAAAAAAAAAACCTGAAGCAAAAAATAATATCAGGTGTCGCAAAGATTTTGGTGGATGCCAAGAAATACCAAGCACCGAAAGGCATCTCTTCTGGAAACCCAGAAACTAAAGCAAAGGGAAATTCCATATTGTTCCATTGTGTATTGAGAAAATGAATAGCAGCTTAAGAGGAGGACAATTAGATGGGGTCAAAGGTTGTTCATTGATTCCCAGCAAATGATTCCCAGTGAAATATTTATCATTCTATCCTGACCAGGGGTGGGTTCTAAATTTTTTTACTACCGGTTCTGTGGGCGTGGCTTATTTTGTGGGTGTGGCTTGATGGTCATGTGACAATTCTTTAGGATTTAGCAGAGATACTGGTCTACCAGGCTTTTAACTGCTTGCAGAGCTGTACCGATCTACCCATTTATTTTTTGCAGGCACTGGTCTACCCATTTATTTTTGCAGGCACTGATCTACTCATATATTTTTGCAGGCACCGGTCTACTCATTTGTTTTCTTTTAACATTGATCAGCTGCAGGGTGGCCCTTTGAAGCCCCAGGGCAAGAGTTTAAACAGTTTTTTTCCTCTAGCGATCAGCTGGGACTCAGGAGGCAGCAAGATTGGGGGTGGGACCAAATAAAAGGTAAGAATAACACCGGGGGTGGGGGGGTGTGAGGGGGGGGGGGGGGGGGGGGGGGGGGTGCAGAATCGGTTCGGTGACATCATAGCATCACCGCTACCGGCTCGGGAGAACCAGGCCGAACCAGGAGGAATCCACCACTGATCCTGACCAACATTTGCTAAATATTCCACCTTACTCCATGGAGTTATCTAATAGGATTCAGAGGAGTCATTCGTGCTCTCTGAACTTGGTTGTTTTCTTGCAAACATTTCATTACCCAAACTAGGTAACATCATCGGGACTCGCATTGATGATGTCCCCTGGTTTGGACAATGAAGTGTCTGCAAGAAAAGAAACCAATCTCAGAGAGCACTAAGGACCTCTCATTTCAACTCTGAGCTACAAATATTCTTCTTCAGATTCTTTTACAAGAAGGTTTTGGGGTATGTGATAGTTCAGACACAGACCGCGTCTACAGTTCTGGTGGCGCCGTGGTTAGAATGCAGTATTGCAGGCTAACTCTGCACACTGCCAGCAGTTCGATTCTCACCAGGCTCAAGGTTGACTCAGCCTTCCATCCTTCCGAGGTCAGTAAAATGAGGAGCCAGATTGTTGGAGGCAATAGGCTGACCTTTATAAACCGCTTAGAGGGTGCTGTAAAGCACAATGAAGTGGTATATAAGTCCAAATGCTATTGCTAATTGCTACCTCCGTTGCAGAGATTATGCTGCTGCTATGCAACCCCAAGAAAAGATATAGCTGCTTTAAAGAGTTGCAGACAAATGTTGCCTGAAGCCTCAAACCCAAAATGTTGCACAGTCCTATTATTTCACCCACCTTCAAACCTTCCCAAAGCAATTCGTGCTGTGTCTAAGCATCAGTGAATGGCAAGCTACGTCTGTGTTGAAATATCATACACAGATGATATTTGACATCCTACTGGTTATTGTTTACACCCTTTACCATAAGCTTGTAAATCTTCTGCTGTCATATGTGACTCCTTTCATATGGTCTGCAGAGCAATCATGAGAGGCTCATGATCATTAGAGCCTTGGTGGCGCAGTGGTTAGAATGCAGTATTGCAGGGTGACTCTGCCAACTGCCAGGAGTTCGATCCTGACTGGCTCAAGGTTGACTCAGCCTTCCATCCTTCTGAGGTCAGTAAAATGAGGGCCCAGATTTTTGGGGGCAATAGGCTGGCTCTGTAAACTGCTTAGAGCGGACTGTAAAGCATGATGAAGTAGTAAGGTAAAGGTAAAGGTTCCCCTTGTACATATGTGCTAGTCGTTCCCGACTCTAGGGGGTGGTGCTCATCTCTGTTTCAAAGCTGAAGAGCCAGCGCTGTCCAAGGCATCTCTGTGGTCATGTGGCCGGCATGACTAAATGCCAAAGGCACACAGAACGCTGTTACCTTCCCACCAAAGGTGGTCCCTCTTTTTCTACTTGCATTTTTTTACATGCTTTCAAACTGCTAGGTTGGTAGAAGCTGGAACAAGTAACGGGAGCTCACCCCGTTACGCGGCACTAGGGATTTGAACTGCTGAACTGCCGACCTTCTGATCAACAAGCTCAGCATCTTAGCTGCTGAGCCACTGCGTCCCTGTGATGAAGTAGTATATTAGTGCTATTGCTATTGCTCATGCATTGTAGGAGACCCTGTTCTGCATTCTCCAATGAATTCTCGAGTGGGATTCTTAGGGCTCCTCCAGATAAATTGAGAATGCATTCCAGTGTACCACTGGCCTTGGTTTCTATTCATGAACATTGGTGGAAAACTGGGTGGAGAAAATCCTTCCGTCCATATTTCCTTTCACAACTTCTTGATAGACCTGGTGCAAAGATGGGCACCCCACCTCAAAGCTTCATCCGATTTTACTCATTAATGAGAACCAAAGGAAACGTCGTTAAATACGTCGGACTGAGGGACCAAGTATTCGATCCATTTCATTTAATGAAAGTTAAATGAAATCAAATCTGATTTTTGTCCTAAGGGGATCCTTGGCGCTTGGTTTTCTTGCAGGTATTTCATTACCCAATTGAAATGGTGCAGTGGCCTAGAGGTGGAGCTCTTGTCTCACAATCGGGAGGCTGTGAGTTCAATCCTAGGTAGAGGCCAGTGGTGAAATCCAAATATTTTTACTACTGGTTCTGTGGGCGTGGCTTGGTGGGCGTGGCTTGGTGGGCATGGCAGGGGAAGGATACTGCAAAATCTCCATTCCCACCCCACTCTGGGGCCAGCCAGAGGTGGTATCTACCGGTTCTCCGAACAGCTCAAAATTTCCGCTACCGGTTCTCTAGAACCTGTCAGAACCTACTGGATTTCACCTGTGGTAGAGACAGATATTTCTCTCTCTGGAAGAGAATATTCTCTCTATATTCTCACACTGAGAATATATCTGCTGAACAAAACTCCGCATTGGTGACAGGAAAGGCATCTGGCCATTAAATCACTCTGCTAGCTTCGTTCAGTTGCCCAGACTCCACCCTGCAACGGATTATGGGGTTGTTAAAAGATTATGATTTCATTACCAAACGCATTGAAGACATTACTTAGTCTGGGTAATGAAACATCTCCGTGAAAATAGCCAAGGACTTCTTATTTCAACTCTGAGCTGCAGATATTCTCCTTTATTAATTTCTGTCTTGCTTTCTCTCTACTCCTTCCCCCCCCACTACCACCATCTCTAAGTACTGCATCTGGTTGCATTGTGTCAAAATAATGCCACAGACAAAAAGTCCAGGCATAGATACAGTTCTACGCCCTGCTTTAAATGAATGCCAACTTTTTTGGCAGAATAGCTACGGAAGGGGGTACGAAAAATGCCCAGCTTGTCAAAACTGACTCCTGAAAGAAATTGCTGATTATCAGTATATCAGAGATGTGTGACAAGGGCTTGAAGCTTACATATACACAAGCATTTTGTAAGCTTGGAAACTATTTTGAAATATATTTCGCCAAAACGAGAAGGAAATGATGGTGGAGCATAAAACTTTGATCTAATTGTGGCCTTAATTATCAAATGCTTTTTTTTTTTCTTCCCCCTGCGCTGAAAGGGAGAAAAAATAGCACTGCTTAAAATGTTTTATAATCTGACAAGGCCATAAGGCTTAATGAAATCAATGATTGGACCCAGATGGATGATTAACTCTTGAGGTTTATTTTTTTAAAAGGAAAAAAAAGGGGGGGGAAAGTGCATAATTATGCTGGATGGTAACTTCATAGCATCGCATTGCCCATATGGAACAGAGCTGTACCCTGACTATACCCAAAATTATAGAACAGGTGGTGAAATTTGGGCTGAATTGCTTGGCATGCGGAAAAAGCAGTCTGAACTTACAACTGCCAGGGAAAATAAAAAAACCTTTCAAATTGTGTTAACTTTTGAGATCTGAGAATTTCTCCTCACCAACAAAATAAATAATAATTAAAAAAAAACACGGTGCAGTGATCCTTAGGGCTACTTGATTATTATTATTTATTTAATTTTTGATTCTCTCTCTCTGCTGAGTGTCTCCTAAGCTTTCTTTGTACGACGAAGAACGATCTATTTAAGTCTATCTTTGCGGTAAATAAATGACACTACGGTATGCGATCAGTTGTTGGTGGGCAGAAAATAGGACTAAGATATATCTTTGAGCCTGGGTGAAATGCTACCGGTTCGCATCGGTTCAGGTGAATTGGTAACAGTGGCGGTGCGTGGTTCGGCAAATCGGTGGTGGCAGCAGTGCGAAGCTCCGCCCAACTGCCCGGGCGTTGTTACTTCCTGGTTTTAACCAGGAAGTAGCCTGTTTTTGGCCCTCTGCTCATGCTTTACTTGGGAGTAAAGCCACACCTTGGAGGTATTGGCCCCTCCCATAGGAAACAAAAGAGGAGTGAATGAGGAGTGGGCTTTTGCAGGAAACAATTTGTTCGTTCAGTCGTTTCAAGAGTGGAAAGGTCTGTTCATGACTATAAGAGACTCTGTGCCAAGTCTTGCCTTGCCCTGCGTTTGGAAACGAATTATCTGGCAGCTTTCCAAGCGAGATAAGGTTTGTGTTGATAAATATTCCTCTGAAAGACTGTTTGCCGGGCCTTGCTGACTGTGAATGAAAGAAATTCACAGTCGTGTAAATAAAAGGGATTTTGCCGGGACCAAGACTCTGCTTCCTCTTTTTAAGGAAGCCTAGGTCAGAACACCAGATCCCTTCCAACTCTGTTATTCTGTTATATTCCTGCAGTACATTAGTGATCCTTTGGTTAAAAGTCACAACTGAGCTGCTTTGGTGATGTCATTGTATCATCATCTGTGTGTCCAGAAAATGCACCCAGAGTTGTTTTCTGATGAGTCCGTATCCCCATTTTCCTCAACACCGTGCTTTGACCTCCTCAACAAGCAGTGGGGATTTCATAGCAGGAAGTGACTGGAAAAGAGCATTCCAACCTGCCAAGGTTTTAACCACATCTTGCATCCTAATCGCTATCGTTTGGGGATTGTGTGCATCCCATTTAAATCAATTGACTTATTCTGCTTTCTGGGAGGACTCTCATACCCACGGCTGTAACGGCAACAGGTTTCTCACCAAAGGAACATAGGGTGCTCTCCAATTAAATATGTCCTTCTTTTGAGCTGTCACAAGTATTTTCCCCCTCCCCCCTTCTATTGCGGCTTCCAATTAATTAGTTTTCAGCTTCTTCTTTTATTTTTGGCATTCCTCTTACCTCCTGTTCGGTCTATCTGGGCAGCCTAGGCCAGAGCTGGCACAAATCAAACCCTATCATTCTGGATCTGAAAACACTCAAAAATTTGGCTTCTGGTTCCTGTCAGCCACGATTGCAAAGGGTTATCTTACATCCGCATGTTTTTTTCCCCTCCATATAAGCCATAAATCCATCAGGAGCTGCACTTTTGGAAACAGACCGAGGTTCCCGATTTTGGGTCTTCATGGCTTGTCTGCCAAAGGTTTTACAGATCTCTAAATAGCACGTGTCCATTTGATCCTCTAATTGCAGACATAAATATTATGGCCCAGCAGTTTTCTAGTCCAGTTTTTCTTTAGCTGATGACTTCTACATATAGTATCTTGGGGCTACCATGTTCCAATATCTCAGGGGTTGCCACAAAGAAGAGGGAGTCAAGCTATTCTCCAAAGCACCTGAGGGCAGGACAAGAAGCAACAGGTGGAAACTAATCAAGGAGAGAAGCAACTTAGAACTTGTCAGAATATTCATGAACTGGCAAAGACATGGTAACAAGGTCAGCCAATGAATAGGCACAGCAACTGGATCAGCCAATGAGGGGTGTTTAGAAACAGAAATTTAAGCAAGAAGTCTGGGCGTGGCTAAGCTCTGAGCTCTGAAGCTGCAAGCAAGTCTGGTCTTGTCTGTCTGCTGAACTGAAACTAAAAACCATTCTCTCCTCTGCTGTTGGTATTGTATATTTACTTCATGTATTATTATGTATAAAGAGAAGTTAATGAATCTTGCTGAATCAGTTACCTGTGTGTGCTTTCTGGATTTGATTTTGAAACAGTCATTCCAGATTATTCGGTAGGTTCACATCAGTTTGGCTTGAACGAGTTTCTAACATTACTGTAAGGTGTAACTTTTGTGAAGTGGGACCTTCAAGAAATTCTGGAAAAGCCACCTGGCAATGGAGTTCGCAGGTCAAGAGAGTGACCAGGGTCCATGGTTACAGCTCAAATTATTTGTGGACTCTTCCTTTACTTTTCATTCTTCACTCATAGAATGGTTGAGCTGGAAGGGATCTCAGGAGCCTTCTAGTCAACCCCCTTGGCCAAAAAGGAGACTTTCTTTCTTTCTTTCTTTCTTTCTTTCTTTCTTTCTTTCTTTCTT
>WNWU01000159.1:374988-387630 GCA_012654045.1 Ptyas mucosa
CTTTCTTTCTTTCTTTCTTTCTTTCTTTCTTTCTTTCTTTCTTTCTTTCTTTCTTTCTTTTTCTTTCTTTCTTTCTCCCTCTCTCTCTCTCTCTCTCTCTCTCTCTCTCTCTCTCTCTTTCTTTCTTTCTTTTTTGGTTCGATTTATATGCCACTCTTCTCCGGAGACTCAGGGCAGCTTACAATGCGTTAAGCAATAGCCGTCATACTTTTGTATATACCTGCTTAGTAGGGCTTTCAGCCCCCCCAAGCGGTGTTCTTTTTTATACAAAGTCAGCTTATTGCCCCCACAATCCGGGTCCTCATTTTACCTACCTCAGAAGGATGGAAGGCTGAGTCAACCTTGAGCCTGGTGAGATTCAAACTTGCAGTAATTGCAGGCAGCTGGTGCTATTTAACAGCACTTTAGTCTGCTGCGCCCCCAAGGCTCTTGCAATCATAAGTGGGAGGAGATGGGTGATAGGAACAATGAGAAGACTAATAGTAATAGTAATGCAGCCTCAGTGAATAGTTTGACAGTATTGAGGGAATTATTTGTTTAGCAGAGTGATGGCGTTCGGGAAAAAACTGTCCTTGTGTCTAGTTGTTCTGGTGTGCAGTGCTCTATAGCGTCGTTTTGAGGGTAGGAGTTGAAACAGTTTATGTCCAGGATGCGAGGGGTCTGTAGATATTTTCACAGCCCTCTTTTTGACTCGTGCAGTATACAGGTCCTCAATGGAAGGCAGGTTGGTAGCCATTGTTTTTTCTGCAGTTCTAATTATCCTCCGAAGTCTGTGTCTGTCCTGTTGGGTGGCAGAGCCAAACCAGACAAGTATAGAGATGCAGTTGTATTAGACATACCTCTCTCCCTCAACTATTCATCAGTTTATCAGATTCAACCTACTCATCTTTGTTGCTCTTCTCTGCACTCTTTCTATGGCCTCAGCATCTTTTTTTGTATCTTGGTACCCAAAAGTGGTGTGTGTATTCCAACCCAGTCTCCACTTATTTATTGATTGATTGATTGATTGATTGATTGATTCCATTTATAAGCCGCCCTTTTCTGGAGACTCATGGCGGCTTACAATACGTTAAGCAATAGCCTTCATACTTTTGTATATACCTGCTTAGTAGGGCTTTTGCCCCCCCTTACCCCCCAAGCGGTGTTCTTTTTTATACAAAGTCAGCTTATTGCCCCCACAATCTGGGTCCTCATTTTACCTACCTCGAAAGGATGGAAGGCTGAGTCAACCTTGAGCCTGGTGAGATTTGAACTTGCAGTAATTGCAGGCATCTGGTGCTACTTTAACAGCACTTAGTCTGCTGAGCCACCAAGGCTCTGTGGCGCCACCAAGGCTCTGTGCAAGTGTAGAATAGCTAGCAAAGCTTCCAGACGTTTCTGTCACATTTCTGATCGGAGGAAGGAGGGGAATGGTTTTAGCTTTTTGTTTTCCTTTGCTCTTTTTAAAGTTCCTCTTGAATTTTTAATTATTTTTCTTTTTAGTTGTGGTTTCTCACATTTTTCATTTTCCTTCTTGAAAAGGTCTTTTTCAGTTAAAAGAATATTATTTCCCGAAAGAATCTTTTTTACCCTCCCAATATGGGCTTTAAATGTTTTCATAACTATAAATTATAAATTACAATGATTTAAATAAGCATCTTCTCAATGTTACTTCTATGACTTGAACCTTTTTGATGTTAGTATGGACAAGATCCTTATGACTAGAGATTTTTTATCAAGTTTTGGATTCTTTGGTAGATTTTAATATAGTTCCAGCTTAATTTACTATATGTAATTTAATTTATTTTTTGCAATTGGACAGTAGTTGAAGTAAACATAATGTGAGTCCTATTGCAAATATTCAGTCGCGATGCAGTAACATTATCTGTGAAGTATACAAAAACTCATCCTATTATACTCAAGATGCTATTTAACTACATCATTATGAAGTAATTCACATTTAATAAAAGAAATTGCAGAACATTTTGTCATTGTTGTTATATAAATATTCCATGAACCTTTAAACCTTGCAGTTCTGATCATCTTACTGTAAACATTTTATGGGAAAAAAGAATCAAAATATTTTCTTATATCTTTTTTCTTTATTTCTATATATATTAAAGCAAAATGAAGAAGGAGAAGAAGGAGGAGGGGGAGGAGGAGGGGGAGGAGGAGGAGGAAGAAGAAGAAGAAGAGGAAGAGGAAGAGGAAGAGGAGGAGGAGGAGGAGGAAGGGGAGGAGGAAGAGGAAGAGGAAGAAACAACAACAATACTGGTTTTCATTATGGGACATGAAACTATTTGCTACTGGAATTGATTGATTGATTGATTTTAGCTCACCTTAGTATTTTTATAAATGTCAAGGAGGCAAACATATCTAATATTCCTTCTTCCTCCTATTTTACCATAACAACAACTCTGTGAGATGAGTTGGGCTGAAAGAGAGTGAATGACTCAAGATGTCATGCCCCCATCGGAGTCTGAATCTGCGCGGGAAGATGAGCTGGAACCATAGCTGACAGAGATCGAGAGGGCAGTTCCATTGGCCTTGGAGGAAACTGGGGAAGGGCAGAGAGCCCAGGATTAGAAAGGCTTGCAGACAGGGAGGAGCAGGAGAGACAGAGCTCAGGCGAAGAGCGAGGACCACTCCCTCCTGATCCTAGAGCATGGAGAGAAGAGAGAAGCCGAGAACAACGTAGACTGAGCTGGCTACGAGGGAGGAGAGTGCCCCGCTCCCCCTTCACAAGGCACACCTGGGGACTGAGATGTAAGGAGATGCCGGTGGGAGGGGCATTTGTCAGGAACAAGCGTTGAATCTTTGGAGCCTCGTATGCACTTGCCGACACCTGGAGATTACTGTGCTCTGTCTGGTGGGGCTTGCCCGGTTTGCCTGCTTCGCTGAACTTCTTGCTCTGGTTACTGTTTGGCTAACCTTGCTTACTGGACTACTCACAGCCAGAAGCTGCTGAAGGTGCATGTGAGAGCTTTGCTCCAGGACTTGTAGTAAACGTGGGGACGTTTGGGAGCAAAGTTAGAGCAATAAAAGAGAGTTAGACCTGTTCTCTGGCTGTGTTGCTTTCGTGCCACGCCCCAGGTCATCACACAAGGTCACCCTGCTGGCTTTCATGCCTAAGGCGGGACTAGAACTCATAGTCTCCTGGTGATTGGCCCAAGATCACCCAGTCAGCTTTCATGCCTAAGGGGGGACTAGAACTCATAATCTCCTGGTGATTGGCCTAAAGTCACCCAACTGGCTTCCACACCTAAGGCAGGACTAGAACTCACAGTCTTCTGATCTCTAGTCTGCTGCTTTAACCACTGGACCAAACTGGCGCTGAATATTTAATACCTAAAACGTATCTTTTTACCTAGGCCTTTAACATTGCTGTGATGCTTGATTTTCACGGTTTGTCAGTGCAGTTCAGATTTAGTAAGCCATTCTGAGTCACACAATGAAAGGTAGCATTGTATACATTTTTAAACAAGCAGACAAATAAACCAATTATTGTCCCAAGCCATTTAAATCTATATATACAAAAGCAAAATCCACTCACTCATTACGAAATCTGCAGAACGGTAAACCCTACAAACTTGAAATTTGTCATGTACGTTCCCCTGGGCTTCTAGGTGCTTGCAAACAAAGAATTTTTCAAAATGACCATCAGATCATTAGTATTTTATATATAGTATATTAATACACTCTGATGCTAAGGAGTTAGATGTTCTACTCAGCCTCCCCACCTGAAAAGAACTCTGTTCCAACTGCCAGTTGCCTCACATTCTGTTAGCTCAGTTCAAACTGGAAGGAGATATTTCACTCCTTCACTCAGGAGCGACCTGGGGCTCCTTACAGTACTAAACGTCGCTACCTCACCAAAATGTCTACGCCTTCCACTTATGGAACTGCTCCCAGACTCAAGGCGGCGGGAGAGATATTCCCTTATGAGTTTCAGTCACCGACCACCACTGAGCCAACGGATTGTGAACCGAATTACTCCTGCACAGTGTCCCAGCCCAAGTCACTTCTTACACTGACCTCCTCACTTCAGATGAATCTGTTCCTTCTACTGTAACAGCAGTTAAAGGAAAAAGACTGTCTTTCTGTTGCCCAGCAGTATAATGGATGCTTCCAAATGATGTCTTTTTGGAGCCAGAGATGTGAAGGAGGGAAAATTTATGCCAACATTCAAAGTGGAGGGGAAGGTCTACCATAGGACAGGGAGTATCATGGCAGGGCCTCAGCAACAGCCTTCATTTCTCCAGATAATACTTTGTTGGTGATGATGACATCGAGAGTCTGTCAAGACCATGGGGATGCTACAATGGTTGTAAGTGTGAAAAATGGTCATGAGTGGCGAAGCACAGATATCCAGCAAGTATATATATATATTCTATAGGAGAATTCTAAGAGGAAATAAGAGCCAGCATATCCTGGAATTTTCTTTTTCCTATGGCAGGTGGAAAGTACCGTATTTTTCAGAGTATAAGACGCACCAGACTATAAGACGCACCTACCTTTTTTGGTGAGGAAAACAGGAAAAAGAAATCTGCCTCTGCCTCTGCCTCCCAGCAATTTTGCCTCATTGCAGTAAACAGCAAATAGCCTGCTTTACTTTCATTTTCGTTTTCAGCATAGCTTGATTAGCACAAGGGGAAAAAAAATCTGCTCCAGCAATTTACCTCCTTGCAGCAAGCAGCAGAGGCCCGCGCAAAACAGCTGAGAGCAAAACGGCTAAGAGTCGGGAGGCCGATCCAATCAACTTGTGCTAATTAGGCTGTGCTGAAGCTGAAAGGAGCTGTTTCTTCTTGCTGCTTGCTGCAAGGAGATAAACTGCTGGGAGGCAGAGGCCAAAGGATGGGGACCAGTGGGTGGGCGGGATTATATTCGTGTATAAGATGCACCTAAATTTTCACCCCCTTTTAGGGGCGAAAAGGGTGCATCTTATACTCCGAAAAATACGGTAGATCTGAGGCAGACTTCCATGCTGGAAAAGATTTTATTAGAAAGCAGGAGCAAGAGAGAAAGAGTTCCTCTCCCCCATTTTAAGACTGGTGTGGTACGTCTGGCATTTAAGCCGACAAAGTGATGTTACAGTATATTACAAATCTTAAGCAGTCATTTCCAAGCTAATGGCTTTGCCCATAACAATTTGTCATGCAATTTTAGCTTCAAAGCTTGGCATTAATTACAAACAAGAAACAAATCACACTGCTAAAACATACATTACAGACAAATTATGCTCTCAAAATAGGTAATTTACAGCTTAGAAATAGTAATTGATAAATCTTAAAAGTCTTTCTCGACATTATTTTTAGAGGCGCCGCTGAATTTCAGGATAATTTGAGACCGCTCTGTAGAGGAGTTCAGGCCGTGGTTTGAAAGCAGGGGTGGGCTCCTGGGGGTTCGGCAGGGTTCAGGCAATCCTCTAACCAAAGATCACTGGGGTTCGGCAAAACCCCAAATGCCACCTCTGGCTGGCCATGCCCACCCCATCCTGCCCCTCCCAGGAGTCTCCACATGGCCCATTCATCATTCCAGTAAGTATAGGGGCCATGCAGAGGGTCTGGGAGGGCAGAAAACAGGACTACCAGAGGTTCTGGAAGTGCAGAAACGGGCCTGTTTCCGACCTCCAGAGGGCCTCCAGACCCCGGGGGAAGCAGTTTTCGCTCTCCCGGAAGCTTGAGGAAAGTCTCCGGAGCCTGGGGAGGGCAAAAAATGAACCCCCCGCCCAGTGGTGCAGGCCGCCAACTAGGCCACGCCCACCATGGCCACGCCCATCCAGCAACAGGGCAGCAAACCTGTTGCTAAAGGATCTGAAGCCCACCCCTGTTTGGAAGTGTAAGAAGAAATATCCTTCTGGGTTCAGCTCCAAGTGGGGAAAAAGACACTGGAAACATGGAGACTGCTTGGAAAGATGGTTTAACGGTGGACAGGATCACATGGCTTGAGTTCCTGAACGGAAAAGGGTGGGGATGCTGCGAGTTCTCAGGTTTTATGCCCTCTCTGGCTTTGAACTTCCTGGGGCCCAGAAAGAGTCTCCTGATTGGTTGTCAGACTCCCAGGGGGTGGGGGGGTCTTAGCTAGCCTTGCTGGCTGATGTAATCTTCCCAGGTGCCATGTGGTGAGTTTCTGTTGCTAGATGGGTCCTATTGTGTTGCAGATAATGGTCCATTGACAAAGATTGAGTTTCTGCCTCTGGCCCATTGACAAAGGGTGGGGGGCAGGAAGGTGGGAGCTGCTTCGTCTTTAAAACATGCTTCTCCATTTCTCATCCAGGGAAACATAATATTCTGCCTTTTTAATATTCCCTAAAATATTTCATTCTTCTAGGAAAGGGGTGGGTGCTAACTTCCTACAGAAGGTACCTTCTCACTTCACAATAGCCATGTCTGAGGCCCACATCCTTCCTAAATAGACCACCAGGGAAGGATTCCTTCTTTTTATTTACCAACCTAGAGTTTAGCACCAGCAGAAGGTGATCAAAGAATAAGCTAATATGGGGTATCATAGTACATCTGATGTAGAAGGACAGGCAGAGTGTGGGGGTGGAGCCAAGAGAGGGATCAGCCTGACATCGTTATGTTCCCACAAGCGGTTTAAGTCCAACCCGTTTCGGCACTTGGTGTCACAAAGGTTCCCCAACAGTGGAATAGACATACGTTTATATATGTAGGTTGTTTTCTCAATATTTATACAGTATGGAAATAGCTTGCTATTGTCTTCTGAAAATCTTTTTCTCTATTAAAGTCCTTGGTGTCTCATTCAAATTTTAAGGCATGGAATGGAATGGAATGGAATGGAATATATACACCAGTGGTGGGTTCCCCGTGGTTCGGCCCGGTTCGGCCGAGCCGGTAGCGGTGACGATATGATGTCACTGAACCAGTTCTGCCCCCCCCGCCCCGCCCCCCCGCACCCACCCACCCATCCCCCGCATTATTCTTACCTTTTATTTGGTCCCACCCCCAATCTATTGCTGTTTCCTGAGTCCCAGCTGATGGCTAGAGGGAAACAAACTGTTTAAACTCTTGTCACAGGGCTTCAAAGGGCCACCCTACAGCTGATCAGTGTTAAAAGAAAACAAATGAGTAGACCGGTGCCTGCAAAAATACATGAGTAGATCAGTGCCTGCAAAAACAAATAAGTAGACCGGTGCCTGCAAAAATAAATGGGTAGACCAGTGCCTGCAAAAATACATGAGTAGATCAGTGCCTGCAAAAATAAATGGGTAGATCGGTACAGCTCTGCAAGCAGTTAAAAGCCTGGTAGACCAGTACCTGTACTAAATCCTAAATAACTGTCACATGACCATCAAACCATGCCCACAAAATAAGCCACACCCACAGAACCGGTAGTAAAAAAAATTAGGACCCACCCCTGGTTTTAGCCTCCAGTCCCCTAATCATCTTTGTTGCTCTTCTCTGCACTCTTTTTGGAGTCTCCACTTCTTTTTTACATCGTGGCGACCAAAACTGAATGCAGTATTCCAAGTGTGGCCTTACCAAGGCATTATAAAGTGGTATTATTGACATTTTACGTGATCTTGATTCTATCCCTCTGTCGATGCAGCGTAGAACTGTGTTGGCTTTTTTGGCAGCTGCTGCACACGGCTGGCTCATATTTAAATGATTGTCCACAAGATCCCTCTCACAGTTGCTACTATTGAGCAAGGTACCACATATGTACCACATATGCTGTACCTGTGCATTTTGCTTTTCTTGCTTAGCAATGGAAGATTTTGGCTCAGTTGTGGTCGTAAGTCGAGGACCACCTGTACTTCCCTGGATATTGACTTTCAGATGTTACCTCTTTCCATCAATCATGTTGCGGAGTCGGGGAGGGGGAGAAGGAACCTAGGACATTTCTCACGCCGTACCTGAAACATCCTGACACGAACCTGGCCTCCGGTTCCTTAGTCCTTTCACACCTTGTTCCCCCAACAGCCTCCTCCACAACAGACATCTTATCAAACGTGACTGATAGCTGCAATCTGCACGCTGGGCAGCCATTAAGCAAATTACCTGAATCATTGCAAGGATTAGTCTCATTAACACATGATTAGCATCAAATTAAAATAATGAGTGTTTAACTTCTGATGTCTTCCAGTTGTTTGAACAGCTTGATCAGCCACACCAGGCTGGCAGAGAGGTGTTGGGTGGCAAAAAGTCATCCGGCAAACGGGGAGGGGAGAATGGAAGTAGCATGCCCTGTGCCAGAGGTAGCGTTACTTTCAAATACAAGAGAGAGGGGGGAAAGGGAGATGGAGAGGGAGAGAGAGAGAGGGAGAGGGAGGGAGAGAGAGAGATCTCACCTGAAAATAGATAAAGAGATTAGAAGTAAGGTATAGGTGGAGGTCAGAGGTGGGTTTCAGCAGGTTCTGACCAGTTCTGGAGAACCGGTAGTGGAAATTTTGAGTAGTTCGGGGAACCGGTAGTAGAAATTCTGACTGGCCCTGCTCCCATCTATCTCTGCCTCCCAAGCCCCAGCTGATCGGGAGGAAATGGGGATTTTGCAGTAACCTTCCCCTGGAATGGGATAGGAGTGGAGATTTTGCAGTAACCTTCCACTGGAGTGGGGTGGGAATGGAGTTTTTACAGTAACCTTCCACGAGTGGGGTGGGAATGGAGATTTTACAGTATCCTTCCCCTGCCACACCCACAAGCCATGCCCACCAAGCCACACCCACAGAACCGGTAGTAAAAAAAATTGAAACCCACCACTGGTAGAGGTAGAACTGGAACTAGATCCCAAAGGTGTTTTTTTTTCCAAGAGGCAACTGGACTTTCTGGTCACCACACTATAAAAAAGATGTTGAGACTCTAGAAAAAGTGCAGAGAAGAGCTACCAAGATGATGAGGGGACTAGAGACTAAAACATGCGATGAACAGTTGCAGGAACTGGGCATGGCTAGTCGAGTGAAGAAAAGGACCAGGGGAGACAGGATAGCAGTCTTCCAATAGTTGAGGGGCTGCCACAGAGAGGAGGGGGGCGGGGTCAAGCTATTTTCCAAAGCACCTGAAGGCCAGACAAGGAATATTGGATGGAAACTGATCAAGGAGAGATTCAACCTGGAAATAAGGAGACATTTTCTGACAGTGAGAGCAATCAACCCATGGAACAGAAGTTGCCTTGAGAAGTCATGGGAGCTTCGTCACTGGAGGCTTTCAAGAAAAGACTGGACTGTCAGAAATGGTGTAGGTCTCCTGCTTGGGTGGGGGTGGGGTGGGGGTTGGACTAGAAGACCTACAAGGTCCCTTCCAACTCTATTAATCTGGAACTTCAGCTGAATGTTGGAAATGTGGGGCAGCCAGGGGTACATTTTACCACCAATGGTGGACATGTTTACAAGCTCAAAACTATTGGAGTAAGATAAAGGATTGGCTCATGGAGATTACAGGAGTTAGCTTTCAAAATATAAATATAAATTAAAAAAAAAACCTGAGACCAGAGGTCTACTTATTAGGAATAAATCCTGGGGGTATAAAGAAAACAGACTGGTACCTTTTTATATATATTACCACCACGGCTAGAACTGCATATGCGCAATTTTGGAAAGAGAAAGAAGTACCATCGGACCAAAGGATTATTAAAAAAAAGTTTGTGGTGTGCAGAATGTGATAGATTAACATATGTTCTTAAAGATAGACAAGAATCAACTTTCAATCAAAGCTGGGATAAATGGTACAAGTAGATAGAAGTAAAAATGCCATGAGGTAAAGAGGTAGACGTTAGGAAAGCATGTAGCATAGATTTGTTGATGCTAAGCTAAATACATATAAGGTAATACTAGATGTAAGAAGATTAACAAGTGGAATGCAAGTGCAATGTGGAAAATTTAATCGAAGATGTAGTATGATGGTATGTAATGTTACTTAGGAACTGTAAGTATAAGGGGGCTGACTCAACCCTTGTGGAATGTATGTGATTTTGTTTTGTTATCGTCTTCTTTTTGTCCTTTTTTTGTATTCAGTTTATAATAAAAAATTTTTTAAAAAAGAGAGAGAGACTGGACTGGACTGGACTGGACTGCTATCTGTCAGAAATGGTGTAGGGTCTCCTGCTTGGGTGGGTGGGTGGGGTTGGACTAGAAGACCTACAAGGTTTCTTCCAACTCTGTTAATATGTTAAATCTGTTAGACGGAGAGGGGACGTTTCTGACATCAATATTCAAAAACCAGATCCTTTGCCTGCAAAATAGCCGATCTCTGAACCACCTTGAAGCTCCTCTGAAGAACAAGAGCTAAGAAGTCCCTTGTTCCTTATTTCAGTGAATGAGACAGAAAGGGACTGTTTAGTCCTACACATGTTTAATTCAGTAAAGAAAAACGGAACATCTGCTAGAGATACCTGGCTGCCGATGCTTGAATCCTCCAGTGAAGGAGATCAGTACCTTTCCACTGTTAAACTGCTTGTCTGTTAGGATATGTTTTAATATAAGAATATAAGGAGGATCCTGTTTGGTTGGATCCTTGGCTAGGGGTGAAATACTCCTGGTTCGGTCCGGTTCGGCCGAACCAGTAGCAATGACGGCCGGTGGTTCGGAGAACCGGTAGCGATGGCAGCTTGAGGCTCCGCCCACCTGCCCAGTCGTCGTTACTTCCTGGTTTTAACCAGGAAGTAGCCTGTTTTTCCCCCTCTGCGCATGCGCAGAAGGGTTTGCGCATGCAGAGGGTTGGCGTGCGTATGTGATGCGCGTGCATGAGCGAAGCGAGCCAGCCTGCACAGTGCATGCATTTCCAAACCAGTAAGGAGTGTAAGTAGATTTCACTTCTACCCTTGACCCATCTGTTGTGTGTGCTGGACCTGGTCTTTGGGTGTTACGTGAATTTCGTTGTATGGGTATACTGTGTATACATGTACAATGACAATAAAGTTATTATTATTATTATCTAGTCCAGCAGGTTGTCCTCACCGTGGCCAGCCAGCTGCCCTCAAGTCTCTCAGAAGATGGCCTTCGGAGGCAGCCACTCTGCCATCAGAGCTAATAAATCTTGTGTCAAGAGTGAAAAGAGTGAAAGAGCCTTGGTGGCGCAGCAGACTAAAGTGCTGTTAAGTAACACCAGCTGCCTGCAATTACTGCAAGTTCGAATCTCACCAGGCTCAAGGTTGACTCAGCCTTCCATCCTTCCGAGGTAGGTAAAATGAGAACCTGGATTGTGGGGGCAATAAGCTGACTTTGTATAAAAAAAAGAACATCGCTTAAGGGGGGGGGGGGCGAAAGCCCTACTAAGCAGGTATATACAAAAGTATGAAGGCTATTGCTTAACGCATTGTAAGCCGCCCTGAGTCTCCAGAGAAGGGTGGCATATAAATCGAACAAACAAACAAACAAACAAATCAATCAATCAATCAATCAATCAGTCAATCAATCTTGGCTGCTCTGTGCCTTTTTGTTTCATCTTGCCATTAGAGCGAGGACGGGGAGGGAGGTGTTGCTTATGAATGGGTTACTTAGAGAAACAAACCTTCTCCAGTTCCACTAAAAGTCAAGAGCCTGGAAACTTTTCAAGGACATTTTAACAGGTGCAAAGAAGAAGGCAGATGGTTCCCCTAACAAAGAAAACTTGTTTATGTGAGCTACGTGGAAGCCTGGGAATTTGGCTGGTGGAAGTTCATTGTTAAATATTATGTTCTGATGCCTTGGGATTTCAGAGTGAGTTTTACTTCGCTATTACCATGCCATGAATCCAATAAACAGTAAGCTTTTCAGAAATGAAATGATCCTGGACTTGTACTTGGATGCTGGAGCCAAAAGTTGGCACCTTGACCCCCCCCCCCCGGACTAATGTCAACTCGTAAAGCATCCCTGGCCTGCTCTCGAGTTGCCATAGGCCAGGGGGGATGGGAAACTGGCGAAATGGTACAGCAGCCAAAGACAGATGCATATTTCATGCTTATCTCTCTCAAGGCTGTATCCCAGGGTTACCTACAGCAACCGAGGGGAGTGACCTCTACAACCTGTGAAACACTGTTGGCTAATGTGATTGATGACATGCCCTGGGTGGAGGGGGGAAACAGGGTCATAACTGAAATGTAAATTACATAGAGTCAGAGCTAGCTTCACTTGGGAACATGCTGACATGAAGCTCCTAATAAATAACTGGATTTCTTTTGAAGCTTGGCTGGAGACACATGATTTAATTACGGCATCCATTGGAACCCTGACAGCAAGCCAGCTTTATCATGAATTAGTCCAACCCAGGGGTGGAATCCAGCAGGTTCTGACAGGTTCTGGAGAACCAGTAGAGGAAATTTTGAGTAGTTCGGAGAACTGGCAAATACCACCTCTGGCTGGTCCCAGAGTGGGGTGGGAATGGAGATTTTGCAGTATCCTTCCCCTGCCACAGCCACAAGCCATGCCCACCAATCCACACCACACGACGCCCACCAAGCCATGCCACAGAACCGGTAGTAAAAAAAAATTGAATTTCACCATTGATCCAACCCTTTTGAAGCCAGCAGATAGATGATAGATAGATAGATAGATAGATAGATAGATAGATAGATAGATAGATAGGAGAGAGAGAGAAAATAAATAAAATATAGATGGATAGACAGACACACAGACAAATAGACAGATAGATAGATGAGAGGGAGAAAAAAGAAAGAAAGAGAAAGAAAGAAAGAAAAAAAGAAAGAATAGATAGATAGATAGATAGATAG
>WNWU01000159.1:391041-404430 GCA_012654045.1 Ptyas mucosa
ATAGATAGATAGATAGATAGATAGATAGATAGATAGATAGATAGATATGACAGACAGACAGACAGACAGATGGATGGATGAGGGGGAAGATGATAGACAGATAGACAGAGAGATGATGGAGAAGAGAGGGAGAGAAACCAGAAATAGAGAGATAGGGAAAAGAGCAACAGAAAAGAAAGAGAGAAAAAGACAGATATAGGCAATCAGGCAGGGAGAGAGGTAACAGACAGATAGTAGATATTTTGAGCTTTTGACCTCCAATCTCTTTGGTCTTTCTGGGACTATAAGATAGCAGCGGAGATAAGGATACCTGAGACAAAGCTTTCACCTTGTCATCTCATCACTGAGAAGACCTCTTGGAGCCTGTACTATGGATGGTGACCTTATAAAATAGAGCCTCTTATGGACAGCTAGGCTAATTCAGGAAGAGTTGGATCTGATGTTAACCAAGTTCCAAATTACTTAGGACATTAATTAAACTAATACAAAATTAAGCTGATACAATTTGAATATTATATAATTATATCTCATGGAGCGTGAGCCAATGTTTCCCAGGCCATAAAACTATGGGTGGCACCAGGACAACAGCAACATTGGACAATTGAATTTTGTTAATGTTTAAATGTAATTAAAAGTGCCTCTAATTGTAAAGATTGCTCCACAGTCATTTATGGAATAGGCTTTTTGTGACGGTCTGGTAAAACAAAATGACAGATTTTAGTGGCTCTGGGATGGGCACCCAACTGGACAATCTACAGTGGTACCCCAGTTCCAGGAGACCCAAAACAATGATTGCCAAACAATTTTTTTCCCATAAGGAATAATGTAATGAGTCACAAGACAACTGACACCGGCAAGCTTGTGCATTGAGTACCAAACAAATGATGAGTACTGGGACAACATTTTTGCATCCAAATGCATCAAGTACCACATCTGATGAGCTTCAAACTAGTTGAGTAACAAGGTAGACACTGTATATCTATGTCTATCTCTATTTGGTTGAGGGTGTTCAAGCCCATGGATGCGACACACAGACTGGATGAAGACTGGATATGGATACAGGTTCAAGGATGGAACTATCATCAGCCACTTCCTGTACATGGATGGCATCTTGTTGTAGGCTAAAAGTCAATGAAACATTGACTCGCTGAGCCATCTGACATGGATCTGTAGTGATGTCATTCAGACTAGAAAAGTATGGCCATATGGTGGACAAGAGAGGGAGAGTAGTTAAGACTGGTAGTAAGACTACCAATAAGCCACTAGCTGACATACCAACCAGTTACAAGTACTTTGGTATTCTACAATCGCATGGGAACAGGGGTGGGCTTCAAAAATTTTAGCAAGGGGTTCTCTGCCCGGTTGTTGGGTGGGCGTGGCCACAGTGGCCATGGCCCAGTCAGCCTCCTGCACCACAGCGGGGAGGTGTTTTTGCCCTCCCCGGGTTCCGGAGGCTTTTCTCGAGCCTCCGGGAGGGCAAAAATGGCCTCCCCAGGCTCCGGAGGCCGTCTGGAGGCCAGAAATAGGCGTGTTTCCGGCCTTTCTGAAGTTCCGGTAGGGACGTTTTTTGCCCTCCCCGAGCCTCCATGCATGCCCTGCACTTACCTGCATCCAAAATGGGCCACATGGGGACTCCTGGGAGGGGTGGGAGGGACCAGCTAGGAGTGGGATTTGGGAGTTCTCCGAACTGCACAGAATCTTAGCTAGAGGTTCTCCCGAACTCCTGTGAACCCCCAGCAGCCCACCCCTGCATGGGAACCACAATGAGGAGGCAAGGAAGCTAGCAACACCCAAGTATCATCAAAGGATCGGAAAGATCTGAAGACTTTCCATAGGCATTTAGCTATGCACTTTGGGATAAACACCCTTCGAATGATGTGGGAGTATGAATGGATTTCCATAAAAAGTGCAGACTACAGGAACCATGTGCACTTCAGCTTGAGATGCAGGCAACACAGACTCATCCCCAACAGCCTTCACCTGTCTTCAACAGGGAAGGGACACAGGGCAGAAAACATCCTGCAACCAAGAAGGCTTCAAACCAGAGGTGGGTTTCAGCAGGTTCTGACCAGTTCTGGAGAACCGGTAGTGGAAATTTTGAGCAGTTCAGAGAACTGGTAGTGGGACTGGCTCCACCCCCATCTATTCTCTGCCTCCCAAGTCCCAGCTGATCAGGAGGAAATGGGGATTTTGCAGTAACCTTCCCTTAGAGTGGGTTGGGAATGGAGATTTTACAGTACCCTTCCCCTGCCACGCCCACCAAGCCACGCCCACCAAGCCATCCCATGCCCAACAAGCCACACCCATAGAACCAGTAGTAAAAAATGTTGAAACCCACCACTGCTTCAAACCCATTTGCACTATTCAGATGACCCTGAGGACACAGAGAAACCTCCAAGTGGCCTCAATGACTCTCTAAACAGGATGCAAATGACCAGCTGTCTGCAAGGAATATAAACCCTTCCATTTCCCTACCATTCAGTCAGAGCTGAAGAAGCTTCTGGGATGAGAAGCAGAAATGTCTTCAAAGAAAAACAAGAAAGTCCAGTTGCCTCCTGAAAAAAAACACCTTTGGGACAACCATGACCTGGATGACACTGAAAATCTCCATAAACATCTGAAGAGCCAGCTCAACGGGAAGAATAAGATCCATGGCATCAACAAGTATGCCCTGCCAGTTATCAGATAACCTGCTGGTATAGCAAGCTGGCAAAAAAAGGAGAAAGAAGCTATTGAGGTGAAGACCCAGAAACTTTTCTCAAGGTATGGATGTTTCCACCCCAAGTCCAAACAACCAGAGACTGTATACTAGATGGAAAGATGGTAGTCAGGGTCTGGTGAGCATCAATGTCCTGATGAAACTCAGAGCATCCAGAAATACATCAGAAAGATGGCAGCCCCGGGACATCTTCCTGCTGTTGGAAATGTGGTTACAGTCATGGAACTTATTTTCATCAATGGTGGACCTGCCCGTAGGCGGGTAAATATTGGAAAAAAATAGGGCAATGGATCCTGGAAATTACACAGATCAATTTGGAATTAAGGCCCGAGATTTTCCTGTTGGGGGCAAAACCTTTGAATGTTTCTTGTTGATTCACATTATTACTGCAGCAAGATTAGCGTTTGCGCAGGAGTGGAAAAATCAATATTTACCGATGGATTTGAAAATAATATATAAAATTAATGAGTGTGCGGAATCAGATAGATTAACTAGATTGATCAATGGTAAAAAAGATTCAGAATTTTATAACAGTTGGAAATTATGGTACGATTGGGTCCAGAAAAGGTGGGATAGAACAGATATATGATGTATATACATGATGTCAAGTATGTATGTATAAAGGAATGACTTTATATTTATGGGCAATGTACTCACATTACACCATGGTGGCAGGATTGTATATTTCAATTGTGCATTGATGCATAGAAGATATTAATAAAAATTATTTTAAAAAAAGAAAGAAAAAAGAAAGAAAGATGGCAGCCAAAGATGAGCTGCTGAGAGAATGTCTGAGGCAGCAGCAGACATGGTATGAAGATCAAGCAGAGGAAGTACCATGGGCAGCATGGAATGTACCATCCACAGATAGCCGAAACTGGGAAATCCTACCAGTGGCTGGAAAGGGCTGGACAAAAAGAGAGCACTGAGACATTGATCATAGCAGCACAAGAACTGTTGTGACCTAGGCCCAAGTAGTTATTTCCAGATACAATCAGTCCTAAACAAACATATTTTATTAGAACAGCTGAGAATTACTTCATTCTCAGCTTAGTCCAAATTAAATCCAAAACAAATACTTCATAAACAGTCCTTCGGCTTTATCACCAACCTTTGTCTTCTTTGGCACCCTGCCAAAGGCTTTTCTTGGCAAAAGTTCAGAAGCAAGAGACGCTGACAAGAAACAAATGTAGCAACGTTGCTTTCCTACAAAGATCCCAAGAGCCGTTGTTGCTCTTTTAAGTCTTCTGGGAGGGGACAATCATCTCCTGGCCTTACTCCCGAGTTGTCCTTTTTCCTTTAGCTGCTCTTGCCTTCTGGCAGCTCTTCACATGGGTGCACTAGGAACAGGCTCCTCCTGTTCCGCTACCTCTCCGCTATCCGCCTCTGGAGGCTCCGGAGTCTACACATCACTCCCAGATGGCCCCATCTCTGCCTCCAAAGCACAGCCCTCGTCTGGGCCGTCCCCTGACTCCAGGACTGACCCATTGTCCTCCCCAGCCTCCTCACTGTCCGACTCCACTGCTAGCTCTGGAGGCTGCTGGCAGACCACAACAAGAACAGGGACTAATCACTAGAGCCATAGAAGAAGAGGTCTACCACACTAGACAGGACCCAAGATACAGACTAGGCAGTGAGGCCTCAGGGACAATTCAAGATATCGTGGCAGGTTGCAAGATGCAGGCAGGAACAGCATATACTGAACAACACAACCACATAGTTGATACTGTGTACAGGAGCACTTGCACAGAATATGGTCTAGATCTTCCTCGGTCCAAATGGGAGATTCCACAGAAGGTCATGGAGAATAAGAAAGCTAAGATCCTGCAGGACTTCCAGATCTAGATAGAGAAGGAAGTACTATCCAATCAACCAGGCATCATGGTATTTAGAATAGAATAGAATAACAGAGTTGGAAGGGACCTTGGAGGTCTTCTAGTCCAACCCCTTGCTTAAGCAGGAAACCCTACACTATTTCAGACAAATGGTTAACATCTTCCAACATCTTCTTAAAAACTTCCAGTGGTGGAGCATTCACAACTTCTGGAGGCAAGTTGTTCCACTGATTAATTGTTCTAATTGTCAGGAAATTTCTCCTTAGTTCCAAGTTGCTTCTCTCCTTGATTAGTTTCCACCCATTGCTTCTTGTTCTACCCTCAGGTGCTTTGGAGAATAGGTTGACTCCCTCTTCTTTGTGGCAGCCCCTGAGATATTGGAACACTGCTATCATGTCTCCCCTGGTCCTTCTTTTCATTAAACTAGATATACCCAGTTCCTGCAACCGTTCTTCAAATGTTTTAGCCTCCAGTCCCCTAATTGTCTTTGTTGCTCTTCTCTGCACTCTTTCTAGAGTCTCAACATCTTTTTTACATTGTGGCAACCAAAACTGGATGCAGTATTCCAAGTGTGGCCTTACCAAGGCATTATAAAGTGGTATTAACACTTCACGTGATCTTGATTCTATCCCTGTTTATGCAGCCCAGAACTGTGTTGGCTTTTTTGGCAGCTGCTGCACACAGGTGGCTCATATTTAAACGGTTGTCCACTAGGACTCCAAGATCCCTCTCACAGTTACTGCTATTGAGCAAGCTACCACATATACGGTACCTGTGCATTTTGTTTTTCCCCCCCTAAATGTAGAACCTTGCTTTTTTCACCATTGAATTTCATTTTGTTAGATAGCGCCCAATTTTCAAGTCTGTCAAGATCCTTCTGTATCTTGAGCCTATCTTCTGAAGTATTGGCTATTCCAGCCAGCTTGGTGTCATCTGCAAATCTGATGGTTTCCCCATCTATCCCCTCGTCCAAGTCATTGATGAAGATTTTGAAGAGTACTGGGCCTAAAACAGAGCCTTGGGCTACTCCACTGCATACTTCCCTCCATTTGACAAGGGCCAGGTGGTGATAGATATAGTGGTGCCAAACGGCAACAACATCAGGAAGGACGACTATGAGAAGATGGAGAAGTACCACGGCTTGAAGGAGGAACTGGAGAGGATGTGATACAGTGGTGGGATCTTGCCAGTCTAACAACCAGTTCAGTGATCGTGGTGATTGCGCAGTTTTACGAAAACTTACTTTCTGCATTACTACTGGGGAGTAATACAGCTGTTGTAGTCTGCCAGCAGCCTGCAGAGCTGGCAGCGGAATCAGACAGCGATGAGGCTGAGGAAAAACAGGGGCCAGTCCTGGAGGCTGGGGAAGGCCCAGATGAAGGCTCTGCGTCGGAGGCAGAAATGGGGCGAGGGCCATCGGGGAGTGATGTGTGGACTCTAGAGCCTCCAGAGGCTGACAGTAGAGAGGCAGAGGAACAGGAGGAGCCTGTTCCTAGTGCACGCATGAGAAGAGCTGCCAGAAGGCAGGAGCAGCTAAAGCAGAGAGGATGACTCGGGAATAGGGCCAAGAGATGATTAGCTCCTCTCATAAGGCTTAAAAGAACAGCAACGGCTCTTGGCCTCTTTGCCGGAAAACAACGTTGAGAGAATTGCTTCTTCTTTCACTGTATTCATTTCTTGTCGGCGTCTTCTGCTTCTGAACTTTTGCCAAGAAAAGCCTTTGGCAGTTTGCCTAATTATCCCAAGGTCGGTGATAAACTGAGGAATGGTGTTTTGAAGAATTTGCTTTCATTTAGTTTGAACTACGCTGAGAATGAGTTAATTCTCAGCTGTTCTAATAAAGTCTGTTTGTTTTTGAACTGTTTGCATTTAATACTAACTACTTGGGCCTGGGTCACAACAACAGCTGAGGCATGGCAATCTGCTCTGCCACGCGAATCAGCTGAGAAGATATAGGTCAGTAAAGCATAGGGACGGGCAGGCGGCCCGCCTGATCATCAGAGCGAACCGATTCGCTCCCAGCTGATCGTCGGAGCTACCGGTTAGCCCAAACCGGTCCGAACCGGTAGAATCCCACTCCTGATGCGGTACATCAAGGCCAAAGAGGTCCCAGTGGTGGTAGGAACACTCAGGGCTGTGACTCCTAAGCTGGGAGAGTAGCTCCATCAGATCCCAGGAACAACGTCAGAACTCTCTGTCCAGAAGAGACATCCCTGATCTTCTTTAAAAAAAAAAAACTGGCTTCAGGAAAGAGGCCAAGCTACAGAAACCTTCTCCGTTTTTCACCAAAGGCGTGACTTCCACTCCGTTCGCTAAAAGATCCGGCAAATCTTTCTGAGTGTAGCGTTTTGAGATTTGTAAATCAATAGCAGCGTCATTTCTTCCTTTTTCATCTCTTCCCCAGGCAGCCTTGAATCTTCAGAGTTTTTTCTCCCTGTTTCTTCCCAAGGTCACTTGATTCGGGGGGGGGGGGGGGGAACGAAGTTATTTGCTCCTCGGTTGCTTTTTCTGATCTCTCTCTATCTCTTCATCTCAGGGCGGATTTCTGAAACTTGAAATGAGTTTCAGAGGAATTAAAAAAAAATAAAGAGAGAGAGAGAGAGGTTGCAGCTCTCCAGGGAGGGAAGGAAGGAAGCATTGTTTTTTAATACACTTTGTATCTCAGGCTGCTGCTCCTTGGGGAGGTTCAAAGGACCTCAAAGGCAATAGTTCTCTGCCCGGGAGCAAAGAAGCCATTACAGCTTGTACTGGAAGATTTAATAGGTGTCATAATTTATCATGTAAACCGAAAAGTGTTTCTTAATTAAGTGCGTACGTTAATGAATTTTTTAATTTGATCCCTGTAAGTACCTTGCTATACTAATTGCAATATTCTACACATTAGTCATCCACTGTTGCCCTTGGCTATTTTCTACCCAGAGAGGTAGAGGCAGAGCTTTTTAGTTAAAGTTCATTTAACTCTTTCCACCCAGCGAATTAGGTTCTCCTTTGATTCCCGACTGCTGAGTGACAGCCATATTTCACACCTACTCTGAGTGAAAAATGTTTTTTCTGCAGAAGGCTAGAGTGGCTGTAGATGATCGGCTGAATGCATAGAAAAGGGGGAAAGGGGAGGGGAGGAAGGAGGAGGGGAAGGACAAGGGGGAGGAGGAAGAGGGAAGGGGAGGAGGGGGAAGGATAAGGGGAAGGGGAAGGAGGAGGAGAAGGAGAATGGGAAGGAGAAGGGAGGAGGAGGAGAAGGAGAATGGGAAGGAGAAAGAGGAGGGGGAAGAGGAGAACGAGAAGGAGAATGGGAAGGAGAAGAGAGGAAGATGAAGAGGAGGAGAAGGGGAAGGGGAAGGAGAATGGGAAGGGGAGAGGAGAGGAGAGGAGAGGAGAGGAGAGGAGAGGAGAGGAGAGGAGAGGAGAGGAGAAGGAGAATGGGAAGGAGGGGGGAGGAGGGAGGAGGAGGAGAATAGGGAGGAGAAGGGAGGAGGAGAAGGAGAAGGAGGAGGAGGAGGAGGAAGAGGAAGTTAAAGAGGAGGAAGAGAAGGGGAAGGAGAAGGGAGGAGGAGGGGGAGGAGGAGAAGGAGGAGGAGAAGGGAAAGGAGAAGGGAGGAGGAGGGGGAGGAGGAGGAGAAGGAAGAGAAGAGAAGGAGAATAGGAAGGAGAAGGAGAAGGGAAGAGAAGAGAAGAGAAGAGAAGAGAAGAGAAGAGAAGAGAAGAGAAGAGAAGAGAAGAGAAGGGAAGAGAAGAGAATGGGAAGGAGAATGGGAAGGAGAATGGGAAGGAGAAGGGAGGAGGAGGGGAGGAGGAGGAGGAGAAGGAGGTGTATCCACCCTTCATATTAAACATTTAACTTCACAAACCAAATTGTTCATAGTCCAAAGTTTCAATCTGGAACGTCATTAGCCACATAGAGCTACATCTTTTGGCTTCAAACATTTCTTTGAGGGGAAAAAATATTGCGAAACCTTGTCCCTTAGATTGGAAATCTAGCTTTGGCATGTTGCCTTGACATGCGTGGCTTTTGCATGGCTGGCTGGGGAATTCTGGGCACGAAAGTCCACAGGTCTTTAAGTTGCCAAGATTGGACACCCCTGCTCCAAGTTGACACTGAAGCTCCTCTGAATTCTTCTCCCTTTTCACTTAGCTTCCTGTCCTTTCTCACTGTACATGTTCCACAAGTTGCCAGATTCCCCCTCCCCCATACACATACACACATACCCCTCCTCAGACTGCTTTGATATGTATTTCCTCAACAGATGCAGGAATCCATCTTAGAAGAGGTGAATAGCTTCATTTTTTAAGGATCAACTAACAACAGCAAAGGTAAAAAGGTAAAGGTAAAGGTTCCCCTCACACATATTTGCCAGTCATTCCTGACTCTAGGGGTGATGCTCATCTCCGTTTCAAAGCCGAAGAGCCAGCAGTGTCCAAAGACGTCTCCGTGGTCATGTGGCTGGCATGACTCAATGCCAAAGGCGCATGGAATGCTGTTACTTCCCACCAAAGGTGGTCCCTATTTTTCTGCTTGCATTTTTACGTGCTTTCGAACTGCTATGTTAGCAGAAGCTGGGACAAGTAACCAGAGTTCACCCCGTTATGCGGCACTAGGGATTCAAACCGCTGAACTGCTGACCTTTCGATCGACAAGCTCAGCGTCTTAGCCACTGAGCCACCGGTCAGTTTTTTGCTTCATTTTTTTTAGGATCAACTATCAACAGCAAAGGTACCATGAATCAAAAGAAATATACTAGTTCTTGGTAGGGTACTAACGAAGGCTTTGGAGAAGATATTCAGATGCCATGATGTCACTTTGCCTACAAATATCAGAACCATGCAGGGAATAGCTTCTCCTGTGACATTCTATGAAAATGAAAGATGGACTTTGAAGAAATAGGGTGGAAAGCATATTGACAGTTTTTTTCAACTTTGATATTGGAGAAGACTCCTGAGAGTCCATAGATAGCTAATGAAAACAAACTGGAACATTGAACAAATCAGTTGAGTTCTTATTGGAGGCATAAATCAAGCTGAAATTATCATATTCTGGACACGTTATGCAAAGAACTAGCTCTCTTCAGAAAGTGCTTGGAAAGATGGACAGAAAGTGAAGAAGAAGACAGTAAAAAGAAGAGAGATGGACTTCAGTACAGCAGTGATGGCTGCACTGTTTGAAAACCTAAAGAACCAAGTTGAAGACAGAACATCTTGAAAAAGATCTAATTAGGTCATCACAGAGTCAACACACTCGCTATTTGTTTTCCTTTTATTTGTGTTAGGCTTTGCCATTATAATCAACATTCTTAATAGAAATTACATAGAAAGAGCCAACCATCTAAAATTGGGATCTATTTTGTAAAGATTTCTTTCCATATTCCAGAAGTAGAGGTACAGATGTGAGTCCCTTGGACTGCAAGGCATTCAAACCGGTCAGTCCTAGAGGAGATCAACCCTGACTGCTCTTTAGAAGGCCAGATCCTGAAGATGAAACTCAAATCCTTTGGCCACCTAATGAGAAGGAAGGACTCACTGGAGAAGAGCCTAATGCTGGGAATGATTGAGGGCGAAAGAAGAAGGGGACAACAGAGAATGAGGTGGCTGGATAGAGTCACTGAAGCTTAAATGGTCTCCACGGGATGGTAGAGTACAAGAAAGCCTGGAGGAATGTTGTCCATGGGGTCGTGATGGGTTGGACACGACTTCGCAACTAACAATAACAAGAGTTACAGATCTAGTAAACCACAGGAAATATTATTTGCTTCCAAATGAAGTTCAATAAGACCTTTATCACTGCTTTGATGTAAAATTCACTGGGTTTGGATGGATGGAAACCAATCAAGGAGAGAAGCAACCTAGAACTAAGGAGGAATTTCCTGACAGAACAATTAATCAGTGGGACAACTTGCCTTCAGAAGTTGTGAATGCTCCAACACTGGAAGGTTTTAAGAAGAGATTGACAACCATTTCTCTGAAACGGTATAAGGGTTTCCTGCTTGAACAGGGGGTTGGACTAGAAGACCTCCAAGGTCCCTTCCAACTCTGTTATTCTGTTAAAATCTAAGTGTTAGGATCTTAGATGTCTTGTGTTGTTATTCCCAGGCCTTCCACTGTCCCATCTCTTCAACGTTGGTGTCTTTTCCTCTCTCTCTCTCTCTCTCTCCCTCTCTCTCTCTCTCTCTCTCTCTCTCTCTCTCTCTCCCTCCCTCCCTCCCTCCCCCCCCCCTCTCTCTCTCTCTCTTTATATAGACAATCCTACACCTTAGGCTATCTGTAAATCTAATTGAGGAACTGCAGTGGTCAAAACCATATGCATTTAAAAACAATAATATTTCATCCACTTAAGAAAAATGCGCCGGGAAAAAAAGTTGATCTTCAACCTTTGCCTTCCTTTCACATTCTCTCTCTCTCTCTCTAAGTTTAAATGATATTAATGTGAACCAGTCATCTGTTAAAAATATTATATCACAGAAGTGATCTAGGGTTAATTGCCTTGCTGGTAATAGCCTATGACACCTAGAAAAAATATTTGGTACATAACAGAATGCCCATTGCAGCTTCCGTCCCTAGCTGAAACTTTAAAAATAAGAATTTGCCACTAGAAATATGAACTTTGAAATTCAATTTTCAGCTAACCCCAGCTGTGTTGTATTAACAAGCATTGGGAAAATTTAAGCAGAGATGGTGGGCATGGTCACAAAATGGTGGCATGGTAGCAGTGGCTAATCTGGAGACAGAATGTGCATTATAAAAAGGTTCCCCTCGCACATGCATGCTAGTCATTCCCGACTCTAGGGGGCGGTGCTCATCTCTGTTTCAAAGCCGAAGAGCCAGCGCTGTCTGAAGACGTCTCCGTGGTCATGTGACCAGCATGACTAAACACCAGAGGCGCATGGAACGCTCTTACCTTCCCACCAAAGGTGGTCCTTATTTTTCTACTTGCATTTTTTTACGTGCTTTCGAACTGCTAGGTTGGCAGAAGCTGGGACAAGTAACGGGAGCTCACACCGTTACGCGGCACTAGGGATTCGAACCACTGAACTGCCGACCTTTCGATTGACAAGCTCAGCATCTTAGCCACTGGGCCACAACATCCCTGAATGTGCATTATACTCTGGTATTATTATGAAATGTGGTAAACAGTTCCCCCAGTCTGGAGTTTTAAACTAGGTTGAGTATTTAATCATGTTTTGTTAATGACCCCATAATCCCTTGCCGGGTGGAGTCTGGGCAACTGAATGGAGCTGAATATTTACTGGCCGGATGCCCTTCCTATCACCAATGTTGAGTGTTTAATCTGTGTTTAAATAGTTGATTGAAGGTTTTACTGTTGCATTTTGGAGTTTAAGCTGCATTGTCCACTGTGCTAAATCGTTTACGAATGGCAGTATTTGAAGGGTTGTCACAGAGGGCGGGTCGACTTATTCTCCAAAGCACCTTGACAAGAAGTAATGGATGGGTGTTTATCAAAGAGAGATACAACCTAGAATTGAGGAGAAACTTCCCGTCAGTGAGATCAATTAATCAATGGAACAGTTTCCCTCCAGAAGTTGTGGGTGCTCCATCACAGGAAGTTGTCAAGAAAAGATAGGGCAGCCATTTGTCCGGAATATAGGGTGTCCTGCTTGAGCAGGGTGTTGCATTAGAAGACCTCCAAGATCGCTTTCAACCAGGGGTGGGCTGCTGGGGGTTCGCAGGGGTTCGGGAGAACCTCTAGCTAAGATTCTGTGCAGTTTGGAGAACCCCCCAAATCCCAGTCCTGGCTGGCCCCGCCCACCCTGCCCCGCCCATCCCAGGAGTCCTCATGTGGCCCGTTTTGGATGCAGGTAAGTGTGGAGGTTCAGGGAGGGCAAAAAATGGGCTTACCGGAATTTTGGGAAAGCAGGAAATGGGCTCATTTCCCGCCTCCAGAGGGCCTCCAGAGCCTGGGGAGGCCGTTTTTGCCCTCCTGGAGGTTTGAGAAAAGCATCCAAAGACCAGGGAGGGCAAAAACGTCCTCCCCCCGCCATGATGCAGGAGGCTGACTAGGCCACTCCCACCATGGCCACACCCACCCAGCAACCGGGCAGAGAACGCCTTGCTAAAATTGTTGAAGTCCACCCCTGCTTTCAACTCTGTTATTCTGTAAATTCTGTAAACATCCGGAATGGGCTCTATATTGTCATTAGAACCCCTTTGTCGGTATTGCTCACAGCCAACATAAGTGGAACCTTGAAGGGAAAGGTGAAAATTTCACCAAGACAGAACGTGGGTGTGGATAATGCCACCAATTTCTCATTTTCATTTTACAGAAATGAACCGCTTTCAACTTTCTACCCTACCTCATTCCACCGCCAACCCACTCAAGAGACCGAAGCAATTGAAACACTCAACATAACATTAAAGAAAGCTTTTTAATACTAACTAGTCTGGGAGAGACGGTATACATGGTTGGAGAAAAGGGAAAAAAGAATAAGGGAAGACTAAATAACAGTTGAATTAGATGGAGAAATATAGGAACAAATGGGAAGAAATAAAAATAGTGGAAAGGAAATAGGGTACACATTTATGTCAAATGGAAATAAAACAATTAGAATAATATAATACATTATAATGGTATATATATATGATATATTAGAAATATATGTATAAAAGATATACTAAGATAAGAGAATGTATAAGTATGGATTACTGACGCAAAACTGTTGAAAAAAAAGGAAGTGTTAATATTGCTTTTTGTTTTTTAAAGAAAAACTGTTTAATAAAAATATTTTTTTTAAAAAAGAAAGCTTTTTAAAATCCCACCAAAAGAACTGTCCAAAGAAAGGAAGGAAGGAAGGAAGGAAGGAAGGAAGGAAGGAAGGAAGGAAGGAA
>WNWU01000159.1:412344-429717 GCA_012654045.1 Ptyas mucosa
TTCTATTCTATTCTATTCTATTCTATTCTATTCTATTCTATTCTATTTGTATCAGAGTCATTCTTTCAAAGTTTGCATTTGGCTATTTCAAAACGTACGTTTGGATATTTCAACATTTGCATGAATACAACGTCTCTGCGCCTCTGTGTGTTTGTGTGTACTCTACCCAAGAAAAGGTAGCAAGAATAAATGCAAAAGGAAGGAATTTGTTAAATGGGTCTGGGAAGTTTGCAGTTACAACGACACTGAAAAAAGTGATTTATGTCAATTTTTCACACTTATGATGGTTGAAGCATGATCGAAATTCAGATACTTGGCAACTGACTCATATTTATGACGGTTGCAATGTCCCGGGGTCACATGATCACCTTTTGCGACCGTCTGACAAGCAAAGTCAACGGGGAAGGCAAATTCACTTCACAACCGTGTTACTAATGTCACAACGGCAGTGATGCACTTAACAACTGTGGCAAGAAAGGTCTTAAACAGGGGGGCAAAACTCACTTAACAAGTATCTCACTGAACAACAGAAACATTGGGCTCATATGTGGTCGTAAATCGAGGACTGCCTATATATATATATTTTTTAGTTGGTGACTTTACATTTCTCAAACTTCAATAAATTCTTCAATCAGAATAGAGCTGGAAGGGATCTTGGAGATACTCTAGTCCAACCCCCTGCTCAAGCAGGAGACCCTATACCCGTGATCGGGGTGAAATGCTCCCCGATTGGACTGGATTGCCATATCGATAGGCACGCGAGCTCAGCTCCATAGGCTCCGGAGGATCTCAGGGGGTGGTGGGTGTTAGAGAAAAATTATTTCTCTACAGCTGTGCCTATTAATGGCTTTTGGAATGTACAGATACATAAGCCAATCAGGGGGCAGCTAATATGTTTGAATCTCCCGGGCCCTCCCCTAACTGTCACAGTTAGCAGTATAAAAGGAGATTCTTAACAGAAACCTCTGGCTCTGGCTTTGTATCTTCAGTTTACTCTTAGTTTGATCTTCTATCTAGTATGGTATTGTCTTCTAGGATCTTCCTTTAGATAACTGTGAGCAGTTTGGAAGTCCGTTAGAAGAGCAGTTCTGTGGTATATAATAATATTCCTTCTGAGGAAGAATAGTCATAGATAACATAGCTTAGAGAGAATAGAGATCGATAGATCGATAGATCGATAGATCGATAGGTAGGTAGGTAGGTAGGTAGGTAGATAGATAGATAGATAGATAGATAGATAGATAGATAGATAGATAGGCAGACGATAGAGAGATGAGATAGGTAGGTAGGTAGGTAGGTAGGCAGGCAGGCAGGCAGGCAGGCAGGCAGGCAGGCAGGCAGGCAGATAGATAGATAGATAGATAGATAGATAGATAGATAGATAGATAGATAGGCAGACGATAGAGAGATGAGATAGGCAGGCAGGCAGGTAGGCAGGCAGGCAGGCAGGCAGGCAGGCAGGCAGGCAGGCATAGAGATAAAGGTTCGCGGTGCATTGATTTATTAACCTCCACAAGAGTGGGAAAGGCCCGTTTTTCTCTCTCCTCAGCCTCCAGAGCCTTTCGAGGCCTTTCCCCCCCCCCCCCCCCCCGGAAGCCCTCCAGAGGCCAGAAACGGCCCATTTGCCAACGTCCGGTGGGACCGCACGCACACGTACAGGGGCAGGGTGCATAGAAATATGGGTGTAGGCACGTGCACACATGCCCCGCCCCACCCCTGGCACGCGATGGCAAACAGGTTATCCATCACTGCCCTATACCATTCTAAATAAGTAGCTGTCCAGTCTCTTCTTTAAAAACTCCAGTGATGAAGCACCCACAACTTCTGGAGGCCAGCTGTTCCACTGGTTAATTGTCCTCACTGTTTAGGAAGTTTCTCCTTAATTCCAAGTTGCTTCTCTCCTTGATTCGTTTCCATCCATGGTTTCTTCTCTTTGGAAAATAAGTTGACCCCTTCTTCTTTCTGGCAGCCCCTTAAATACTGGAACACTGCTTACATTCCATCCCTGGTCCTTCTTTTCTCTAGAGTAAAGGGAAAGGTTCCCCTCGCACGTATGTGCTAGTCGTTCCCGACTCTAGGAGGCGGTACTCATCTCCGTTTGAAAGCTGAAGAGCCAGCGCTGTCCGAAGACGTCTCCGTGGTCATGTGGCCGGCATGACTGAACGCCAAAAGCGCACAGAACGCTGTTTTTCTACTTGCATTTTTTTTATGTGCTTTCGAACTGCTAGGTTGTCAGAAGCTGGGAACAAGTAACGGGAGTTCACCCCGTTACGCGGCACTAGGGATTCGAACTGCTGAACTGCCGAACTGTCGATCGACAAGCTCAGCATCTTAGCCACTGAGCTCACCGCATCCCTGTTTCTCTAGAGTAGCTATACCCAATTCCGGCAATTCCTGTTCTTCATATGTTTTTATTTCCGGGCCTTTAATCAGCTCAGGTGCTCTTCTTTGCACTTCCCCCCCCCCCAAAGTCTTGTAATCCAAAACCCAACTGTACAAAGCCCCCCCCAAATAAAAAAATTCGGGGCTTAACTTTTAAACATTTAAGTAGCAAGCCCACAGCCCACCTCTGGTCCTTCCCTCTACCATTGTCTCTTTTCAGTTTGTAAATCCCCCTTCCACCGGCTTCTTCTGAGCACCTCAAAGCCGTGAGTGGTAATTAGTTGACTCCGTGCATCGGAAAGACCGCTTCCAATCACTTGCCCCTTGAAAATTGCCTGACGTTGATGCCACAGCACAACATTGAATTGGTTCACTCGTGCTGAGGCCTGGTCCTCATTAAAAGCCGAAGGACTCCAGGAGTTTGTTGACAAGGTTCAAGCCTGCCGCTCCTGAGACGATTCATCCGCGGTCTCCAAAATACCTGCTCTTCGAATACTTAAAGGTAATCAGTGGCAGCTCACTAGATCCAGAGCGCATCTAAACAATTTTGCCACGTCAGCTGACAACAGCTTGAGGTAATGTTAGCCTCTCTTAGAGGAGGAGGAGCTGGACACACGCCCTAGTCGATAAATCAAAGTTAAAGCTTGCTGACTTCCGCTTCCGGTTCCGCTGGCGACAGACTTTGATCGGGCTAGCTCTGGCCCCAGAGTCTGATCCCCCCCATCTGGAGGCCCTTTGGGCCAAGCGCCCCATTATTGGGGCGTTTGCCGTTTGAGGGCGGCTCGCCAGGGGTCCCCTGCCTCACTTCCAGGGGCCGGGAGGCCGATGCTGGCGCGCCCGAGGCTCCAGAGGGGGCGGGAGGCGATCGGCGGCTTTTTTTCGAGGCCGCCGAGGCGCCACAGCGCCTAAGGGGACTGGTGCTACCTAAGAAAGCACAACGGACTGTACTGACTGATTGCAGAGTGGAGCAGGCATCCTGGAGGCGAGAGGGGGGGGTTGGAGTTCCCCCCCCCCTTGTAGCTGGAAAGGTGCCGTGGCAGAGAACTAGGGGGAAGGAGATGGGGTGAAACCCCTTACCTTTCTGACTTTTCCTTGGAGGATGGCTGTGGCAGAGCTTCTTGGAGAGGTCTGGTGGCCCCTCCCCCCGGCAGACAATGGCGGCGATCTGACTTCCTGCTTCTTTATTTATGATTGAAGACAACATTCTCCTCTGGCTTCCTGTTTGACCTACTCTATACTTCGGACTCGTTGCTCCTGTGAGCGCCCACTGGTGGACAGTTGAAAAATTACTTAGATTGCGAATCCCTCTTTCTTCTCTGGAGGTTTGCCCTTTGATTTCTCATCTTCTACTGATCTAAGATGGCTAAGGGCCACAAATCAGCAGCAACTGACATGGCGAAAATTTTGGAAAGACTGGCAATATTGGACCAAAAGTTGGACAAGTTAGATGACGTCCAAAAAGGATTATCTGAAATTAAATCTGAAATGACACTTATGAAAAAAGATTTAAATGATGTTCAACAGCTGGCAGAGCAAAACAAGAAGAAGATGGGGGGTCTGGAGGGGGAGGTACGGGCACTCCAGAAGGTGGAGGATGGGAGAGGAAATGCAATGTTAACCTTACAATTGGATAAGATGTCTTATTTTCTCAGGTTCCAAAATGTGGAACAACTTGACCAGGAAAATTTGAGAGAAGTGATGGTTAAAATGTTGGGTGAATTTTTAGAAAGAGATTTGGAGTCTATTGGAAGGGATGTGGACTTGGTGTACAGAGTAAACTCACAATTTGCAATTTTACATAATCTACCAAGAGAGGTTCATATTAAATTTGTGAGAAGGGAACTGAGAGATGAGATATTGAGAAAACAAAGACTGGGGGCGCTGGTGTACAGGGGCAAGGAGATCACCATCCTGAAGCAGATTCCCAGACAGGTACGAGAATTAAGAAGAAAATATTATTTTTTATCAAATAAGCTGTACCTCAAGGGAGTAGGTTTTAGGTGGTTGATTCCGGAGGGCTTGATGATTTTTTGGGAGGACAGTAAGAAGAAAATTAATAATGTAACGGAAGCTAAGGCTTTTTTTGACCAACATAAATCCTTCCTAAGTGGAGAAGATACAGGAGCCGAAGAGGGGGAAGTATCAGATGATCAAGGAGCGGAGGCGGACGGAGCTGTTGCGGTCCGGGAGGGGGAGGGAAGCCAGACCATGGTTTTAAGAGCCAGAACTAGGAAATGAAGAAAGGAGGGGAATCTATTGTTTAAGGTTTTTTTAATTGACATTTTTCTTTTCTCTCTCTTCTTTTATTGTATTTTGTATAACACTCCTTTTTTTTGTTTATATAATTTTTATATAACCTGGTTGTTTGTTTTGATTTAAGATAATAATGTCTGTTGTGTGAGAAATTTAAAAAAAGAAAATAATAATTGAAATATCTTTTCATAAAGATATTGAAAATTCAACATATTGTAAACTATAATATTGTATATTCTTAACCAATAAAAACTTTTTATTAAAAAAAAAAAAAGTTAAAGCTTGCTATCCATTCAGAGCCGTTCTGTTCATCCGCAGGTTTATTTCATTTCCACCTAGGCCCGTGATGGCGAACCTATGGCACGCGTGCCACAGATGGCATGCGGAGCCATATCAGTGGGCACGCGAGCCAGTCCAGTTCAGACTGGAAGTCAGAAAACCATCTGTTTCCGGCCTCCAGAGGGCCTCAGGGGAGCGGGGGGGGGGAGAGGCTGTTTTCACCCTCCCCAGGCCCCTAGAAAGGCTCTGGAGCCTGGGAAGAGTGAAAAATGGGCCCACCGGGCCCACCATGCTATCATGTGCCAAAAGCTGCGAGAGTGCGGGGGGGGGGGGTCATGCGCACATGTATGGGGGGCGGGGCACATTGCATTATAGGTATGGGCATGTGCATGCACAACTTCCTCCGCGCTCCCCCCACTTTTGGCACGCAATGGCAAAAAGGTTAGCCATCACTGACCTAGGCCCTTATTCCCTTTGCAGCTCTTGGACTAAGCTTTCCTAAAGTCTAGAAATCTCGAAGGAATTGTCAATCCTGCTAGATCAGGAGTATCAAACTCGATTTCATTGAGGGCCGCATCAGGGTTGTGTTTGACCTCGGGGGCCAGGGTGGGCATGGCCAGGGTGGGTGTGGTCAGCTCGACGTCACTCATGTTGAGTGCGCCTGTGGGGGCCTGAGTGCTCTGCCAGCGAAAATGGGCTCCCGAGCTTTGTTTGTGGTTGTGATGGCTTCCTGCAATCCTCTGCCAGCAAAAATAGTGCTTGGGAGGGCTGCCTGCGGCCCTCCACAGAGTTTGACACCCCTGTGCTAGATAGTCCAGACAGGAAACCCAAACCATGAGTACTAATGCTACTTTAATGTAAGGTTACAGTAACGGAATCTTTCATGTCTGAAAGCATGGCCTCTATCTCCTCTGCCTTTACAGGTAGGCCTTGAATCATGACCGTAATTGAGTTCCAAATTTATGTTGCTAAGCAAGGCAATTATAGCACTTAGCAATAGCATTTACACTTATATGCTGCTTCACCGTGTTTTACAGCCCTCTTTAAGCGGTTTACAGAGTCAGCCTATGCCCCCCACCAACAATCTGGGTCTTCATTTTAACTGACTTCGGAAGGATGGAGTCTCACCGGGTTCAAGGTTGACTCAGCCTTCCATCTTTCCAAGGTGGGTAAAATGGGGAGCCAGATTGTTGGGGGCAATAGGCTGACTCTGTAAGATGCTTAGAGAGGGCTGTAGAGCACTGTGAAGCTGTATATAAGTCTAAGTGCTACTGCTATAACTGAGATGTTTACTCGGATTACATTCTTGACTTGGCCTCAGGCCCCTTTTATCTGACCTTTGCTTTGGATCTGTCCCTCAAGGCCATTCCCTCTGCTGTCTACACTGACCCTGTCATATTTCTGTGGTTCCCAATAACTTTGCAACATATTTCCCTATTGGCATCAGCATTGGCAAACAGTTATTTCTATACATTTGCATTGGGAATCCTGCCTGTTAGGGTTGCTGCAAAGGAAAATGGCTGTCAAACCAGGAGATCCAGGCAGTTCAAGTGCATATAAAGATGTATTGTAAGCTTAAGCTCTATACACGAATCTGAACTACTAACGGTTAAGAGAAATTAGCGGGAGTTAAGAATAGAAAGGAATTCAAGGTGGGCTGGACTTAGATTTCTTGTGGGTGCACACTGCACAGGGACTCATGACTGATGACGCGTTTGACCCCTCCCTCAGGTTCAGCCTGGTCATCTCCTACAGTGGCCCTTGTTCAGAAACAAGAAAGGATGGGTCAATCTCAGAGGTGGTATTCAGCAGGTTCTGACCAGTTCTGGAGAACTGGTAGTGGAAATTTTGAGTAGTTCGGAGAACCAATAGTAAAAATTCTGACTGGGCCCACCCCCATCTAAACTTGGCTTCCCAAGTCCCAGCTGATCGGGAGGAAATGGGGATTTTGCAGTAACCTTCCCCTGGAGTGGGGAGGGAATGGAGATTTTACAGTATCCTCCCCCTGCCACGTCTACCAAGCCACACCCACCAAGCCACACCCACAGAACTGGTAGTAAAAAAATTTGAAACCCACCACTGGTCAACTTCAACGTTTCTTCACACTCAGGGATCCCACCGTGATGACATCCCAGCCCCCAAAGGATGTCACGAGCGTGTGAAGGAATAAGCTAAGAATAAGCTAACTGCTCTGCAAATTTAAAAAAAAATCCATAAAAGGAAACAATTTGCTGCCAAACCTTTCCATTTTTTTGGCTCAGGCCTAGTTAAATGGTTTAATTATACAGAGCCAACTCTATAGTTTGCCTTCGCCTCTGAGAGTTCATTACATTTCATAAACAGACGTGGAAACTTGCAAAGGTTCAAATGTTTGTTTGGTTTTGTTTTTTTTGTTTGGTTTGGGTTGAGTTCTGACAGGCTTTCTTCTTTTTTGCTGTTGTTTGCTCTGGCTATCCCCTAATGCACCATAGAGGACCTCCTGGCTTTGGGGAGAATGACTGGCAGATGGGCCACGCAATCAGCCTGAGGGGACAGTGACAGCGAATCTTCTCTGCTCTGAAGTACACCAACTCCACTCCCTTTCATCACACTGACAAACAGACCCATGGAGACCTAAGTAAGGCCAACAATCTCCTCCTGAAGGACAAGGCAGGGAGCCGACACCAAAAATAAGACTTGCTGACTTCTATAAAATTGTCCTCTCCTATCGTCGGATGGAAAACATCCAGCAGAAACCACGGCTAATGGGATTTCAAATCTTACAGCACCACTCTGCTTAAGCTAAATATTTAAAATAAGGTCATTTTAGTTCTTCTTCTTTTTACCCATTTTTCGTCGCAGCTTGCAGCACTATTCTCAAACACATCTTGTGGAGATGTTGTCTTGAGGTTAATTACAACCCAATGGATCCATTAGGATTCAGCAGTGGAATAGGTGCAGTTTTGTTCAAGGTGTTAAGAGTCTACAGAAGGGTCAAACATTCAAGGTCTCCTTTGAGTTCACCTCCATTCTTTTATGGACTCATGCAAAGTAGTTCTGTTGAGAAAAGAGACAGTGGTGGTGCAGAACTGCAGGCTGACTCTGCTCACTGCCAGCAGTTCGATCCTGACCTGCTCAAGGCTGACTCAGCCTTCCATCCTTCCGACGTCAGTAAAATCCAGATTCAGGGATGGGTTCTATTTACCTTTACTACCGGTTCGCAACGGGATCGGGTGCACGCATGCTTGCTTCGCTTGAGTGCACGCCTTGCTTCTGTGCATGTGCAGATCACCGATGAGGACATCCGGGGCAGTGGGCAGAGCCTCCAGCCAGTTTTACTACCAGTTCTTGCAAACTGGTCCGAACTGGAGGCAACTCACCACTGCCCAGATTGTTTGGGGGCAAGAGGCTGACTTTGTAAGCTGCTTAAAGAGAGCTGTAAAGCACTATGAAAAAGCATATAGGCCTAGGTGCTATTTCTAGTGCTACTGTCTTCTTCTGCATTTTTCTTTAAATTTCCTAAACTAGCCCACAGTTCTGGTACTCCTTGTTCAGTGCTGGGATTCAGCTGGTTCGGGCCAGTTCAGGTGAACCAGTAGTTAAATTGCTGGCTGGCCCCACCCCTTCCTGTCCCGCCCCTTCCAGGAGTTCCCACATGCCTCATTTTGGCTCCCAGGTAAGTGCAGGGAGGCCTCCTAGGCCCAAAATGGGGCGCAGGGGCAGAGTGGCACCCCCCTCCCTCCCGCGGCCTATTTTCGCTCCCAGGAGGCTTCAGGGAGGCTTCCTAGGCCCAAAAGGGGATGGGGGGGCCCTCCCCCCATGGCCTGTTTTTGCTCCCAGGGGGTGCAGGAGGCCGAGTGCTGCCTGTCACACCCCCTGACCACACCCACTAAGCCACGCCCACAGAACCGGTAGTAAAAAAATTTTGAATCCCACCACTGTCCTTGTTGGTTTCTTATCCACATTTTAATCAAATCTGTTTAACTTCCAAGCTTAGATTGCCAACTGCTGGGATGGGTTGCAACTGATACAGCTTATTTTATTACAATGGAGAAAACATATCTGCTAAACAAAATGAAAGCTGCATTCTCTTTTTCTCTCTTTCCTCACTGTCTTCTAGATTCAACAAGAATTACATCCAGTTCATCTCTTTGCCGATTCCTATCAAATTGCAGAAAGGGACAACTCACAGTGGCCAACTCGTCGTGGGACTACTCGCCGTGGCCAACCTACCATGGGACAACTGAACAAATGCGAAAGTTAAATTAATTTTGACAGAACCATGGCCAATAATAATAAAATAAATGAAGTCAATCCAGAAATACAAGAGTTACAATAATTTCTATGAAAATGTGATCACCAATAATAAAAGGACCTGAATAAAATGGTTAGTATAGCGTTGTCTTAGACCAGGGGTGTCAAACTCAAGGCTCGGAGTTGGATCAAGCCTGCAGGGTGCTTAGATCTGGGCTGCAGGGCTGCAGGGCTGCCATGGAAACAGCAAAGGACTGGCCTTCAGTGCCTCTGCCAGAAAAAATGTACCTCGGGAAGGCCGCACACAGCCCTCCCGAGCTCTGTTTTCGTTGGCAGAGGGTTGCAGGAGGCTATCGCAACCAAAAATGGAGCTCAGGAGTCCATTTTTGCTGGCAGAGTGCTCAGGCCACTACGGGCACCCCGACACGAGTGACGGTGAGCTTGCCACGCCCATCCTGGCTGTGGTCACCCCAGCCCCCCAAGGTAAAACACAACTCTGATGCGGCCCTCAATGAAATCGAGTTTGACACCTCTTTCCTAGACCCACCAAACTGATCCTCCCTGACATCAAAGAACGCCATCCACAAACCCACCTAGACCAACAAATAGAAACCTTCTCACCACTTTCCAAAGGAAATTGCAACTTAGAGGCACCCCAACCTTCCGTGCTGAAATGATCAAGGCAGACATTGAAAGGTCGAAAGTCAAATGTACTCAAACCAGCTATATGGTGCCACCGGGTTTTGCGTTTAAATAGAAGCCGTTTCCAAACCCTTACCACAAAAAATATTCCCTCGGAATTTTTTTTAAAAAAAAATATTTTCTCCAAGTCAAGGTACGCTTATTATCACACTGTCAGGGTAAATTATCTTTGCAAATTCCAGACAGATTGATTCAATCTGCAGATTGGATGAATGTGTAAATTGGAATGTTGCCCTTTGTCAGATTTTTGCATTTTTGCGAGCGTTTGTGACATAATTTTCAGCTTTAAAAATGTTATCGGAGTAGGCTTACAACGTGCTGCTTGAAAGAAAAACAAGAGTTGCAAACACATTTTTTAAGTGCCGGGACCCTTTGGAAGGAAGAGTAGAATACAAATAAAATGAAAACTAGTCATTAATGAACTACCTAGACAAGTCATTACTACCCAGATGGTAGAGAAGTTTTGTAAAATAGATCAATAAAATAATTAACATGCCACAGAGATGGGTCTTTAGCAATCAGCCTCGAAATTGCACGGCAATGTTTTGCCACAGACATTTTGTGAAATAGATTGATCAATTAATTAATATGCAACAGGACCAAGGGTTTTAGCAATCAGCATACAATTTTGGGGTGTAGAAATCTTGCAAAATAAATCAATAAAACAATTTATTTATTTATTATTTAAATTTTTATACCGCCCTTCTCCCGAGGGACTCAGGGCGGTGCATAGCCATATTAAAACACGTATATCTATAAAATTAAAAAAAACAGTTTAAAACACATTAAATGATTTGGCCCTATATTAAAAACTAAACACCCATTAAAATCCGTTCTTAAGCCAGCCCAGCCTGTTGAAACAATAGAGTCTTAAGGGCACGGCGAAAGGTACGTAGGTCAGGGATCATACGAATCTCCGGGGGCAGTTCATTCCAGAGGGCAGGTAGCCCCACAGAGAAGGCTCTCCCCCTGGGGGTCACCAGTCGACATAGTTTGACCGACGGCACCCTGAGGAGTCCCTCTCTGTGGGAGCGTATTGTCCAGTGGGAGGCTATCGGTGGCAGAAGGCGATCTCGTAAGTACCCAGGTCCTAAGCCATGGAGCGCTTTAAAGATAGTAACAAGCACCTTGAATCGCACCCGGAAGACCACCGGGAGTCACTGCAGCTCACGCAGGAGCGGTGTTACATGGGTGCGCCGTGTCGCTTCCATAATCGCCTGTGCGGCCGCATTCTAGACCAGCTGGAGCCTATGAGTGCTCTTCAAGGGGAGCCCCATGTAGAGAGCAATTAATAGGCAATAGGCCTATTTAGTTATCAGTTTACAAAATGCACTGCGATTTTTGGTAGAGAACTTTTGTGAAATTAAACCAATAAAATAATTAACGTATCATAGGACTGAGCATTAAGCCATCAGCAAACAAAATGTACTGCAATTTTTGGTAGAGAACTTTTGTGAAATTAAACTGATAAAATAATTAACATATCATAGGACTGAGCATTAAGCCATCAGCATACAAAATGCACTGCGATTTTTGCTAAAGAACTTTTGTGAAATAAACCAATAAAATAACTAACATACAATAGGACTGAGCATTAAACAATCAGCATACAAAATGTATTAAGGCATTGACACTTTAGGTTCAGAGCTATCAAATTGTCCATATGTTAGTATGAACAGGGGTACAGACATCTATCTCTGTTTTGGAACATGTAGTCATCAGGAGAAATGGTACACCTGCAGACAATTATATAAAGCTAAGATGTAAAGTAAGGTCTGGAAACTAAAACCATACCTTGTCAATCACATGTACAATCTCTGCATAAGTATAACTGAACAGCCATAGACCCTTTCCTTACCATCATTTCAATTATAGAAATAACAGACAACAATATGATATTGTCTACCCCATTAATTCACTCTTTGTGGCTGAAAATGGCAAGAGGAATATGTGAAAAAATACTGGCGTATTGTTCTTAAGTAGTACTTAAATATTAGCGTACTAAAGATAATAGGAACATAATTCTAGAGGATATTTGTCAACAAATATTTGAGGACATTTGTCTATCATGTTTGCCTGTCAAATATGAACACCAGCATTGTGCTTGTTCATTTTTCTAACCTATCAAATCATTTTGTTGCCTATCAAATCATAATCAAACCATGACAATGAATCTAAAAGGTTCAAAAGTTTAGTTTCATCACTGAAAAAACAACAGGGGAACAAAATTAGAATTTCAACCACTTGGTAAGTAGGGTTTATTAGGATGGAACATCAATGTATATACATCACTGTTAATATTCTCTCCTATTTAATCCTAGATAATCGAATGCCCCTAGAGCAGGGGTCTCCAACCTTGGCAACTTTAAGAGTTGTAGACTTCAGCTCCCCGAATTCCCCAGTCCAACCAACAAACCACTAAGGCCAACACTGACAGGGCAAGCCATTGTAACACAAAAGAGAGTAACCCCACCCCTTAATAGCACTGATGATGTTACCTAGTTTGGGTAATGAAATGCCTGCAAGAAATAACCAAGCACTCTTCAAATCACTTTCTTCCATTCCTATAACAACTACATCCAGAACAGAGAGTAGGAAACCTTAGGCCTTAATACATTTCATCTTCACTTTTCCACCACTTTCTTATTCCTGTTTCTCTCTCTATGACCATCTTGCATTTTACTAGGGTGGTTGTCTATCAGCCAGGAAGTCAGGGAAGAGACAGGATCTTAAGCAGATACTTTACAGATACTTTAACAAATGAGACACTCAAATAGCAATAGCATTTAGACTTCACAGTGCTTTACAGCCCTCTCTAAGCGGTTTACAGACTCAGCCTATTGCCTCCAACAATCTGAGTCCTCATTTTACCCACCTCGGAAGGATGGACAGCTGAGTGAACCTTGAACCTGGTGAGATTTGAACTGCCAAATTGCAGGCAGCTGACAATCAGCAGAAGTCAAATTTTCACTAAGTGAACGGTTGTAAGTCGAGGATTACCTGCACACCAGTTCACTTACCTTCGCTACTGGTTTGCAAATGGGAGTGCGCACCCGTGCACTCTAACCACTGTGCCAACTCGGCTCTCTAAATAGAGAAATAGTGTGTGTTTTTCTGTGTCTATGCATGTATATACTTATACAGGTAGTCCTCGAGTTACGACCCCGATCGAGCCCCAAATTTATGTTGCAAAGCGAAAGATTTGTTAAGTGAGTTTTGCCACTGTTGTTAAGTGAATCACTGTATTTGTTAAGTTAGTAACACGGGCATGAAGCAAACCTGGCTTCCCCATTGACTTTGCTTGTCAGAAGGTCCACAAAAGGGGATCACGTGACCCTGGGGCACTGCAACCGTCATAAATACGAGTCAGTTGCCAAGCGCCTGAATTTTGATCACACGATGGTCCTAAGCGTGAAAAATGATCAAAAGTCACTTTTTTTCAGTGCCGTTGTAAATTCGAACTTTCACTAAGTGAACGGTTGTAAGCCGAGGATTACCTGCACACCAGGGGTGGTATTTCACTTACCTTCGCTACTGGTTTGCAAATGGGAGTGCGCACGTGTGCACTTGCTTCGCTCACACGCACCTCCTCCACACATATGCAGGACCTTCCGTGCATGCGTGATGACGTCCGGGCAGGTGGGCGGAGCCTCCCACAGCTGCCGCTACCGGTTTGCCCAAACCGGATATAACCGGCCGAATACCACCATTGCTGCACACAGTATATATAGTAAAATGTGTATGTACATGACAGGAGAACATCCTTCCCTTTTCCCTTGACTTTTGCTAAGGAAACACCGGATGCAGCTTGCCATGATAACTAAATTTATTATTAACTGTGTATTTCATGATGTTAGTGACAATATGTTAATGTGATTTTTCACATCCTCCTGCAGCGAACAGATGGCTCCTTTTACTTTACTTTCCACATCAAGTGTGATTATTTCTGGGTGCCAAAAGCCTCCTGCCGCTCCTCGGTCTCCAGTCTAATTTTTTATGTTGGTAAAACACAGCAGGACTTGTTATCCGTTGGATGGCATCTTAATAAAAGGAGACGTGCCAACATATTGACATCATATTCAAGGGGAATATCCCATCCTTCGTAACCCTTACCTTTCGCTGACTTCCACCTTCCCAACATCTTTTTTGAAAGAAAGGAGGAAAAGACATCCAAACAAAGAGTGGTTCCACCAGTTTCAATCTGCCGCGTTACTGGTTTTAGGACCACTGCCAAACTGGAGACCCGGCCTCCTTTTGTTCTCCTATCGTCGTGGCTCCTCACCCGGGGACCTGCTCCCTCTCTCGTCCTGTGTAATGATAATTAGCCATAACACAATCAGAAGTCAAGTGTAAGCAGGAATACATTAACACGGAGAGAGATCGGAGTTTGAGTGAAATTTCAACAGGAGGGACACAAAGAAAGCTACCTTACAATTTTGCTTTTATGGAAAATTCACGGCAAAGCCTTCAAACCGTGAACAATAAAGCTTTTACACGATATCCCCCCTTTTTTTAACAAAAAAAAAATTGTAGGCTAGAATTTTTTCCTCAGGAAGTTATGATTTACCATCTGTTTTTTTTTAAAAAAGATTTCAAAATACCTGAATGCATCCAGTTTATTACAGCCTCATGTCATGGTCTGGTTAACACAACTATTTATTTACTTATTCATGTATGTATGTATGTATGTATGTATGTATGTATGTATGTATGTATCAGTGGTGGGTTGCCCCCGGTTCGCACCGGTTCTATAGAACTGGTAGTAAAACCGGAGGGAGGCTCTGCCCACCAACCCCGACATCATCAAAATGCTTCTGCGTTTGCGCAGAAGAGTGCGCGCGCGGCCCGGTTGCAAACCAGTAGTAAAGGTAAGTAGAACCCAGCCCTGGTATGTATGTTGTATTGAATTATTACATTTATATGCTGTCCATCTCGCTGTTGAGGTGACTCTGGGCAGCTTACAAAAAGATAAAAAGATTATCTAAAACAATTGCATTTAAACAGGTTTTTATAAATAAACGTTAATAAAATAGCTGGGTTCAGAGGTGGGATTCAGCTGGTTCGGATCAGTTTGGGCAAATCGGTAGCTCCGACGATCAGCTGGGAGTGAACCGGTTCACTCCGACGATCAGCTGGGTCTGCCCCTGCCCTTGACTGACCTATATCTTCTCAGCTTATTCGCGCGGCAGAGCGGATTGCTGAGCCTCAGACGTAACGTGGAAGGTTAGTTTTATGAAAACTGCGCAATCACCGCAATCACCGAACCGGTTGTTAAACCGGCAGGATCCCACCACTGTACCACATCCTCTCCATTTCCTCCTTCAAGCCCTGGTACTTGCACGCGCAGTGTGTGTCAGGCACGCGCGCGTGCAAAGCACCCCCGCGCATCTGAAACACGCAATCACCTAACCAGTTGTTAAACCGGCAGGATCCCACCACTAGCTGGGTTCCCACAACATCTTAAAGCACAAACCGTCTACCCCATGGTTTACCGCTCAGTAGTATGTTGTGGAAATCCGTAGCCTTGAACTATGCTTAAATTCAATCATGAGCTGAGCAAACAAACCAAAATTAAATCCAGAAATCTCTTCTGTGGAAGTTCCCTGCAAATTAGGGAGCACGAATCCCTCTCAGATATATATGCATCCTCGAATTTCCAACCTCTAAATCGCAGGCCAAAGAATCCCAAATGACAAAGATTTCTGCTCAAAACTTGCAGAGGAGAATTTAAGGAGAACGCGCAGGAACAAATTAGCCTTGCCATTAATTTACTATTAATTATGTGTCTCCTTTGAAAAAGAAACGTCCCCCGTTGCCATTCTTTATTCAAACACATTATCCCTAAATTCATCATGTCTGTGGTTGGGTTTTTTTTTTCTTCTACCTTTTTTTTCTTCCTTCCCCTCCTCTTTACAACAGAACGGCTCATTTTCCAAGCCGAACAATGCAAGGAAGCTCACAGTAACCTTAATGACAGAATTAAACTCATCATTAGGCATCCTGTTGGTGGCTGCAATATAGTCTGGTCTCCTGGTAATGTCTGCTACCATTTAAAGCAAATTAATTTCTCATTTCTTTGCTGATGGTCATAATTCTCAGCGTGGGACACATTACCGATGACCTTAAGGAGGGACAGTCAACAAACATCATTAGCAAAGCAAGGGGGCACCCTCACACATGCACCAGCTAGCAAAAGGTCTTTTTTTTTTTCCCCTTTGCCCTCTCTTTAGCTTCTCAAACCTCATTTTCATAATTTAATTTATCCGATACTGGTCAATTATATATAGATCGCTTTTTCCCTTCAGGCCCACTTGATGGCCTCTGTATACTCTATTATAAAACTGGTTAATTAATAATTCCTTTCTATTGCCACTAAGCAGACCTACACGGTTAAATTAAATGAAGCTCCAGCTTCATTACATAGAATGTTCCAAGACACTGAACCACGGGCCTAATTTCACAAGCAACGGATTTCTGCTCGGAGGAGTCCCAGATCCATTTTACTACAGCGCTTTACTCCAATTTTAATAGAATGGTCGCCTAGGTGAGCAGAAGGAGCTGCTGTCTTGAGAAAGCACGATCCTCTAAGGCCAGGTTTCTCAACTTTAGCAACTTTAAGTGGGTGGACTTCAATTCCCAGAATCCCATGCTGGATGTGGGTGAAGAACAGGCACAGCCTGAGGGTGGAGTCAAGAGAGTAAGAAGCCTAGAGTCACCACAATCTCGCAAACGGTCTAAACTCAGCCCCTCTTGAATTCTGTTGACTCTTATCGAGTGCCAATTTAGAACTGATTTTTAGTTGACTAGGTGGGCAAGAACAATACATCAGCTTAACTGGAATTTTATGTGTGGTCCCAATTCTTCGTACCTGACATTGTCCAGGGAACTCTGTAAGTTGAAAAAAATGACTTAAAACCAGTCCTCACACTTATAACCATTGCAGCATCCACATAGGTGGGATCTTTGATTTGACATAATAAAGTATGTCTTTAATTACCCTGTGGTAAGATGGGCAGCCAATACAGTAAATTAGATAGATGATAGATGATAGATAGATAGATAGATAGATAGATAGATAGATAGATAGACAGACAATAGATAGATAGATAGATAGATAGATAGATAGATAGATGATATATAGATAGACAGATGATAGATGATAGACAGACAGACAGACAGACAGACAGACAGACAGACAGACAGATAGATAGATAGATAGAAGGATAGATAGTAGATATATAGATAGACAGATGATAGATGATAGATAGACAGACAGACAGACAGACAGATAGATAGAAGGATAGATAGTAGATATATAGATAGACAGATGATAGATAGATAGATAGATAGATAGATAGATAGATAGATAGATAGACAGACAGGCAGGCAGATGATAGATAGATAGAGAGATAGATAGAAGGATAGATAGTAGATATATAGATAGACAGATGATAGATAGATAGGCAGGCAGGCAGATGATAGATAGATAGATAGATAGATAGATAGATAGATAGATAGATAGAT
>WNWU01000159.1:471720-486343 GCA_012654045.1 Ptyas mucosa
AGGAAGGAAGGAAAGAGAGAGAGAGAAAGGAAGGAAGGAAGGAGAGAGAGGGAGGAAGGAAGGAAGGAAGGAGAGAGAGAGAGAAAGGAAGGAAGGAGAGAGAGAGAGGAAGGAAGGAAGGAGAGAGAGGAAGGAAGGAAGGAAGGAAGGAAGGAAGGAAGGAAAGAAGGAAGGAAGGAAATGGCTTTCTATAGAAAGCCACAATTGAAATTTGGGAGGACGAGGAGAAAGAGGAGGAGAAAGAAGAGGAGGAGGAGGAGGAGGGAAGAAAGAAAAAGAGAAAGAGATAGAGGAGAAGAAAGGAGAGAGGAGCAGGAGGAGGAGAAAGAAGAGAAAGAAGAAGAGAAAGAGGAGGAGAGGAGAGGAGAGAGGAGCAGTAAGAGGAGGAGGGGAGGAGGAGAATGAAAAAGAGAAAGAGGAGAAAGAGGTGGAGGAGGAGAGAGGATCAGGAGAAAGAAGAGGAGAAAGAAGAGGAGAAAGAAGAAGAGAAAGAGGAGGAGAAAGAGGAGGAGGAGAGAAGGAAGAAAAAGAGAAAGAAAGAGGTGGAGGAGAGGAGAGGAGAGACGAGCAGTAAGAGGAGGAGGGGAGGAGCAGGAGGAGAAGAATGAAAAAGAGAAAGAGGACAAAGAGGTGGAGGAAAAGAGAGGAGAGAGGAGCAGGAGGAGAAGGAGAAGGAGAAAGAGGAGGAGAGAGGAAAGAATTTTCAGTGTTATGAAGGATGACAATTGTCAGACTTCTCTAAACTGGTTAGTGAAGAAATTATAAGAATAGCCTTACAAGGATAGCCAAACTCTAGTAAGTGGGTTTATGGCAGGAAAATTATTGAAGCCACTAGATAAAAGACAAAAATCCAGTGGCAGCTGAGTACCAAATGCAATTATAGTGAAATTGAAGTTCAAATTCTTATACTTCTTTCTCCCATTCCTGGGACGCAGTGCTCAGTAATGGAAATTCGGGGCTTAATTGCAGTTGCAATTCGAGAATCACCTGTATTTAAAATATATGAATGGGAAACTGCAACATTGCAAAACAACATGGCAACCTCCGGCATCATTTTTGTGGGCGAGAATGTCCCTGGGACTATTTAAGTGTGGGAATGAAGTATGGATTGTCCTCAACTTACAACAGTTCATTTAGTGACCATCCAAAGTTACATCACTGAAAAACGTGACTTATGACTGTTTTTCACACTTAGGACCGTTGTAACATCCACATGCTCACATGAATTACATTCGGATGCTTGACAAGTGACTCACATTTATGATGCTTCCAATGTCCCGGGGTCATGTGCTCCCTTTTTGCGACCTTCTGATGAGCAAAGTCCATGGGGAAACCAGATTCACTTAACAACCGTGTGACTCATTTAACAGCTGCAGTGATTCACTTAACAAACGTGGCAAGAAAAATCGTAACACGGGGCAAAAACTCACGGAACAAGTTTCTCAGTTAACAACATAAATTTTGGGCTCAATTGTGGTCGTAAATTGAGGATTACCTATAGCTTCAGCGGGGAAGTTCTCTGGCTAAATCCTAAACTCTAAAATACAGATGCCAGCAAAAAAAAAAAAAGGATTTTGTTCCTGCTGTCTAGAACGTAAGCATTTATAAAAGTTGCAAGCGGGTTTTAAAAAATCACAATATCTTAGTGAAGTCAATTTTCAGTCCTGAAGAACTCCTAACCTGCTTATCTTCCTGTTGGGCCACTATAACGCTTTCGTTGTTAAACGTTCCTGTGAACCCTTCATTGCAAGAGATTGCTCTTAATTGTAAATGACAACTAATTATTGCTGAGACGTTCCCGTGGAATATGGAGCGAAGTCAGGAACTGACATATCTGTTAAGTTCCAAGTATAACCATAGCCCAGATATGCCAGAAGACATTGATTTCAAAGAAGGTAGCATGGGGCTTATTTTTTAAAAAACAAAATAATAAAATAAAATAAAAATGCTATTTATGGCATTTTGGAAGATGGAGAAGGGTAATAGGTTTGTTAACAGTAATCCAGGAAAAATAGAAGATTTTGCTTGCTGTCCAACTCTATGAAGTCTTAACCAAAGGACTAAGTCATATCTTCGATCCATCAAACCAAGTGCAGTTGGCACTTATTAGGAGCAATAACCTTGGGCACACGAGAGTCCCTTGTATTATCAATGGTAAAAATCTCTTTCCAGTTGAGTTCAGCTCCTGGTGATTTCATGGACAAATAAATGTAATTTTCCAGGCAATAAAATGAAAATATTTTACCAATGCCTTTTGGGGGAAGAGGTGTTCTTTTCTTACCTCAAATTCTCGATCTAGCTTATACATTGATAATCTGTCTTCATGGATTAAACAGCTTGGTCTCTCTTAGCATCTGACCCCAGCGAAGATCAGCAAGGCGTTATCACCTGCTTAGATAACACACATTCATGTAACTTTCTTGGTAGCATTATAGCAATAGCACTTTAGACTTACAGTATATACCGCTTCACGATTAACAGATTATCAGAGTTGAAAGGGACCTTATTTTAGTGCATGTGCTCAAAAGCCCGATTGGGCTTATTATCAGGGGATGTCTTATTTTCGGGGAAACGGGGTAGCAGTCTTCCAACATTTGAGGGGCTGTCACAGAGAGGAGGGGGTCTACCTATTCTCCAAAACACCTGAAGGCCAGAAGAAGGAATAATGGATGGAAACTGATCAAGGAGAGATTCAGCCTGGAAATAAGGAGAAATTTTCTGCCAGTGAGAACAATCAACCAGTGGAACAGAATTTGCCTTCGAAAGTTGTGGGAGCTTCATCACTGGGAGCTTTCAAGGGGACCAGAAGGCACGTTTTTCGGTCTCCTCAGGCTCCAGAGCCTCTCTAAGAGCCTGGGGAGGACGAAAACGGCCTTCCCCACTCCCATTGGAAGTCGGCAAACAGGCCATTTCCAGCCTCTGGAGGGCCTCCAGGGGAGTGGGGAAGGCCGTTTTTGCCCTCCCCAGGCTCCTAGAGAGACTCTGGAGCCTGGGGAGAGCAAAAAACGGGACTACCGGGCCCACCGTGCCATCATGTGCCAAAAGCGTGGGGATCGTGTGTGTGTGGGGGGGTGTCGCGCACTCATGTGCGGGGGGTAGGGCACATATAATTATGGGTACGGGCATGTGCGTGCGCAACCCCCTCCCCCCGCACTCCCCCTGCTTTTGGCACATGATGGCAAAAAGGTTAGCCATCACTGCTCTATACCATATCAGACAAATGGCTGCCATTCCACTGGTTCATTGTTCTCCCTGTTAAGATATTTCTCCTCAGTTCTAGGTTGCTTCTCTCCTAGTTTTCAGTCATTGTTTCTTGTCTTGCTTTTGGTGGTTTGGAAAACAGCTTGACCCCCTCGTCTTTGTAGGAGCCCCACAAATATTGGAATAGTGCTATCATGCCCCCAGGCCTTCTTTTCATTAGATTAGAAATATCTATAACCTTTCTTCATACCTTTTAGCTATACTATGTACAAGACTATGCCTCCTTCTCCCTAACCGTAGGACCAGCTCTGCAGTGTCTCAAGAAAAGATCTGAGATTTATGGTAGGTTTTGAGTTTGACATCCCTGATCTAAAGTATGGCTGTGGAATTCTGAGAGTTAAAGTCCACATACCTTACAGTTGCTGAGAGAAAACTGCTTTAGACCAGGGGTCTTCAAACTTGGCAACTTTAAGACTTGTGGACTTCAACTCCCAGGCACCCATTGTCAACTCACAAAGCATCCCTGGCCTGCTCTCAAGTTGCCATAGGCAAGGGGGATGGGAAACCGACGAAGCAGCATGGCAGCCAAAAACAAAAGCACATTCCAGACATATCTCTTTCAAGGCTGTCTCCCAGGGTTACCCACAGCGGCCAGAGGGTAATGATCTCTACAATCTACGGAATTGCTCCGTTGGCAAATATGACTGATGACACACCCTGGGGGGAGGGGGAAACGGGGTCATGATTGAGGTGTAAATTACGTAGGTTCAGAGTTGGCTTCACTTGGAACCTGCTGACATGAAGCTCCTAATAAATAACTGGATTTCTTTTGAAGCTTGGCTCAAGGCTCATGATTTAATTAGGGTATCCGTCCAAACCCTGGCACCCATGCTGTCTGGGGAATTCTGGGAGTTGAAATCCACAACTCTTAAAAGTTGCTAAGTTTGGAGATCCCTGCTTTAGACAGGTCCTTCCCACTGTTGCAAACGTCTTTCTTTATTCAGATATCAGCTCCAAAACTTGCAAATCTTTATCTTTCCGTTTCTTGTCAAGGATAAGATAATCAAACCCTTTAGATGTGATTTTCTAGCACATTATTATCTTTTATTGGTATTCATTCTCCATTTAAGCCCAGATAAATGTTGTTTTGCTCCTTGGTTTGTAAGGTCTTCTATTGTTTTTATGGTAGTTTTTATTTTAAAACAAAACTATGCGTTTCACTAGTTTTATGACGTTGATTTCCATGTGTTTTAATAGACTTTATTTTCTTATTAGCTATCTTGGGATCTTTGCATAAACAAAGACAAAATAAAATAAAACCATATAAACCTATAAACCACACAATTAAAACAAATGGAATAGGGAGTAAATGGAATAAATATCAGGCCATGAAAATTCATTCTCAGGGTGAGGTTCCAGTTTTGATCAAGGACAGCGATTGAGGCAATAAAATCTGTTTCTGCTGGATTCTCAGGGTGAGCTCACAGTAAAAGAAAATGTTAATAAAGGAAATAAACAGCTCTACTTTTTCTGAATTATGAATACTAATCAAATGATGGCCTCCTCAAGGGTAGATGGCAGCAACAGTAGCTCTGAGCCTAAACGGATCATTCAGCTATTGAGAGACAAAATGATGGTCTGAAGACAAGATCGGAATACAGAATAACAAGAGCTATTCACAAATTTGGCTAAAAATTGGGTCAAAATTTGGATGCTTGGCAACTGGCATCTACTTATGACAGATGCAGTCACCAATTGCAGCGTTCCCATATGGCTTCCGACAAACAAAGTCAATGGGGGGGGGAGCCAGATTCACTTAATGACCATATGACTCACTTAACAACTGCAGTGATTCACTTAATAAGTGAACAACTTTTGTTACAACCTTTGTTAATAGCCCCAGAAAGACCTATCTACAAGACAAAAGGCTGGGCCAGCTTATCTACAAAACAAAAGACCTTCACCCTCAGGATATGATAGGATTAGCCCTCACTCAAGATCCAAATCGGGACAAAGCCATTAAGCCATAATAGGAATTGCCCAAAGCCTCTTCATTACATCACCCAGCAAGATTCAACCAAGCCTGGGACTCAAGGCAACCTACAAAGTTACCCCTGCATGGCCCCATGGGATTCTGACAACCAATCAGAATACATTTCTTTCACAGGAACTGGAAGCAAGTTCAAAGCCCAAGACAGGGTATAAATCCTCTCTCTCTCTCTCCAATCAGCCTCCATGTTTCCAGTGTCTTTCTCCCCACTTGGATCTGAAGCCAGATGGACATTTCTTCCAACAGATTCCAATCCAAATTTAAGTGGGGTGCACCCAAAGGAATTGCAAAATTTTTCTGTTTGTCAATGCCACAGAAAAGCTTCTCCGTAGAACATTTTGAAGGAAGCCTCGCTCCCCACTTTTTATTTTCCTTTTCTTGCGGCAGGGATGCGATGCTTTAATCATAAAAAAATGAGACTGTAATCTTGAAGAAATCATCTTGACCAGCATTTAATGACTAGTCTGGTAGTTAACAACCTGAGGCAGAGCCTGGAGCTATTAAAGCTCTGAAGGGAAGAGGCCATAATTAACTGGATTCAGCTGAGGCCTAGTTTTTGAGGAACTAGCAAAAAAAACCAGTATCAAAGGACACCATCTCTTTGTAGGTTTTTCAATCCACAATAGATCTTAGACTAAGCCTGGCTTATAAAAGAAAAATGCCCCCTAGGGGTTTGCCAACTGACCAACACAAGCCAGCTTCTCTTGCTCTTGTGCTTTTGAAAATAAATTGATGTGCTCAGCGCTGAAGTATGTCCATCTGCACACTGGTTTCTTTTTTCTGTAATCAAATATTTTGAAATATCAAACTCTTGGCTCTGGGGTGTTTTTTTTTTCTCCAAAACTGATGGGCTAATTCAGGCCTTGAATGGATAATATGTTGAGGTCAGATGACAGGCACTGTTGGATTTGTGGGTTAGAGTAATTGGTAACTTAATAGTATCCTTAACATGCTTTAAATTGCAAGCAAAGTCAATGGGGGAAGTCAGATTTGTTTAAAAACCCACATGGTTCATTAACAGCTGCAGCGATTCACTTAACAGCCATGGCAAAAAGGGTCCTAAAAATTGGATGTGACTCTGTTAATAACCGCCTTTCTTAGCAATGGAAATTCTGGTCTCAGTTGTGATTGTAGGTTGTCGACAGTGGTGGGTTGCCCCCGGTTCGCACCGGTTCTATAGAACTGGTAGTAAAACCGGTGGAAGGCTCCGCCCACCGACCCCGACGTCATCAGAACGCTTCTGTGCATGTGTGAAGCGAGCACGCACGCGCGGCCCCGTTGCGAACCAGTAGAAAAGGTAAGTAGAACCCACCTCTGGTTGTGGACTATTTATAGTGTCCACTTAAGTGTTTCCTGGTGTAGTAACTCCAGCTGTATGAAGTAGGTCCTTCTCTGCATTGTGTCTCATTCTCTGGGTGATAATTTGTCTTTTTCAATCATTTTCTGTGGCCTAACTTAATGATAGAAATTCTGTTTTTTTTTATATAAAGCACCACAGAGCGCAAACAGAGAATACAGTCACCATGTGTTTTACTGCTCAACTATACAACTGTAACAGGAAACAGGAAAGTCTACTTAGAACAAAAGGGCATAGAGTATACACCATAGATCCAAACTTGTAAATACTGCCATCTACTGCCTGAATATTACTGTAGTTGTTGCATAGAAATACATTCCAACAATGAATTCCAACACTTAATTCTCAATACCATAGATTACATTTTCTAACTTTAATTCAGTTCAATACAGGTAGTCCTCGACTTACAACAGTGCATTTAGTGACTGTTTCAGTGACAACGGCAGTGAAAAAACTGACTTTTGACCATTTTTCACACTTACGACCATTGCAGCATCCCCATGGTCACATGATCAAAATTCAGATGCTTGGCAACTGATTCATATTTATGATGGTTGGAGTGTCAGTTTTTGCGACCTCCTGACAAGCAAAGTCAATCGGGATTCACAAGACTCTTAAAAGAGCCTTGGTGGCGCAGCAGCCTAAAGTGCTGTTAAGTAACGCCAGCTGCTTGCAATTACTGCAAGTTCGAATGTCACCAGGCTCAAGGTTGACTCAGCTTTCCATCCTTTCGAGGTAGGTAAAATGAGGACCCAGATTGTGGGGGCAATAAGCTGACTTTGTATAAAAAAGAACACTGCTTTGGGGGGGGGGGCAAAGCCCTACTAAGCAGGTATATACAAAAGTATGAAGGCTATTGCTTAACGCATTGTAAGCCGCCCTGAGTCTCCGGAGAAAGGTGGCATATAAATTGAACTAATAAATAAACAGTAATAAATAAATAACAACTCCATTACTAACTTAACAACTGCAATGATTCACTTAACAACTGTGGCAAGAAAGATTGTAAAATGGGGCAAAACTCACTTAACAAATGTCTCACTTAACCACAGAAAGTTTGGGCTCAATTTGTGGTCGTGAGTTGAGGCCTACCTGTAATATTTATTCAGTCAATGACAGGCTTTTTTTTTTAAAGCAACATGAAGCAAATAAATATAATAATGCACAGCAATAATAACCATGCACAAACACCCAAGAGAATAAATTTTAAAAATATAACATTCACTCCTCTGTTTTTTCATTTCTTGAAATAAAAGAAACCACAGAGCTGGAGATTTAAACCAGGAAAGGATTTCACATTTTTCCCCGTCTCATTTCCAGACCTATTTTCCTCATGAAGTTGTTAGACACCCCAAAGCCTATCCAAAGTTAATATCAAGTACCATCCACTCCACCCCAAACGGCAGACAATTGCAAAGAAAATAAATCTAAAGCCATAGAGAGAGAAGTGAGTAGGGCAGGAGAAGGGGGGGGGGGAAGCGTCATTACACAGATCTGGAGATAATGAAGATTATACCTCAATATTGGGATTACAATGTTACTTGTTGATTTCAATAAAAGTAGATAGAGACCTTTTTTATATCAGGGGCACGGCTAAGCTATCAGAATGAAGTAATCTCTCCGGGGAATTATTCATCCGACCAACTCGGCATCATTATTATTATCATTATTTTGAGGGGGGGCAGGATGGCTGGTGAACTGGAAAACTCCAAGATAGCCTGGATTTAATTTGTAATCTTAATTTTCATATCAATTGGCACAGGAGAGAGGATGGGGGGGGGGGGGATAAGAGGTAGGGGGGGGGACGACTCTATTCTCCCCTAGCAACATGGAAACAATGAGAAGAGAGAAAAGATGGAAGATTGTCATTCCAAGCACATAATAGCCTACCCAGCCAGCCTCCCCTTCCGATCCATCTGCCTTCTGCCTAACATCGATCTATCATTACCCCCCATTCAAAATATATATTTAACAGCCCTACAAGAGCTGGAAAGAGATAATATTAGCACATTTTTCGTGTCTCTCTATCTCCTTGGAGGGTGACCTACCATAAATCTCAGGCCTTTTCTTGAGGCACCGCAGAGCTAGTCCTACGGTTAGGGAGAAGGAGTCTTGTACATAGGATAGCTAAAAAGGTATGAAGAAATATTACAGGAATCGGATATATCTAGTCTAATGAAAAGAATTTAGCATAACAGAGTTGGAAGGGACCTTGGAGGTCTTCTAGTCCAACCCCCTGCTTAGGCAGGAAACCCTGCACCACTTCAGACAGAGGGTTACCCAACATCTTCTTAAAAACTTCCAGTGTTGGAGCATTCACAACTTCTGGAGGCAAGTTTTTCCATCGATTAATTGTTCTAGTTTTCTCCTTAGTTCTAAGTTGCTTCTCTCCTTGATTAGTTTCCACCCATTGCTTCTTGTCCTGCCCTCAGGTGCTTTGGAGAATAGCATGACTCCCTCTTCTTTGTGGCAGCCCCTGAGATATTGGAAGACTGCTATCATGTCTCCCCTGGTCCTTCTTTTCATTAAACTAGACATGCCCAGTTCCTGCAACCGTTCTTCATATGTTTTAGCCTCTGGTCTCCTAATCATCTTTGTTGCTCTTCTCTGAACTCTTTCTAGAGTCCCAAGAAGGATTAGAGGGGGGACATGATAGCACTGTTCTAATATTTGAGGGGCTCCTACAAAGACGAGGGTGGGGGGGGGGGGTCAAGCTATTTTCCAAACCACCAAAAGTCAAGACAAGAAACAATTGGAAACTTACCACGGAGAGAAGCAACCTAGAACTGAGGAGAAATTTCCTAACAGGGAGAGCAATCAACCAATGGAATAACTTACCGTCAGAAGTTGTGACTGCTTCATCACTGAAGGCTTTCAAAAAGAGACTATGCAACCATTTGTTTGAAATGATATAAGGTGTCCTGCTCGAGCAGGGGGCTGGACTAGAAGACCTCCAAGGTCCCTTCCAACTCTATTATTCTATGTTCATCTCCCTCAGGCCATTTTAAGTGTTATGAAAGGGCAGCATGGGCCTGTCTATCCCTCCAGATTTTGATGGAAATTGCAGGTCATTTCCATGGAATCTCCCAATGTTACAATAATTCTGGAATTTCCATTGCCTTTTCTCCAGGGGTGGGCTTCAAAAATTTTAGCAAGGGCCTTTTTGCTCAGTTGCTGGGTGGGCGTGGCCATGGTGGGCGTGGCCATGGTGGGCGTGGCCTAGTCAGCCTCCTGTACCACGGGGGGGGGGCATTTTTGCCCTCCCCGGACTATAGAGGTTTTCCTCGAGCCTCCGGGAGGACGAAAACAGCCTCCCCAGGCTCCAGAGGCCCTCTGGAGGCTGGAAACGAGCCCGTTTCAGGCCTTCCCAAACTTCCGGTAGGCCTGTTTTTTGCCCTCCCTGAGCCTCCAGCCACACTCTGCACTTACCTGCATTGAAAATGGGCCGCGTGGGGATTCCTGGGAGGGGCAGGAGGGGCCAGCCAGGAGTGGGATTTGGGGGTTCTCCGAACTGCACAGAATCTTAGCTAGAGGTTCTCTTGAACCCCTGGTAACCCCCAGCGGCCCATCCCTGCTTTTCTCTCTACAAAGATAAGAGTTCTGGGGTTTTGTTGTGGTGGTTGTTGTTGTTTTGCCCCCGTCAGGCTGTATGTGTTTTGTCATAAATCCCCAGATTGGAAAATAAAAAGCAGAACCTTTCTCACTGTCTTTCCTCTCACGGGTTATGAAGATTGAAGGAGACTGCTGCTACTATTATCATTCCTCAAGGAAAGGCCTCTTATCTTACACCCAACTGGATTTATGGGTGCAAAACAAGAGAGTAAAGCATCGTTTGTATAAATAACACAGAGTCAAACAACGATCAGGGATGACAAAGTGCTCCTGAGTTGACACATTAAATCAATCAGTGAGACTCAGCAAATGAGAAACGGACAGGAGATCTCTTCAAACCATCCTCACTAGACCAGACTATCATTTTAAGTCCTTGGTGGCACAGCAGTCGTAATATGTGCTTCCTGGATTTCCCCATACCTGGCAAAACAACATTTTCAAGGAGAAAATTAAAATGCTAAAAAGATTTATATTTACCTATGCAGGTGTCCCGTGAACCCCAAAGTCCCATATCTGTGAGAAGAAGAAAGGAAGGGGGAATTCAAATAAATTAAAGACAGTTTGTTATTTTGGAAAAACAACAAGACAGAAGAAGAATATCAGAATATCCCAAAAGTGCTTTTTCAGGAGGCAACTGGACTTTGAAAAAGCCAGTTGGGACAACTATGACCTGGATGACTGAAAATCTCTACAGACTAATATCAGAATATAATCAGTGTCAGTGTCAGAATCAGGGGTGAAATCCAGCAGGTTCTGACAGGTTCTGACAGGCAGAAATTTTGAGAAGTTCAGAGAACCGGCAGCGGAAACTTTGAGTAGTTCAGAGAACCGGTAGCGGAAATTTTGAGAGGTTCAGAGAACCGGTAGCGGAAATTTTGAGTAGTTCAGAGAACCGGTAGTGGAAATTTTGAGAGGTTCAGAGAACCGGTAGCAGAAATTTTGAGAGGTTCAGAGAACCGGTAGCGGAAATTTTGAGTAGTTCAGAGAACCGGTAGCGGAAATTTTGAGTAGTTCAGAGAACTGGCAAATACCACCTCTGACTGGCTCCAGGGTGGGGTGGGAATGGAGATTTTGGAATATCCTTCCCCCAGGAGTGGGGTGGGAATGGGGATTTTGCAGTGTCCTTCCCCTGCCACGCCCACCAAGCCACACCACACCACACCTGCCAAGCCACACCCACAGAACTGGTAGTAAAAAAAATTGGATTTCACCACTGGTCAGAATCTAAATGCATACATATCTTTATCGGAAAAAACCCCACAACATTGTCCAATCAGTATTGATTTCTCCAAAATCTAGTTTTGGCACGCCAACTTTTCTGTAACCCTTCTCTGAGCTTGGTTATTTGCTTGTAGACTTTTCTTTACTTGGATTTATCCATCGTTTGCCTACCAGGGGTTGAAAAGCTCAATAAATTGTGTGCCGGTGGGTGTTGCACATTGGCTGTTGTGACACATATTTTGAGTGACAGCGAGCTACAGCAGAGGGGTGAAAGAGCCACATGTGGCTCCAGAACCACAGGTTGCTGACCCCTGGACTAGACACTATGGGATCTATGGTTGAATTACCAGGGTTATTCAAATGAATATAAGTTTATTCCATGCTAGCTCTAAACACGAATCTGATCTACTAATGGTCAAAGCAAATTGGCGGTAAATAAGAGTCCATCAGAGGTGGGATTCTACCAGTTCAAGCGAACTGGTAGCTCTGACGAACAGCTGGGAGCGAACTGGTTTGCTCCAACGATCAGGTCGGCCCACGCACCCACCCCTCTGCTTTACTTACCTTTATCTTCTCAGATGATTGGTATGGCAGAGCAGATAGCTGCACCTCAGCTGTGTTACTCCCAAGTGGTAATATAGAAGGTTAGTAATTGTAAAACTGTTCATGTACACGCAGCGATCATCGAACCGGTTGTTAAACCAGCAGCATCCCACCACTGGAGTCAATGGAATTCAAGGAGGGCTGGACTTAGATCTCTTGTGAGTACAAAATGATTCCAAACTGATGACTCACTTGACCCCCCCCCACCTTGGGATGAGGTAATCTCCTATATATTGGTTCCTATTGAATTAAGATACCTTCCACCTATTTATGCCGGCTTGTCAGAAGCTAGATAGCCTTCCTTTTTTAAAAAAAAAGTCTTTTCTTCCTTTAATGTTCAAAGCAGTGGTGAAATGTAAAATTTGTTACTACCGGTTCTGTGGGTGCGGCTTGGTGGTGGTGGGTAATGTGACTGGGTGGGCGTGGCCAACTTTTTTTAAAAAACAACTTTTAAAACCATTTTTTCTACAACTTCTTCGGCCGAAGAGGTTGTTAAAAAAATGCTTTTAAAAGCTTCTGACGATCCCAGCTGAGTTGCCTGATTGGCAGAGGCTTTTTTTTCTTTTAAAAACATTTTTTCTACAACCTCTTCAGCCGATGATGAGCCGTGCATCATCAGAGGCTTTTTTTTTTACTTTTAAAAGCATTTTTTCAGCCGAAGAGGTTGTAGAAAAAATGCTTTTAAAATTTTTTTTTAAAAGCCTCTGATGATTGCACGGCTCAGCTGGGCATGGGGGAGGCAGGGATGTTTGCTACCGGTTCTCCGAACCACCCACCACTATTGCTACCGGATCGGGCGATCCGGTCCGAACCAAGAGCATTTCACCCCTGGTTCAAAGTCATGAAGATATTAGAATGCCTACAAGCCCCACCTCCAACAAATAACAAATTATTTCCACCCTTTCCCCACACAGTAGTTGTTTATAAATCACAAAGCGCAAGTTAATCCTGGCTTTTAAAAGATATAAGCAACACAGAATCTTGTCAAACTTTCCACACATGCCAGGGAGCAGAATCAAAGCAAGACACATATAATCTTGTAAAATGACAGAAATTTCGGATCAAAGTTGAGCAGGTAAATCAAACCTGAAATGAATGGATTAGAACAGGAAGATTGCTGTAACATCCTTTCTTTCTTTTTTATTAGAGAGACAGAAGCAGATTTTACTCAAACATGCTCTCTAATTCCCATCTGGAAAGACATTATTCTGGGAATGAAACAGGTCTGTGGAGAATTTTTTTTTTAATGACAGCTGCAAAGTTGAAAATCTACAACTGGAACAGGCTTAATCTGTCATTCAGCAAAAGTGCTTTGTGTGCATTTGTGATTGTGCTGATGAAAAGAGGATTCGGCCTGTGTTCAATTGATCGGGATAACACTTTTAAAAGCCAGGCCTCCCTGCTTTGAACACCCCGGAACCCAAATCAATGGCTATGTATTCAAATAATACCCAGAATTGGATTGGTCGGAACATAAATATGGGTTTTATGTCCAAATCCACCAAATAAATATAACATTGAGATTACAAAAACCTTGATTTTTCATTATAGATGACATTCGGCTCTAGAAGAGCATGGGGAAAAAACAGTCTAAGGCAGTAGCGGGTTTCACTTACCTTCGCTACCGGTTTGGAACTGTGAGCTCGCACATGCGCACAATCACTTTGCTCGGTCGCAGCACTTCTGCGCATGCGCAGGACCTTCTGCGCATGTTCAAAGCATCTGTGATGACGTCCGGGTGGGTGGGCGGAGCCTCCCACTGCCGCCTCTACCAGTTTGCCTGAACCGGGGTGAACCGGTAGAAACTCACCACTAGTCTTAGATTCTCATCTTAAACAGATGCATTAAAAGTTGGACTCGGCCATGAATTTGGGTGAGAATGGACCGGTAGGACATATAAAATATCATGGAGAAGCACATACTTCCTCTTGGTGGTGCAGCGGACTAAAGTGCTGTTAAAGTAGCACTTAACTGCCAGCTGCCTGCAATTACTGCGAGTTCAAATCTCACCAGGCTCAAGGTTGACTCAGCCTTCCATCCTTCCGAGGTAGGTAAAATGAGGACCCGGATTGTGGGGGCAATAAGCTGACTTTGTATAAAAAAGAACACCGCTTAGGGGAGGTCGAAAGCCCTACTAAACAGGTATATAGAAAAGCATGAAGGCTATTGCTTAACGCATTGTAAGCCGCCCTGAGTCTCCGGAGAAGGGCGGCATATAAAGCGAACCAATAAAATAAATAAACAATAAATAAATACTTTCAAAGGCATTCTGAAGAATCAAAACACCTAGCGCATGGATCTTTCTGCAGTTCCAGTACAGGATCACATTATTTAAAAATTATTACTTATTTATTTAAAAAATGTATATAACTGCCCAGATGTCTCCAGGTCACTTACAAAATAAATAAAAAAAAATCCACCATATAATAAAACCCATTAAAGGAAATTTATATATAATAAGGAAAGGAAAAAGATGACAGGAAACGGAAGTGGAGAGATGAAGGAAGAGAGGGAAGTGGAGTGGTGTGAGGCAGAGGAGAGGAGAGGAGAGGAGAGGAGAGGAGAGGAGAGGAGAGGAG
>WNWU01000159.1:486353-496533 GCA_012654045.1 Ptyas mucosa
AGAGGAGAGGAGAGGAGAGGAGAGGAGAGGAGAGGAGAGGAGAGGAGAAAAGCCGAGGGAAGAGGAGAAGGAAGGAGACGGAAGAAGAGGGAAGTAGAGCGGGGAAAGGAGACAAGGAAATGGATGAGAAGAGAGGAATAGGAGAGAAGGAAGTGGAGAAGAGGAGAGAGAAGATGCAAAGGTGCTGTTAAATGCAAAATTATTATTTTTTTCAAAACTTGAAGATGAATATCTGTTCACAAATAAACAGCACCAACTGGTCCAACCAGAGATATGTTTATGTTTATTAATGTCTAATAAAATTTACCGTAGTTCCTAATTTGCAGCCTTCACCCGACAGGGATCATGCTGTATAATTTATGCTCATATATAAAAAAAAAAATCTTTACTAACTTGGACCTCATAAATTTGATCATTTCATAATTTAGAGTTACATTTCTTCTTTTAATGAAAGAGAAGTTAATGTGACAGTTATTAATGCTATTTTAGTGTGTTTAAAATTACCGCATTATGATAAAACAGTATTTAAGGGTTTGGGGTTTTTTTTTTTTTAAAGTATATTTCAGCTCAAAATGAAATCTTAACGGCTTTAATTTTTGTGAGTCTGACACTGAATTTCAAAGCATTGTAGCGTCAATTGGAAAAATGATTCCCATGAAGATGAATCATATAATGGAACTCAGAACTGGAAAACCCTAAAGAGCAAAGTCTGATGAATGTGTGAATCTGCCCAAATTATAGTCCAGTATTCATGGCATATGTTATCTTCGTAGTCCATAAAACCAGAATCAACATTACACATCTGTGATTAAGGCTCAAGTATAGGTAGTCCTCAATTTACCATCACAATTGAATCCAAAATTTCTGTTCCTTAGAGAGACCATTGTTAAGTGACTTTTGTCCCATTTTATGACCTTTCTTGCCACAGTTGTTAAGTGAATCACTGTAGTTGTCAAAGTTAGTAAGTAATACAGTTGTTAAGTGACTTTGCTTGGCAGAATGTCACTAAAGGACAGGGGTGGGTTCTAGAAACCTCTGCTACCGGTTCACAACGGGAGCTTGCGCGCATGTGCAGATAGTTCATGATGACATCCGAGCGGGTGGGCGGACCTCCCGCCGCCATTACTACCAGTTCGCAAGAACCGGACCGAACCGGGAGCGACCCACCACTGCTAAGGGTGAACCACACTTGGAATTTTGCATCCAGTTTTGGTCGCCACGATATAAAAAAGATATGGAGACTCTAAAAAAAGTGCAGAGAAGAGCAACAAAGAGGATTAGGGGACTAGAGGCTAAAACAGATGAGGAATGTCTATGGAGATTCTCAGACATCCAGGTTGTCCCAAAGGTGCTTTTTCAAGAGGCCACTGGACTTTCTGGTTTTTCTTTGAAGATGTTTCGCTTCTCATCCAAGAAGCTTCTTCAGCTCTGACTGGATGGTGGGGAATGGAAGGATTTATACTCCTTGCAGACAGCTGGTCCTTTGCATTCTTTTACAGAGTCGTTGAGACCACTTGGAAGTTTGTCTGTGCCCTCAGGGTCACCTGAGTAGTGCATCTAAGGAGGAATGGTTGCAGGAACTGGGTATGTCTAGTTTAATGAAAAGAAGGACTAGGGGTGACATGATAGCAGTCTTCCAATATTTGAGGGGCTGCCACAAAGAAGAGTGGGGTCAACCTATTCTCCAAAGCACCTGAAGGCAGGACAAGAAGCAATGGTTGGAAACGAATCAAGGAGAAAACCAATCTAGAACTAAGGATAAATTTCCTGACTGTGAGAACAATGAATCAGTGTAACAACTTTCAGCAACAGAGTGGTCAACGCCTGGAATGCTCTACCAGCTCCATTGTTACAGCCTCAAACCCTCACAGCTTCAACCTCAAACTGTCTACTATGGACCTCACCCCATTCCTAAGAGGTCCATAAAGGGGGCGTGCATAAGTGCACCAGCGTACCTTCCATCCCTGTCTTACTGTCCCCATTTATCTGTACTTCTTCCTGTTGTGACCCAGGCCCTCGTAGTTAGTATTAAATACAAAACAGTTCCAAAAAACAAAACAGATTTTATTAAAACAGCTGAGAATTAACTCATTCTCAGCGTATTCCAAATTAAATGAAAGCAAAGTCCTCAAAACACCATTCTTCAGTTTATCTCTGACTTTGGGATAATTAGGCAAACTGCCAAAGGCTTTTCTTGGCAACACTTCAGGAACTGAAGACGCTGACAAGAAAGAAATACATCCAAACACGAAGCAAATCTCTCAACAGTTGTTTTCTGGCAAAGAGGCCAAGAGCCATTGCTGGTCTTTTAAGCCTTATGGGAGGGGCCAATAATCTCTTGGCCCTACTCCTGCCTTCTGGCAGCTCTTCTCATATGTGCACTAGGAACAGGCCCCTCCTGTTCCTCTGCCTCTCTACTGTCAGCCTCTAGAGGCTTCGAAGTCTGCACATCACTCCCCGATGGCCCTGGCCCCATCTCTGCCTCTGACACAGAGACCTCATCCGGGCCTTCCCCAGCCTCCAGGACTGACCCCTGTTCTTCCTCAGCCTCATCACTGTCCGACTCCGCTGCCAGCTCTGCAGGCTGCTAGCGGACCACAACACTTCCTTTGTTTATGTTTATACCTATACCTGCTATCTTGTACATGTTTGACAAACAAATAAATAAATAAAATAAACTTGCCTCCAGAAGTTGTAGATGCTTCAACACTGGAAGTTTTTAAAAAGAGATTGGACAACCATTTGTCTGAAAATAGTATAGGCTTTCCTGCTTGAGCAGAGATTGGACTAGAAGACCTCCAAGGTCCCTTCCAACTCTGTTATTCTGTTAACTTACAACGTGATTTTCGGAAGAAATCCTTCCGAAGAATGGACAGACATTCTCCCACTCAAGTTCTCTGCGAGGCCTTGCCTGGTCTACATGGATTGTCCTTTGGCTTCACCAAGATCAGGGGTGTCAAACTCAAGGCCCGGGGATGAGATCTGGTCTGCGGAGCTGCCTTGGATACAGCAAAGGACCGGCCCACGGTGCCTCTGCCAGTAAAAACAGAGCTCGGGAGGGTTGCAGGAAGCCATTGCAGTCAAAAATGGAGCTCACAAGAGCCACGGGTGGCACTCTCAAGCTTCAGTTTTTCTGGCAGAAGGTTGCAGAAGGCTATCGCAGCCGAAAATGGAGCTTGCAAGGGCCGCAGGAGGTACTCCCAAGCTTCATTTTCTCTGGAAGAAGGTTGCAGGAAGCCATCACAGCCGAAAATGTAGCTTGCAAGGGCCGCAGGGGGCACTCCCAAGCTTCATTTTCACTGGCAGAGGGTTGCAGGAGGTTGTCACAGCCGAAAACGGAGCTCGGGAGCCTGTTTTTGCTGGCAGAGCGCTCAGGCCATCACCTGACACCAGTGACATCAAGCTGGCCACACCCACCCCGGCTCCCCAAGGTCAAACACAACCCTGATGTGGCCCTCAATGAAATCGAGTTTGACACCCCTGACCAAGTTCATAAACTTTTTTTTACCACAAAGCTCTGAACGATCCATATGTCTTTTCGATGCACCAGGCGCCAGCCAGAAGCAGAGTAGCATAAGGGTATTTGAAGGTGACGCGTGCTGTCATTTGATGAACAGAAATCGAGGGGTGGGAGGCGCTCTGGCAGCCGAAGCCTTGGCCTTGATAACTTGTGATGGTGACCAGGTGGGGTGTGTTATCTTAATAGTCTGGAGCTCTTGTGAATTATTTGCTGATAGATGTAAACAGCTGTTATTCTTGGTAATGGAAAGCAATTAGAAACATCTGTACTCTTGGCTATGAGTAATGCGCACTTCCCTCATGGCTCCCAAGTGCCAATTGGAAATAATAACTACATCATCAGAATGGGGCTGGCAAATATAACCTGCATTCTGGACCAATGATTAGTAGCGAGCTGTGAAGAACAAGAGGTGAAGAGCAGAAGGAAGAGATGGCCCCTGTCCTAGAAGAGCAAAAACTTCCAAAATGTTCCAGAAAAACCCACAACTCCAAATAAAAACTCTGACGCAAGCATTTTTCAAAGTTCTATTTACTAGAATAGGTAAACTGGCACATCTGAGGAAACCTGAATCTGAGAAGTCCGTGTTTTCCCTCAGTAAATCAAACCAAAACCATCCCCTCACTCCTCAGTCGATCACATGCTCCAATCACCATCCATCCCATCTCGAGACAGCACTCCGACCACTCCTTCTCCAGATGCAGGATCGGCCTGACCTTGACCGACAGGAAGAATGCTATTTTGTCTACAGACAACCCCTCTACTAAATCCCCCCTCCTACTTTCCCACACAGGAAAAAGTGGCAGCATGGAAGCTTCCGGCTTAATATGGCTTCCAAAGCTGACAGGAGTCCCCCCCTGCAGAAAAAAACACACCCTGAAAAATAAGTTCCAAAGGTGCTTTTTTTCAAGAGGCAATTGGACTTTCTGGTTTTTCTTTGAAGACGTTTCGCTTCTCACTCAAGAAGCTTCTTCAGTTCTGACTGGATGATGGGGAATCAGAGGTGGGATTCTACTGGTTAGGACCAGTTCAGGCGAACCGATAGCTCCGACGATCAGCTGGAAGCGAACTGGTTCACTCTGACAATCAGGTGGACCCGCCTGCCTGCTCGCTCCTGCGCTTTACTGACCTATATCTTCTAAGCTGATTCATGCAGCAGAGCAGATTGCCAGCTGTGTTATTCCCCAGCAGTAACGCAGAAGGTAAGTTTTCGTAAAACTATGCATACGTGCACAGCGCGCATCAGCCATGTGCACGCGCAAAGCACGCACTCTCCAAACCAGTTGTTAAACTGGCAGGATCCCACCACTGTGGGGAATGGAAGGATTTATACAAAGAATGAAAATGGCCAGCTAAGGAAGGAATGTCTTCTCGGCCCATTCGCCGAAACACCATTTGTCCTAGGCCTTTGGCCACACATGACAGTTGGCCACCAGCCAATTGGGTGGCAGGCAGAAGCCACAGTTCTTCTGTGCATGCGCAGATCACCCATGATGACATCTGGGTCAGTGGGCAGAGCCTCCCGCTGGTTTTACTACCGGTTCTCACGAACCGGTTCGAACCGGGGGCAACTCACCACTGGATTACATGTATTTGAGTCTTCTGGTTTATCCTCCCAAAGGGTTATTTACCCCTTCTAAGATCCTCAACTGCATTGGTTCTAAATACTTTTCAGAAAGTTGGCTGTGAAAAGCTGAACCATAGGAAAGGCTGAGCGCCAAAGAATGGAGGCCTTTGAACTATGGTGCTGGAGAAGATTCCTGCGAGTCCCTTGGACTGCAAGGCGATCAAACCGGTCAGTCCAGAGGCGATCAACCCTGGCTGCTCTTTAGAAGGCCAGATCCTGAAGATGAAACTCAAATACTTTGGCCACCTAATGAGAAGGAAGGACTCCCTGGAGAAGAGCCTAATGCTGGGAACGATTGAGGGTAAAAGAAGAAGGGGACCGCAGAGAACGAGGTGACTGGATGGAGTCACTGAAGCATTCGGCGTGAGCTTAAATGGACTCCAGAGGATGGTAGAGGACAGGAAGGCCTGGAGGAACATTGTCCATGGGGTCGTGATGAGTCGGACACTCCTTCGCAACTAACAACAACAACAACTTTGCAGAAGATGGTAGAAACAGAAGGATGTGAGTTAATGTTTCTTCTAGAGAGTAACATGGGGAGACATGTACGATAGGTTCCCGCTCTGTATCTTGAGCTTCCACCTCTCCACCGTGCCAGCTGATTGTCAAACTGTACAGAAGCGAACATTTGATTCGCGCCAGCATCTGCTGAAGCCCCTCTTCCTCCTACCTATTGCTGTTACATGATGTATGAGGCGGCTGACAATCTGTAAGTTGTTTTTTGGCTGTGAAATGTTAAGATAACCGAAATAGGAACACCGCGGATAAATAAAGACGCAGATTCACCGATGGGAAGTGGGTTTTTTTGCATTCTGCAACGTGAGTGTCAGGCTCCTGATAGGAAGGATGTTTGTTGTTTGGCGGGGTAGTAGGGGAGCAGGAGAGAAAGGCCGAACACGTTGGCAGTGTGTATCTCTCCCGGGAGCTGTTGCTTCCATCGCCATTTAATCCTCAGCTTTGGCGGCTGCCTTGGCAGTCGCACCGCTCCATGAGTGCCAATTGTTCAGTCTTGAGATGGGAACACCTGTTTATTAGCATTTGGTTGAGCACACATAGCATATTTCATGGAGACAGCCGAGGGAGGAAAACATTTCTGACAATAATAATAACAGATACCATGCAGGTTGATGGTCCGTCCTCGTAGGAAAGCCCCTTCCTTTTCATCATGGTCACCTGCTTTGTATATTTACCTATATGACCTTTGGACTCAATTTGAGAGTTCTGGAGAACAGCTCATTCTTCTTTCTATTATGGACTCTTGTAGAGAGGCCCAAATGCTGATTGAATAAAGAAAGCTCCTTTCACCCGTGACATTTCTGAAAGCCGATGAAGGCAAATATATGGATAATGTTGCAGGATCCAATCTGAGTTGGTCATCGGTGATAGAAGAAATATCCATCTGGTTCAGTTCCAAGGCGGGAGAAAGGCATTGGAGACAAAATGGAGGCTGGAGGCTGATTGGAAAGATGGTTTAATGATGAAGCAGAAGCGCATGGGTTCTGGGCAGCTGAGCACATGGAGTTAAGAGTGGGGTGGGTGGGTTTATACCTTCTCTGTACTTTGCACTTGAGCTTCCTGTTCCTGTGCAAGAACATGTATTCTATTGGCTGCTGTAGGGGTTATGTAGGGGTCATAGCTGGCTCTATAGGCAAAGTACAAATCTTAGGTCAGTGATAGCTAACCTTTTTGCCATCGTGTGCCAAAAGCTGGGGGAGTGCAGGGTGGTCGCAGACGTCCGTGCCCACACTCATAATTCTATGCACCCTGTCCCCCCACACATGCGTGCGGGACCCCCCCCATGTTTCCCCCGCTTTTGACATGTGATGGCCCGGTAGGCCCGTTTTTTGCCCTCCTCAGGCTCCAGAGACTTTCTAGGAGCCTGGGGAGGGCAAAAACAGCCTTCCCCACCGGAGGCCAGAAACAGCCCATTTGCTGACTTCCATTGGGCCCAGAAGGCCCAAAAATCAGCTGGCCAGCGCGTGCATGCATGCTAGAGCTGAGCTAGGGCAACGCTCGCATGCCCACCAATATGGCTCTGCGTGCCACCTATGGCACGTGTGCCATAGGTTCGCCATCACGGTCCTAGGTGTTTCTCTGAGCTAAGTTTGATTGAAGTTTGATTTGCTCTGAGATGATGCAATGAAGGAGCTTGTGTTCTGAAAGGGTGTTGGGCAATTCCTATTATGTCTTAATGGCTTTGTCCTGGTTTGGATCTTGAGTGAGAGCCAATCCTATCACTCTGCCTTTGTTCAGACTTTGCTGCAGGGAGTAATGGATTACCAAATCTGCATTTCTAAAAGCTGCCCCAGATCAGTATCTGGCCCACAGGGCTGCCCTGGAAACAGCAAAGGGCTGGCCCCTGCCACCCTGGCCCAACCCAGCCAGACGCTCCCCTAGGGTATGTGCACAGGAGGTGGAGAGCGTGCAGGGGTTGGTGGTGTCCGGCAGCAGCTGCAGCTCATTAGCCCTTCTCCACCTCATCCTGCCCAGCCTTGCCTTGCCCCGTAATGGCACTGACAGCAGCAGCAGGAGGCCCGAGGAGGAAGGAAGCATGGCCAGGCGCCCCCTAGGCTGTGCCCTGGGAGTTTGAGAGCCATCCACGCTCACCTGGCCACGCCCACCTCATAGTTTTACTTGCAACTGGCCCTTTGCGGCAGTAGTGAAATCCAATTTTTTTTACTACTGGTTCTGTGGGCGTGGCTTGGTGGGCGTGGCAGGGGAAGGATACTGCAAAATCTCCATTCCCTCCCCACTCCAGGGAAAGGATACTGGTGCTGGTGATGACCTATAAAGCCCTACATGGCTTAGGACCAGGATATTTGGCGGACCACTTACAGCCAGCAACGATATCCCATCGCCCAGTTCGCGCCCATAGAGAGGGCCTACTCAGGGTACCGTCGGCTAGACAGTGGCGGCTGGCGACCTCCAGGGGTAGAGCCTTCTCGGTGGGTGCCCCCACCCTCTGGAATCAACTTCCCTTGGAACTCCGATTAGCGCCTGACCTTCGCACCTTCCGCCGTGAATTAAAAACTTGGCTGTTTAAATCCCTTGACCTGGACTGATAATGGGGTTTTAAGGGTTAATTTTAAATCTTTTAAATTTTTAGACTTTATTTTATATTGTGGCTTTGTTTTTATTATTGTGAGCCGCCCTGAGTCCATTGTGAGATAGGGCGGCATATAAGCTGAATAAATAAATAAATAAATAAATAATAAATACTGCAAAATCCCCATTCCTTTCCCACTCCTGAGGGAAGGATATTGCAAAATCTCCATCCCCACCCCACTCTGGGGCCAGCCAGAGGTGGTATTTGCTGGTTCTCCGAACTACTCAAATTTTCCGCTACCGGTTCTCCGAACTGCTCAACATTTCCGCTACAGGTTCTCCAGAACCTGTCAGAACCTGCTGGATTTCACTCCTGCTTTGCGGGCAACCATAATGCTGACGCGGCCCACCATAAAAATTGAGAACCCTAATCCTAACCCTGCTCTATACCATTTCAGACAAAGGGTTGTCCAATTTCTTCTTAAAAACTTCCAGTGTTAGAGCACCCACAACTTCTGGAGGCAAGTCGTCCCACTGATTAATTTTTCTGTCAGGAAATTTCTCCTTAGTTCTAGGTTGGTTCTCTCCTTGCTTAGTTTCCATCCATTGCTTCTTGTCCTGCTTTCAGGTGCTTGGTCTATTGTTCAGTTCCACTTTTCATTCATTGAAGTCGAACTACCAATAGCTTGGTGCCAGATCATCTTAAAAGGTAGGTTTTGCTTGGACCTAACCATGAACTATGACCACATCCTCTCCATGTCTGGCTTTGAGGTATCTTACTATTCTAGATTTTTGTGGAACAAAACTTTTTCAATTACTTTATGCCATCTTTGAAGGTCCTCGCCAAGATGATACTCTGGTGCCATATTTACTTTTCCTTTCGGTGCTGGGAGAAAGTGTTTCTATAACTACAACTTTTAAGTTTCTATTTTGGTTGGGTTTTAATCACTTTATCCTGCCTTGTCTGCATTGATGATCGTTATTCTAACAGAGGGTTTTATACATCTTATATTAGCTCAATAATAAAAATATGAAAGCCATCTGGAAATCCAGATTCTTTTTTAGAAAAAAAAAACCCCATTTTATTCTACTGCTGCCTTTGACATGGCAATTTTTGGGCCCAACACATTTTGATGAGGATCTTTAAAAATAATCTGAAGAAGTATTTGTGAGGCTAGATATGCAGGGGGGCAGGGTTTATGGGAGAATTTTCCATTTTTCAAAGTTCAGCCTAGAAAAATTAAAAACGGAGTGTCAGGGTTCCAAGTAATAATCCCCTAGTAAGTAGAACGCCTCAAAAAATAGCTTTATTGGAAATGTCATATTGGTACAGATCTGGTGAAAACCAACTCTGAAAGTTCCCTCAGTTTTAACCTACTGTATTTTTTTGAGTATAAGACACACCTTTTCCCCCCCCAAAAAGAGGGTGAAAATCTGGGTGCGTCTTATATTCTGAATGTAGCCCCACCCAGCCTCTGAAATGGAGATTTCAGAGGCTGAAAAAAACCTCTGAAAGAAGCTTCAGAAAAAAAGCCTCCAAAACAGCTTTCTGAAGCTGTTTCGGAGGCTTTCAGAGGCAGAAAAAAACGTTTTTTTCCGAAAAAGAGTTTCAGAAGTTTCAGAGGCAGGAAAAAAAAAAAGCAAGGCACAGAGCTCACAACCAAGGAACCTGTTGCTAAAATTCACCTCTGGGAACAGCTGATTGGGGGTATTCCGGGAAGCCGATCCACCCGCCAATCAGTTTTTTTCATATTTTCCTCTCCAAAAACTAAGGTGCGTCTTATACTCTGAAAAATACGGTAGTTAAAAAAGAAAGTTTTCCCACAACCCCAAACTATCAGTCACATGACCCAATCAAGGCACTGTCTAGTTGTCTGGTGACCTCAATCCTCCTTCCATGATCCTGTTCCAGTGTGTGCAGGGGTGGGTTCCAAAATTTTTTATTACCGGTTCTGTGGGTGTGGCTTATTTTGTGGGCATGGCTTGATGGT
>WNWU01000159.1:496933-519985 GCA_012654045.1 Ptyas mucosa
TACCGGTTCTGTGGGTGTGGCTTATTTTGTGGGCATGGCTTGATGGTCATGTGACAATTCTTTAGGCACCGGTCTACTCATTTGTTTTTGGAGGCACCGGTCTACCACCACACTGCCTTTTAACACTGATCAGCTCTAGGGCGGCCCTTTGGAGCCCCACGGCAAGAGTTTAAACAGTTTTTTTCCCTTCTAGCTGATCAGCTGGGACTCGGGAAGCAACAATAGATTGGGGGTAGGGCCAAATAAAAGGTAAGAATAATGCGGGGAGAGGGAGGGGGAGGGCCCAGCTCCTGAACAAAGAGAACCGGTTCGGTGACATCATATGGTCACTGCTATCGGCTCGGCCGAACCGGGCTGAACTGGGAGGAACCCACACTGAGTGTGTGCATGTTCAGAGTTGCCAGATGAAGGGAACAACTAAGGAACAAGAGTCGATTTAAGAGTAAGGCCACAGGTAGACGATGAAGGGCTCCTCCCATAGGGAATAAAAAAGGAGCAAAAGAGAAGGGATGTTTGCAGGAGACAATTAGTTCATTTCTGCATTCTTACCAAGTATTGTCGGTTACAATATGGAGTCTGAAAGATATCGGCCTGGCCACTCTCCAAGCCTGATAAAGATCAGTAATTGTGAAATATCCTGAAAGACTGTGGGAGAGGAAAGACTTTGCTGGAGAAGAATTCACTGTAAATTAAATAAAAGGGGTTTATCGGGACGAGGACTAGGCTTTGTGCTGCTGGGGAAGCCTAGGTCAGAACAGTATTCAAAGGAGGGGAAAATATAGAAGTTGTATGTATAATCTTTGGGCTACAACAGTTAAGCTACCGTAGGAAGTTAGCACCCACCCCTTTCCTAGAGGAATGAAATATTTTGGGAAATATTAAAAAGGCAGAATATTATGTTTCCCTGGATGAGAAATGGAGAAGCATGTTTTAAAGGCGAAGCAGCTCCCATCTTCCTGCCCCCACCCTTTGTCAATGGGCCAGAGGCAGAAACTCAATCTTTGTCAATGGACCATCATCTGCAACACAATAGGACCCATCTAGCAACAGAAACTCACCACATGGCACCTGGGAAGATTACATCAGCCAGCAAGGCCAGCTAAGACCCCCCACCCCCTGGGAATCTGACAACCAATCAGGATGCTCTTTCGGGGCCCCAGGAAGTTCAAAGCCAGAGAGGGCATAAAACCCGGGGACTCACAGCATCTTGGCCCCTTTTCTGTTCAGGAACTCAAACCATGTGATCCTGTCCACCATTAAACCATCTTTCCAAGCAGTCTCCAGGTTCCCAGTGTCTTTTCCCGCACTTGGAGCTGAACCCAGAAGGATATTTCTTCCTACACTAGCAATATTTTGCTTTGCAACATGCCGTCTTCTTCCCGAAGGCACCTGACTCCGTTCCAAACAGAAGGGGCCGCAAAACAGGATGGCAGGAGAATTTTGGATACTTCTGGGCAGCCAAGCCTGGGGACTAAAGGTCACAGGAAGAAATATTCTTAGGGTATTCCATCCCGCTTTCTGTTTCTCAAAAAGCCTCTCTATGTTCTGCTGTGGCTGCTGATGTTGTCATTGCTTTCTGTGACTTGTGATATTGGGGGGGGGGGGCGGGGGCGGCAGTAGAAGGCCGCTTGCCAACAAGAGCAGAATGCCATTATGAGAGGAGGCTGCTGCGGGCTGCCGCGATCACCAGGAATTTATCACTGCAAGCATTGATCATCACGGACTCCTTCACCAAATGACTTTGGATGACCCAGGTTTTGGCAAGCGGTCTTGGAGACCTGCGTGGCAATGATTATTAAACCGAGTATCCGTGTAATCGAATTGGGGAAGGGTGTGTGTGTGTGTGTTGGAGAGGAGGGGGAAAGATTGCATTGGAGCGGGCGGCAATATTTCATAAAGTCCCTACATGCAGAACAGGGGCAGATTTGTTCCAGTTGTCCAGGCGGCTGGACAGACTGTTGGGGAAATGGGCACGCCTGGATATTGCTCATTTGGCAGCCAAGTGAGCAGGGGAGATTGGCATTCCTGGTATGTTGGCCACAAGGAGCAAGAATGAAGAACGGATTCCACATCCAATAAGTGCCCAGAATGTTTCAACATCATTTGTTTCATAATCATCTTGAGGCACCCAAAACACGTTCATCTCCATAACAGAATAACAGAGTTGGAAGGGACCTTGGAGGTCTTCTAGTCCAACCCCCTTGTCACGAGTATTTTCAAGGTTGCTGCGGCTACATGATTAGCCACAAAAGAGGTATGGCCTCAATCAACCCATCTGCTGTAAGCAATTACCTGCAAGCCTTCCCCGCCCTAGATAATTGCAGGTTTGCTCACAATATAAGCAAGGACCTTTCGGTTTGCTATTTGGGCCTTGACAACCGGTCAGGCCTGATCCAGCTAGTGTTTACTGCTGAAAGAAGATTGCAGAGCCCAGCACAATGCTGTAGAAGGGAGGAGACGCAGATAAGGACTCCAGACGCCGGCTGCTGAGATACTCCCACAGATGCTTGTGTTTTTGCTGTTTTTAAGCACACAAGCCAACGGTTAAGTTGTGCTGGAAATTCTTCTTCACACAGACCCTCAAGCCACGTTGGTGCTTGAACTGCTTTTATTCTCAGGTGACTTTTTTATTGTGAAGTCTACGCTGCTGCCCTTCGTTTGCCTTGATGACGTGTCAACACCAAAGACGTCCACCTTTGTATTAACCTTTGTTTCTTGTGAACTGTTTTTGGTATTGTGGAGAGGAATCTAGGGAGATAGCCTGGCTTCACATACCCAGATAAGACTTTGCTTTTAATGTGGTTTTTAAAGGCACAGTGTTTTTTAAAGTATTTTAAATTAAATTATATATTTATTCAAGGCTCCTTTGTCAGCTTTATTTCAATCCCAGTGCTTTTGCCCATGAGCTGGTTCACGGTCCGGGGTACCCCTCAACCCCACATCCAACACCCTTGCTTAGGCAGGAGAACCTACACCACTTCAGACAAATGGCTGTCCAATCGCGTCTTAAAAACTTCCAGTGTTGGAGCATTCACAGCTTCTAGAGGCAAGTTGTTCCACTGATTCATTGTTCTAACGATCAGGAAATTTCTCCTTAGTTCTAGGTTGCTTCTCTCCTTGATTATTTTCCATCCATTTTTCTTGTCCAGCCTCCTGGTACAGTGCTTTTGAAAACTAGAGAGCTTCGTAAGGTATAACTCTAGCTGCAGTTGTTCTCTCTAACAGGAAATAAAACCATCAGTTTATTTATTTATTTATTGGTTCGATTTATATGCCGCCCTTCTCCAGAGACTCAGGGCGGCTTACAATGCGTTAAGCAATAGCCTTCATACTTTTGTATATACCTGCTTAGTAGGGCTTTCGGGGGCCCCTAAGCGGTGTTCTTTTTTTATAAAAAGTCAGCTTATTGCCCCCACAATCCGGGTCCTCAATTTACCTACCTCAGAAGGATGGAAGGCTGAGTCAACCTTGAGCCTGGTGAGATTTGAACTTGCAGTAATTGCAGGCAGCTGGTGTTACTTAACAGCACTTTAGTCTGCTGTGCCACCAAGGCTCAAGTTCAGCTGAGGCGTAGCTTTGATTCTTAAACTGAAAAGATGAACAGGATGTTCTGTGTCTGGTTCTTAAGACTTGACTGGCTTGCTCAATATTGGAAGAATGATGCCCTACCGACTGTGGACCAATGGACTCAGAAGATGGCTGGATTTGCAGAAATGGCGAAGATCTCAGCTTTTTTAAAAGACCAGACGCATGAGAATTATCTACAGGAATGGAAAAAGTGGATTGACTACATACAGAATAAATATCAGACTAGAAAATATTATGTAGCTTTCAGCTGAGGGGGATTGATTGATGAGTTAGTAAATAGAGAAATAGTAGGGATGAATAACATATATATTGTTTGGAATTATTAGCATTGCATATAGTGGAAGTCAAGGGGGAGGGGAGGGAAAAGGATGGTGGGGGAGGGTTAGGGTGGGATTGAGAGGGAATTATATTTTTTGTATATGTATTTTTATAATGTCGGGGAAGGGAGGGGGGAAAGGAGGGAAAAATTTGTATGTGTAAAACTTTTTCAATAATAAAAAAAAAAAGACTTGACTGGCTATCCCAGGGGTCTGCAACCTTAAACACTCAAAGAGCCGTTTCCCACAGAAAAGAAAACACCAGGAGCCACAAGACCCTTCCCGTGCCTGACTATTTCTTGAGCTGCCATATAGTGGCATATAGCTGCCATTATATAGCATATATAGTTGAATTAAACGTTCTGTTTTCTTCTGAAACTTTTCTTCTCTTGGATTTATCCACGGTTGGCCTATCAGGGGTTGAGAAGCTCAATAAAACACGTGCTAGTGGGTGTCGCACATTGGCGGTTGTAATGTATATTTTGAGGGACAGGGAGCCGCAGCAGAGAGGTGAAAGAGCGACGTGTGGCTCCAGAGCCCCAGGTTGCTGACCCCTGGGCTATCCTAAAAAACAGAATGCACTGGTTTGAGGTCACTGAGTTTGACCTTGAAGTAATCCCAGCAAAAGAATTCTCAAATGATCACAAAGTGAAATTCAGTGATGAGAAAAAAATAAGGTTTTACACTTAGGCGAGAAAACCCAAATATACAGTCTGTAGAGATTCTCAGTCATCCAGGCCATGGTTGTCCCAAAGGTGCTTTTTCAGGAGGCAACTGGACTTCCTTATTTTTTACTTTTTGAAGACATTTCGCTTCTCATCCAAGAAGCTTCTTCAGTTCTTCAGCCCTCCATACTATCCTGTCAGAGCTGAAGAAGTTTCTTGGATGAGAATTGAAAAGTCTTCAAAAGAAAAAACAAGAAGAAAGTCCAAGTTGTCTCCTGAAAAATCCAAATGCACAGGTGCAGATTAGGTGATACTTGACTCAATAGCGGTAACTGAGAGAAGGGTCTTGGAATCCTAACGGACATTCGCTTAAATTATGAGCCAATGTGATGCAAAACCACTGCAGTCCTAGCTTGCATTGACGGAGGGATAGAATCAAGATCACATGACGTGTTAATACCGCTTTATAATGCCTTGTAAGACCACATTTGGAATACTGCATCCAGTTTTGGTCATCACGATATAAAAAAATGTTTGAGATTTTAGAAAGGGTACAGAGGAAAGCAACAAAGACTGTTAGATCAGGCGCAGGAAAGAAGACAAGACCAGCGGGGTCTGTTCAACAAGTTTTATTCAGCTCTTAACTAAGTCAGAACAGACGAACGGCTGTGCTGCCGGAGCCCTTTTTATAGCGCTCCGGCAGACCAGCCGTCCAATGACAGCGGTTTAACTTTCCCGCCCGGAGGATTAACCAATCCCCGGCCGGATGTCCTTATAAGGACATAACACTCCTCCCCCCCTAGATGAAACATGGTTCAGCTCGTGTCAATCAACAAACGTAGTCACGCAGGTAGGCGGGACGTCTGGAAGCCCTGCTCGACCTGCGCAGTTCATTCTGTTCTCCGTCGTCCGTCTGGAAGGTGGCTGCTCCGGTGTCCTCCGACCCTCGCCCCTGGGATGCCTGCCGCTGGGTTGTTGAAGGTGCCGGCCCTGTCCGTGCGCCTCCGGCCTTGCTGCTGGGCTGCGAAGTGGTCGTTGCAGGTACCGGCTCCGGTGTGCCGCCTCCCGACCCGCTGTTGGAATATATCTGCTGGTCCGGTTGGTCTCTTCCCTGTCCTGGGTGCCGATCGTCGTGGACCGGTAAGTCCCTTGGGTTGTTTATATTTTTTGCAAATTGTCCGTATCTTTTAGACTTGTGTTGGTCGACCCTGTCTGGGTGGTGCAGGTCGACCTGGTCGGGTCGTTGTTGCTTGGGCCGGGGTTCAGCTGGACGGAAGATTTCAGACGGGCGGTGTAGTTCTTGCATGCAGGGGTGTCGTAGGCCTCCCTCACCGGGTCGTTGTTGGCCCTCTCGGTTGGGCATGTCCCGGTCTACTGGCGTTCCCTGGAGTTCCCTGCCGTCGGGGTGGCGTTGGGCCGCCTTGCCGGGGAGGCGTGAGTTTTCGTTGCCGTGGAGTCCCCTGTCTACTCGGCAGTTGCAGTACGGTAGCTGGTCTGCTGGCTGGCCGGTCATGTTGGGGTGGTACGGCCCTTCCTCGACTGGGTGTTGCAGGGCTACCTCACAAGGGTGGTGTTGTCCTGCCCTGCCCGGGTGGCGTTGCCCTACCTCGACGGGGTGGTTTTGGCCTGCCCTGTAGGGGTGTTGTTGTCCTACCTCGTCGGGGTGGTTTCGGCCTGCCTTGTAGGGGTGTTGTTGTCCTACCTCGTCAGGGTGGTTTTCGCCATCCCCTTCCCACCGCTTCCGGAGTTGGTCGATGTGACGTCTACAGACCACTCCATCTTGCAGTTCGATAGTGTAGGACTTCGGGCCGGTTGAGCTCTCGATTCTCCCTTTAAGCCATTTCGGCAGGCCGTGGAAATTAAGCGCGAAAACCGGATCTCCTGCGGAGAAGGCTCGGAGGGGGCGGCTCGCGGTTGCGGTGACCTCGGAGTGGTACAGGGGGTGAAGTCGGTCCAGGGGTGACCTCAGCTTCCTGCCCATCAGCATTTCGGCCGGGCTCTTTCTAGTGGTGGCATGCGGCGTAATATGCTGAATCAAGAGGAAGTTGTCGATCTTCTCTTGCCAATCGCCCGGCCCCATCCTGGCAAGGGCCTCTTTAGTGAACCTCACCATCCTCTCAGCTTGTCCGTTGCCAGCCGGTCTGTAGGGGGCAGAGAGGGCATGGCGAATGCCCAAACTGGCCAGGAACTCCTCCATTGGTTTCGAGGTCAGCTGCGGGCCGTTGTCGGAAACAAGGATGTCCGGCAGCCCGTGGGTGGCGAATAGTCGCCGGAGGGCTCTAATGGTGACTTCAGTAGTGATGGATGCCAGGGGAATGACCTCAAGCCACTTGGAAAATGCATCCACCACTATTAGCAGGAACTTCCCTTGCATCGGGCCCGCAAAGTCTATATGTATTCGCGCCCACGGGTTGCTTGGTGTTTCCCATTCCGCAATAGGCGTTTGCGGAGGGGCGGGGCGGACTTCTTGGCACGGATCACATCTGGAGACCCAGTTCTCAATGTCTTTGTCCAGTGATGGCCACCAGACGTAGCTCCGTGCCAGTCCCTTCATGCGCACGATGCCAGGGTGCCCCTTGTGCAAAGTCTCCAGTGTCTTTAGGCGCAAAGCCTGGGGAACCACAACCCTGTCACCCCACAGTAGGCAGCCCTTCATGGTTGACAGTTCCTGCTGCCTCTTTGCAAACGGCTTGAAGTCGTCGGTCAACGGTCCCGCAGGCCAGCCGCGCAGCACCCAAGACATCACTTGCCTCAAAGTCCGGTCTTTCTGGGTTAGTGCCGCGACGTCTGCGGATGTGACTGGGCAAGCCAGGTCGCCATCGATGTGATGCAGTCCCAGGGTGGGGGCTGGGTCCTCCACTAAGTCCTTTGACGGGCATCTGCTCAAGGCGTCAGCGTTGCAGATGTTACTGCCCGGCCTGTGGCAAAGTTCGTAAGAGTACCCGGCTAAAAAAATTGCCCAGCGTGTCATCCTGGGCGATGAATAGTTAGGTGTAGGCTTGCTTCCCGACAGAAGACCTAACAGGGGCTTGTGGTCTGTGATGACCGTGAACCTCCGCCCGTATAGGTACTCGTGGAAGCGCTTGATGCCCGCAACGATGGCCAGGGCCTCTTTGTCCAATTGGCTGTAATTTCTCTCGGCGCTGGACAGCGTCTTCGAGAAGTAGGCGATGGGGGCTTCCTTCCCGTCCGGGAACTGATGGCTGAGGACTGCTCCGACGCCGTAGGGGGATGCGTCGCAAGTCAATAGCAGGGGGAGCGTCTCGTGGTATTGGATGAGGACACTCTCGGAAGAAAGCAGGTTCTTGACAGCTCTGAATGCTGCGTCCTCTTCCTTCCCCCACCTCCAGGAAACCGCCTTCCCCAGCAAGCGATGGAGCGGTTCAGCCACGGAGGCTTTCTGTTTCAGGAAAACACTGTAAAAATTCAGTAGTCCCAGAAACGCCTGAAGCTCCGTCTTGTTTTGGGGGGCTGGAGCTTCATGGATAGCCTTAACCTTAGATTTGGTGGGGTGAATGCCGTTCTTATCAATGAGATAACCCAGGAACTCGACTTCCTGGACCCCGATGATGCACTTGTCTCTCCTGACCCTCAAACCCTTCTCCTTGAACCGCTGTAAAACCATGCGCAGTCGCTCAAGTAGTTGGGTTTTGGAGTGGCCGGAGATCAAGACATCATCGAAGTAAGGGACCGCCCCTGGAATGCCTTGAAGAAGGCGTTCCATAAATGATTGAAAAATACCTGGGGCTGCGCTGACCCCAAATTGGAGGCGCGTGCATTTAAATGCCCCTCTATGCGTGACAATGGTTTGTGCCTCCGCAGTTTTTTCATCCACTGGCAATTGCTGGTAAGCTTGGGCCAGGTCCAATTTTGCGAATATTGATCCGCTCCCAAGTGAGTGCAGCAGATGTTGCACCACTGGAACCGGATATGCGCTCTGCTGGAGGGCCTTATTTATGGAACACTTATAGTCGGCGCAGATGCGCACAGACCCATCATGCTTCATCGGGGTCACAATGGGGGTCTCCCATGCAGCATGATCGATCGGTTCCAGGACCCCCTGGGCGACAAGCTTATCTATCTGGGCGTCGACCTTGGGCCTCAGGGCGAACGGAACCCTGCGGGGCTTAAGCCTAATTGGGGTGACATTTTTGTCCAAATTGAAGGAAATGGGTTTCCCCACAAATTTCCCCAGCTTACCATCGAAGACTTCCTTGAACTCTTCGATGATGGCGTCGAGTTCGTCCCTACGAATTTGATGGATCCCGCTGATAGACAGCCCCAATGGCTCGAACCACTCCATCCCCAGCAGGCTCGGGCGGTTTCGCCCCACGACAGTGATGGGTAGGACTCCCTGGAAGTCGTGGTAGGTGACCCGGAGCGAAGTCCTCCCCAGGATCTCAACAGGGTTGCCGCCGAAATCGACAAGACGGGCCCGTAGGGGCTTGAGGTCTTTCCTCGAGATGCCCGGTTTCAGGCGCTTTAACTGGTGCCAGTCCATGATGGAGTAGTTCGATCCCGAATCAACCTCCATAGAGCAGGGTGTTCCCTCCACGATCACGGTGGCATGGAACTTTGCGGCCGCATCGTCAATGGTGTGGATGCCGGAGGACAGCTGCCCAGATCTGACCGCCGCGTAGCCGCCGCCTCGTTGCTGAGACCTGGTAGAGGACCGTTTGGATGGCCTCTGGTTGTCTTGCCGTTTCTCGCCCCAGCCGGGGGGAAACGGACCCGGGGTAGGTGCTTCGGCCCTGCAGGCTTCAGCGATGTGCCCCCGCTTGTTGCAGCGTCGGCAGATAGCGTCTCTCCAACGGCACTTAGCTCTGGCATGGCTTCCTTTGCAGCTGCCGCAGGGCTCGATCCGGGCGCCATCTTGTGTGCGCTCGCGACGGTTTTGGCGGGAAACCTTGTGAACGGCCATTTCGTCGTCGGAGCAGGAGCTGGCAGACGACTCCTCAGACGAGCTCTTAGGTTGGCGGTGCAATTTGTGCACCCCTTTAGCCCTACTCATGGCGGCAGCCGCCTTTTCTGAGATTTCGGCTGCGATTGCCTCCTCAACGACGTCTTTCAACGCGATCTTCTTTCGGCTGAGGAACTTACGTTGCAGTCCAATGTCCCTCATGCCGAAGACAATGCGGTCTCTGATGGCGTTCTCAACGTTGTCAAACTCGCAGTTTGACGCGAGTTGCCGCAGAGCTGCCACAAAGTCCTTGATGGGCTCCCCTTCCAACTGACTCCTTTGCTGAAAGGTGAATCTGTTGGCAATGGGAGTTCCAGTGGGAGCGTAGTGCTCCTTCAGCACGTCTTGCAGATCGGTCCAAGACATCTCCTCGATGTTCCTTGGGGACACGAGGTCGATGGCCATCTCAAGCACCTCGGAGCCGCAATGCGCTAGGAACAGGGCTCGTTTCCGTTCATCGGAGAGGTCTTGATAGTTGTTTCCCCGCAGAAACTGGCGGAAACGAACCAGATAGGAGGTCCATTTCTCCACTCTGGGGTCGAATTTGGAGATCGGAGCCATCGCGGCTTGTGACGTCTCCATCTTCAGTGACTTCAGCTCAGTGAGAAATTCTCGATGAGTGACTTAGCTCCGCGTGGCGGTTCTTTTCAAATCCTTCGTCGCCAGTGTTAGATCAGGCGCAGGAAAGAAGACAAGACCAGCGGGGTCTGTTCAACAAGTTTTATTCAGCTCTTAACTAAGTCAGAACAGACGAACGGCTGTGCTGCCGGAGCCCTTTTTATAGCGCTCCGGCAGACCAGCCGTCCAATGACAGCGGTTTAACTTTCCCGCCCGGAGGATTAACCAATCCCCGGCCGGATGTCCTTATAAGGACATAACAAAGACGATTAGGGGACTGGAGCAGGGGTGAAATCTACAATTTGTTGTAGTTCTGTGGGCATGGCTTGGTGGGGGGTAATGTGACTGGGTGGGCGTGGCCAATTTTTTTTTTTTACTTTTAAAACCATTTTTTACATGTAAAACGATGTTAAAAAATGCTATCAAAAGGCTCTGACGATCCCAGCTGAGTTGCCTGGGATCGTCAGAGCCGTTTAAAAGAAAAAACTTTTTTTCTTTTAAATGGCTCTGATGATCCCAGCTGAGTTGCCTGATTGGCAGGCAACTCAGCTGGGATCGTCAGAGCTGGGATCATCAGAGCCATTTAAAAGAAAAAAAAGACTTTTTCTTTTAAATCCAAGAGCCTTGGATAGTACAGTGGTCTAAAGCACCCTGTTATTAACACCAGCTGCCTGCAATTATTGCAGGTTCGAATCTCACCAAGGCTCAAGGTTGACTCAGCCTCCCATCCTTTCTAAGGTAGGTAAATTGAGGACCCAGTTTGTGGGGGCAATAAGCTGACTTTGTATAAATATACAAAAGTATGAAGGCTATTGCTTAGCGCATTGTAAGCCGCCCTGAGTCTCCGGAGAAGGGCGGCATATATATCAAATTAAAAAAAAAAAAAGAATGGCTCTGGCGATCCAAGCTGAGTTGCTTGATCGGCTTGGCTCGTCAGAGCTTGGATCGTCAGAGCCATTTAAAAGAAAAAAAAGGCTCTGATGATCGCACAGCTCAGCTGGGCATGGGGGGGGGGGCGAGGGCAGGGATTTTTGCTACCGGTTCTCCGAACTGCCCACCGCCATCGCTACCTACTCACCCGAGCCGGTCCAAACCGGGAGCATTTCACCCCTGGACTGGAGGCTAAAACATATAAAGAATAGTTGCAGGAATTGGACATGTCTAGTCTAGTGAAAAGTAGGACTAGGGGAGATATGACAGCAGTCTTCCAATATTTAACGGGCTGCCACCAAGAAGAGGGGGTCAATTTATTTTCCGAAGGGCCAGAAGGCTGGACAAGAAAGAATGGATGGAAACTAATCAAGGAGAGAAGCAACCTAGAACTAAGGAGGAATTTCCTGACAGTGAAAACCATTATCCAATGGAATGGCTCGCTTTCAGAAGTTGTGAATGCTCCAACACTGGAGATTTTTAAGATGAGACTGGACAGCCATTTGTCTGGAACGGTATAGGATTTCCTGCCTGAGCAGGGGGTTGGACTAGAAGACCTCCAAGGTCCCTTCCAACTCTGTTATTCTGTTTTTCAAGCTGAACCTCTTCCCTGTTCCTGATCTGCATATTTCTTACCTTTACCGGCAAACAATTCTCAGAAAATAACAAAAAAAATGGTAAATAGCTTCCCTGTTTAACACCCGCACTCTTTTTTTCAACCAGAGAATATGGAGTTAATATACGTCCCTCTCCAGATTTTTTTTTCTCCCCACAAAGACCACATTGGAAGAAGTGTACCTTATTCTATTTATTTGTGTGCTAAGTCATTCTAGCCTATGTTACAACAACAGCGTATATAATCCAGACAAAATGACACCTTCTGGCCTGATTCCAAGCTCCATTTCAACTAAACTGATCAGCTGCATTGCAAACGCTGATGCTGGAAGCATCTCTCATTTGGAACATTTCCAAATGAGTCTTTTAACATGCGGTGGATGTGCTTTTTTCTTGGAACGGATCTGATCTCAGATGAAGATTGAAATCTTAGCACCACAGTCTTCATTTGTAACCCCGCCCTCTGCTTTCCTCCTCCTCCTCCCCCTCCTCCTCCTCCTCCTCCTCCAACTTGCCTTCAGAAGTGGTGGGTGTTCCAACATTGGAGACGTTGGAAGAAATATCCATCTGGTTCAGTTCCAAGCCGGGAGAAAGGCACTGCTGGAGACAAAATGGAGGCTGGAGGTTGATTGGAAAGATAGTTTAATGATGAAGCAGAAGCACATGGGTGGTTCTGGGCAGCTGACCACATGGAGTTGAGAGTGAGGGGTTTTTATACATTCGCTTAGACTTTGCACTTGAGCTTCCTGTTCCTGTGCAAGAACATGTATTCTATTGGCTGTTGTCAGACTCCCATGTACAAATCTTAGGAGTTTGTCTGAGCTACGTTTGGTTGAAGTTTGGGCTGATGCAATGAAAGGACTTGTTGGGCAATTCCTATTGTGGCTGAGGGCTAAACCTACCTTTGTCCAGACCTTGCTTCAGGGAATTTGCTTATAAATAGAGCTATCTAGCTCTTAAGTGCTGGCATCTGCTGAGGGCTATTAAGAAAGGTGGGGACTGCTTTCTGTCTCCAAGAGCATATTTCTCCCTTTAAGGAAATACAATATTCTTCCTTTTTTATATTTCCTAAAACATTTCATTCTTCTAGGAGAGGGGTGGGTGACAACTTTTTACAGAGGTTTTTAAGAAGAGTCTGGAAAGCCACTTGTCTATTGGTGTAGGGTTTCCAGCTTGAGCAGGGGGTTGGATTAGAAGACCTCCAAGATCCCTTCCAACTCTATTATTCCTCCTCTTCCTCCAAGTTCATTAAGGAACCCAACACCTTTAGACAGGTCCTTCTGGAAACCAGTTCAGTGTTTTTTTCAAAAAAAACCCCCAACCTAATAAATTATAAGTTATTGCTAGTTATTGTTGTTTTCCTGGCAAGTGCTATTCGATTGGCAAATTCGGGGCTCTGTTTGCTGCCTTTAAAGCCAGAGATAAATTTAAACATTCAGCTTCAAAAGCCATCCATCTTCTTGATGGGGATCTGTTCTAATGGCAGGGTTTTTAGCCTGAACATTCATTACACCCTGTCCATCCATCATGCCGGATCAAGCCAATGAGTTTGGCCCTGGCGAATGAATGACAAGGCTCATAATCTGCATAAGGTATCTATCGAGGTAATTGTTTGTGTTTGCCTTAAGAGAGAAAAGGGGGCTTGAGTCCCTCAGCAAGTGTGACTGACTACCTCAGAAGACATCTGCAAGTCAAGACAGCTTTTTCCATCTGAGGCAAAGCTTGTCTGTTTTGATAAATAAGGAGGGAAGAGTCTGCGCTTGTGACTTGACAACTCAGTCTTGAAAGAACAAGATGATGTACAATGCAGGCAACGCTTATCTGAAACGGCTAAGGGAATATCTTAAGTACACCACAAATCAGAAGTCTGGGCCACCCAAAATCCCATCGCCTTCAATTGATGTTGACAAGAAGCCAGGAGAAAAAACAGGGGGAAGATTAAAAGATGTGGGAACATTTTTCTCACACGATATTTTGCAGCCCTGGAATATGTGATCTATAAGTCATTCGCCAGATGTAAAACCACTTCATCAATAAACATTTACTATATATAAACTCCATCCTCTGGCACTTTCTTATGGTGTTGTAGGAAGTTAGCACCCAACCCTCTCCTAGGAAAACGAGATATTTTAGGAAATATTAAAAGGGCAGAATATTTCCCCTAAAAGGGAGACAGAAACTCAGCATTTTGGTCAATGGGTCATTAAGGCCTGGACCGGTCTATTCTACACAACAAAGATCTACCTCCTTCAGGCAGAGCCATAATAGGAATCCCAAAGCCCTTTCATTACATCATCACCCAGCAAGGCTCAACCAAACTTGGGACTCAAAAACACAACCTTCAAAGTTACCCCTGCATGTCCCCATGGAGTCTGATAACCAATCAGAATATCGTCAGAGCCTTTTAAAAGCTTTTTTTTTCTTTTACAACCTCTTCGGCCGAAGGGATTGTAGAAAAAATACTTTTAAAAGGGGGGGGGAAGCCTCTGATGATTGCGCGGCTCAGCTGGGCATGGGGAGGGTGGTGGCAGGGATTTTTGCTACCAGTTCTCCGAACCACCCGCCGCCATCGCTACCGGATCGGGCGATCCGGTCCGAACCGGGAACATTTCGCTCCTGCAATCACCCCAATTCTTCACACTCAGAGACTAACTTCATATACTTGCCTGCTTCCCCGCAGGTTGAATGACACTCCAAATGCTATTGTAGCAAACAGGAGGAAGTTCATTCATTGTTTTTTTCTCTCATTTACTTGTTTTGAACTATTTCAGAAGCATCTGTTCAATTAGCCGACAGAAGCGTGAGGAGTTGCCTAGACTACCGTCTTTAAAATCCTCCTCTGCCTATTTTTAATTCTGTTACAATAAGCGGGCAACACAAAGAGGCAAATTGAAATCGCTATCGGACCTCCTGGAAGGTGTATTTGCTAGATGGTGGTCCTGAATGACACACCTTAACTCTTGATAGGCTTGGATTCTCCCAGAACCAGTTGGTGCAAAATCTGGGTGGAATCAAAGTTCTTACCCAAATAATATATAGATAGAATGTTCTTTCTGCGCTAACTCAGAAAGCTCAAACTGCCCAAGGAGCTGCTGATCCAGTTCTACAGAGGAATTATTGAGTCTGTCATCTGCACCTCTATAACTATCTAGTTTGGTTCTGCAACCCAACCCAACAAGACAGACACAGACTTCAGAGGATAATTAGAACTGCAGAAAAAACAATGGCTACCAACCTGCCTTCCATTGAGGATCTACATACTGCACGAGTCAAAAAGAGGGCTGTGAAAATATTTACAGACCCCTCGCATCCTGGACATAAACTGTTTCAACTCCTACCCTCAAAACAACGCTATAGAGCACTGCACACCAGAACAACTAGACACAAGGACAATCTTTTCCTAAATGCCATCACTCTGCTAAACAAATAATTCCCTCAACACTGTCAAACTATTTACTAAGAATGCATTACTATTAATCTTCTCATCGTTCCTATCACCCATTTCCTCCCACTTATGATTGTATGACTGTAACCTTGTTGCTGGTATCCTTACAATTTATATTGACTGTTTCCCTTTGACTATCATTAAGTCTTGTACCTTATGATTCTTGATGAATGTATCTTTTCTTTTATGTACTCTGAGAGCGTATGCACCAAGACAAATTCCTTGTGTGTCCAATCGCACTTGGTCAATAAAGAATTCTCTTCTCTTCTCTTCTCTTCTCTTCTCTTCTCTTCTCTTCTCTTCTATTCTATTCTATTCTATTCTATTCTATTCTATTCTATTCTATGCTAGTTGTGGCTGTGGGAGCTTGCATGGATTCTTCCAGTAAGCCAGTTGCAACCATTCCTGGTCCAAGAGTCTCAACACATCATCACTCATGCCTTAGTGACTTTCCTGTTGAATTACTGCAACACACTCTTCACGGACCTGCCCTGAAGAATTTGTGGAAGATACAACTGCTGCAGAATCTGGTAGCCGGGGAGTTCCAGCTGCTCCAAAGTTAATCTGTGCAATACAACTGTTGCATGAGCTACACCAGGGGTGTCAAACTCAATTTCATTGAGGACCACATCAGGGTTGTGTTGGACCTCGAGGGGCCAGGGTGGGTGTGGTCAGCTCAAAATCACTCAGGTCGGGGGCAGCAAAAACAGGCTTCCGAGCTCCGTTTTCGGCTGTGACGGCTTCCTGCAACCCTCTGCCAGAAAAACAGAGCTTGGAAGGGACGCCTATGACCCTTCTAAGCTCTGGTTTTTTGGCAGAAACACCATGGGCCAGTCATTCACTGTTTCCAGGGCAGCCCTGTGGGCCTCATCTAAGCACCTGGTGGGCCAGATCTGGGCCCAGGATATTGAGTTTGACACCCCTGAGCTACACTGACTTTCAGTGTGCTTCTGGGTGAGATTCAAAGTTCTGGTTATTACCTTTAAACCGCAGATCTGAATCTTCATCTGGAGGTAACCATATTGTTAGTCAATAATAATGTGAACCAGAACACTTTTATGGATTGTGCCAACAATTAATAATCATCAGATGTGGTAGAGTTTCAAATTAGCAAAGTGTGCAGAGAAGAGTAACACAAATGATTAGGGGGCTGGAGGCTAAAACATATGAAGAACAGTTACAAGAATTGGATATGTCTAGTCCAGGGGTCAGTAACCTGTGGCTCTGGAGCCAAATGTGGCTCTTTCACCCCTCTGCTGCGGCTCCCTGTCGCTCAAAATATGCGTTACAACCGCCAATGTGCGACACCCGCCGGTATGCAATTTGTTGAGCTTTTCAAACCCCAGTAGGCTAACCATGGATAAATCCAAGAAAAGAAAAGTTTCAGAAGAAAACAAAACATTTAATTCAACTACATATGCTAGTTTTGTGGCTGCTCAAGAAATATTCAGGCACGGGAAGAGTTTTGTGGCTCCCGGTGTTTTGTTTTCTGTGGGAAACAAGTCCAAATGGCTCTTTGAGTGTTTAAGGTTGCAGACCCCTGGTCTAGCCTAACGAAAAGAAGGGCTATGGATGAAATGATAGCAGTATTTCAATATTTGAGGGGCTTCTGCAAAGACGAGAGGGTTAAACTATTCTCCAAAGCACCAAAAGGCAAGACAAGAAACAATGGTTGGAAACTAACCAAGGAGAGAAGCAACCTAGAACTAAGGAGAAGTTTTTGTGAGAGCAACCAACCAGTGAAATGACTTGCCTTCAGATATTGTGGCTGCTCTTCCACTGGCGGCTTTTAAAAAGAGACTGGACAACCATTTGTCTGAAATGGTATAGGATCTCCTGCTCGAGCAGGGGGTTGGACTAGAAGACCTCCAAGGTCCCTCCCAACTCTATTGTTCTATGTTCTAGTTTCATTGTGGGTGCATTTTTGGTTCTGCTACACCATTTTATTCCTGTTTACACTCACTTGAAGTAAGTTCCCTCTTCGGAAAAGAAATTCCATTTCTAAGATGGCGGGTACTGAGGAGAAAAATGAGCTTAATTTAGGATTAATTGCTCGAAAAGGCAATTTGTGTGCTCACTCTTCATTGTACATTAAGAAATTTTCACAAACTTTTTTTTTTTAATCTCATTATAATACGTTCAACCACTCTGGAATTTTAAAAAGTCCCTTCCCAATCACGTGATTTGAATACGTTAAAAAAATGTTTCAGTTTTCTGAAACCACACATTTTCATTGTTGAAATTAAAACACACAGAGGATGGTTTACATATCCTTTTTACAAAGTAACACCCCATTTGGGGGGGGGGGCAGGGTTAAAACCTGTGGACTTCAATCCCCAGAAGTCCCCACATCTTAAAGTGGGCTTCATGACTGGCTGGGGAATTCTGGGAGTTCATGGCTGACTGGGGAATTCTGGGAGTTGAAGTCTCCACCTCTTAAAGTGGCTGGCTGGGGAATTATGGGAGTTGAAGTCCCTACATCTTAAAATGGACTTCATGGATGACTGGGGAATTCTGGGAGTTGAAGTTCCCACCTCATAAAATGGATTTCATGGCTGGCTGGGAAATTCTGGGAGTTGAAGATCCCACATTTTAAAGTGGCCAAGATTGAAAAACGTTGAAGTAAATAAATAAATTGGTTATTCAAATTTGACTGCATCTTAATAGCAACGCTGCCGTGATGCTTTGTTTCCTAGGCTAGGCAAGAAATGCAGCCTGGCTAATAGGATCACAATATGTGAAATGCCAGGATATTTCTGTGATTTACAATATGCCTAATGAGCAAATCCGATGAAGAGGTTTGTTGTCTACCATAAAACCAGATGGATGTAAGCAGTGATTAGAAGCAATTAACTCTATGCTGCACTAAATAACTTTCCATCATTAAAGCTGCTCCCCATCGCCACCAACGCCCTGTTATGTTCACAAATGGAGCACCCTGGGTGATTTTTCAGGATCTGTTTCTGTTTGACTCACTGCTGGTTTGTTTGTTTGTTTATTTGTTCGTTTATTTAAACTAAAGCCCATCTCTCTCCGACCTCAGATCTGAACCATTAGACCAGGGGTGTCAAACTCAAACCCAGGGCCCAGATCCGGCCTGCGGGGTGCTTAGATCTGGCCCACAGGGCTGCCCTGGAAACAGTGAAGGACCAGCCCAGGGTGCCTCTGCTTGCAAAAACAGAGCTCAGGGAGCCCGTGCAAGGACCACCTGGGCTCCGTTTTTGGATGCGATGGCCTCCTGCAGCCCTCTGCCAGTGAAAATGGAGGCCTGTTCTGGTGCTTTGTTTTTGCTGGTAGATGGCTGCAGGAGGCCATCGCGGTCGAAAACAGAGCCTTGAAGATTCTGTGCATGCGCAGAAGCGTGCATGGACACGCTCACTTCGCACCCGCGCGTGCGCGCTCCCGCTGCAAACCGGTAGTAAAGGTAAGTGGAACCCACCCCTGGGCCACACCCCTGGACACGCCCACTGGACATGCCCCTGGACACACACACACACCCTCCCTCCCTGAGATCAAACACAACGCTGATGCAACCCTCAATGAAATCAAGTTTGACACCCCTGCACTAGACCAAACTGGCTCTAATTGTAACCGCTAATTATTATAACTTATATATTATATATTTTTTTCTATTGTATTTTTTTCACTTTTTAAAGTTCTTTTTAGAGGTACTCACTTTTCTTTGAAATTGTATGTACAGGTAGTCCTCAACGTAAGACCACAATTGAGCTCAACATTTCTGTTTTAAGTGGGGCATTTTGTTAAATGAGTCTTGCCTCATTTTACGACTTTTTTGCCACAGTTGTTAAGTGAATCACTGATTCAGATTGTGAGTTCTAGGCTCACCTTAGCCAAGAAAGCCAGCTGACTGACTTTCGGCCAATTACCAGGAGATTGTGAGTTCTAGTCCTGCCTTAGCCAAGAAAGCCAGCTGACTGACTTTTCGCCAGTCATCAGGAGATTGTGAGTTCTAGTCCCGCCTTAGCCAAGAAAGCCAGCTGACTGACTTTCGGCCAATCACCAGGAGATTGTGAGTTCTAGTCCCGCCTTAGCCAAGAAAGCCAGCTAGGTCAATCACCAAGAGAATGTGAGTTCTAGTCTTGCAAGCTGGGTAACTTTGGGTCAGTCCTCTCTCAATCCAACCAACTTCACAGGGTTCTTGTTTTGTGGGGCATAGGAGGAGGAAGGTGTGCGTTGGATATCTTTGCCACCTTGAATTATTTTTTATTTACAAATAAACAAATAAAAATGATAACATAACAACAAAGCAAAACAAAATAAAATTCAAGACAATCTGACAATACATATTGTACATTTACACTATTGCAATACCTAAGTGAACCAGCGGTGGGTTTCACTTTTTGTTACCACTGGTTCGCCACACGCATGCACGCATGCACGCATGCACGCACACTTCGCGCACGTGTCCTCTGCACATGCACCCAGCCTCAAAAACATATCTAAGTAGGACAGCATAGAGCAGGGGTCTGCAACCAAAGAGCCATTTGGACCCGTTTCCCACAGAAAAGTAAACACCAGGAGCCACAAAACCTGGGTGGGCGTGGCCAACCCAATGTCACTCATTTCCACCAGTCACATGATCCTCCTAGCCACGCCTATCCAGCCGGTCATTAGTGCAGAGAACCAGTTGCTAAAAAAGACCGGGAACCACAAAATCCTTTTAACATATCTCTCTCTCCCCTCCCTCCCTCCCTCCCTCTCTCCCTCTCTCTCTGTATCTCTCTATGTCTCTCTCTCTCTCCCTCTCTCTGTATCTCTCTGTCTCTGCCCTGGCCACTTCTCCATCCCCTACTGTTACCCTTACCTTCTCAGGCCAGGCAAGGAGTGACTGGAAGGGGAAGGCGAGGGGCGGGGCAAGGCAGTGGTGGGATCACCTGACAGGGAGCCACAGCAGAGGGCCCAAAGAGCCGCATGCGGCTCTGGAGCCGCAGGTTGCTGACCCCTGGCATAGAGCATGATTTCTGCTACTAGTTCACTCGAACCGGTCCAAACCGGCTGTATACCACTTTTGAAGTGAACACATTTTTTAAAAATAAATTTTATAGTCAGCTACTCAGGAGTTCCTCATCGAGCTGGAAGGAGTTTTCAATGAAGTAAATACCACAAGATTCAGTTCCGGCAATGATTGAGCAAAGTGCACTTCTCAGATTTGCAGATGACACAAAATTGGGTGAGATCCCTAATTCTCTTGGAGGCAGAAATACAAGGTCAGAATGACCTTGTGAGGTTGGAGAAGCTGTCAAAATAAAAGAATGCCACGTTCTTCCCTTGAGAAACGAAAATCGGGAATTGCATAGAAATTCCTGGTTGCTGAAGTCAAGCTGACTCTGAGTCAGCGGTGTGAATTAACTGCAAAAAAAAAGGAAACTTTTTAATTCTAGGCATCACTGAAAGAAATATATAGTTTTCAGATCATGAAAGATATGGGCTTCACTTTACTGTTTTCTACATTGGTCAGATCCCATTTTAAATGTTGTGTCCAGTTGACGGCACCATAATGTTGGAAGAAATTTCCCCGGTTCGTTTCCAGCTGAGACACACCACAGACACTGAGAAGAAATGGATGCAGAAGCCAGCTGCCAGAAAGTGGAATTCTTTTAATGTAGGAAGGCAAGAAGCAAAAAGTGACACAGCTGGAGAGTTCCTGGCTTGCAAGCAGGTTGGGAGTGTGACTCTGAGCATTTTATGCTTAATTCCCCTTTGAAGCTCCTGCAGCTTGATGGGTTTTGTTGTGTTTCTGATTGCTCTAAGTTTTTGGTTCCCTGCTTTAAGGGGTTAATCCTATCTGGGCTTTTGTGTTTTCTTGTCCTAAGGGTTAATCCTGTCAGGGGGCAGAAAGAGAGAGTTTAGGTTTACCTTGGAGAGTTTATTTTTAGCCTGATTCCCCTTATCTTAATGGCTCTACTTAAGTGTTTCTGTTGTCAGCTCTCTGAGTTTTCCTTTCAGCTGGTGCTTCTTGGTTTTCTTAAAGGGGGAAGGGTTGGCTTGAGTCTCTTGGCACTGTTTTCTGAGGTTTCTGGTGCTGTGAGGTTTCTGGCACTGTCCTTTTGGGGTGTACCTCCCACAATACTTTAAGAGGGATTCAGCCAGGAAGAGGTTCAAAGAAGAGCAACAGGTAGGATCACGGGGGTAGAAACTAAATGAAGGGACATAATAATAATAATAGAACAGGTAGAATTAGTGGGACGTAATAGTAGAGCCGGTAGAATTGGTTTGACTTGCTGTTTTGCTTCTGTAAGAAATGCTTTGCTAAGAAGTAGAATTGCCTCTGCCATTTGCTTCTACCAGTGATCTCACCTCTGTGTTATTTTGTTTTTTCTGTACCACTCCGTCCCTGGTGGATATCTCAAGGAGCGGGGTTGCTACACACCCAGCCCCTCTGTTGCTAGGCGCTCAGCTCCTCTGCCCCTGCTCCTTGTACACAGCCAATGCAGGGCTACAGGGAAGGCATGGGTCAGGGGGCCAGAACTGGGTATTAAGCTATTGCCTCTGGAGGTATAAAAGGATGCCATACCTTCCCCAAGGTGTGGCTTTTCCATGCATGTCTCTTTTGTATGTGTTTGGAACGGTTTATCCCAGCATTTTGTTTTTGGCCATAAATAAAATCTGCTTCTTTTTGCAAACCTCGACTTGAGTCTCTCTCTTTGGCATTCTGGTGACTCAAGTACATTTTGGGACCTTACATAAAGATATTGGGAACATTTAGCCCTCAGAAGTGATTGGGAATGGTTGTGTTAGCAATCTTCACATGTACGAAGGGTTGCCACCCAGAAGGAGGTCTATTCTCCATCATTCCAGAGCTGAACACAAAATAATGGGTTTAAAATATTGCAGGAAAGTAACTTCCACTTAAATGTTTGATAACACCCTAAGAAACAAGATCAATGTAATGCTGCATTTCATTAACCTAAGAAGTTGGCAAGGTCTTATTTTCTGCAAGTCTGGTTGGATAAAGGAGTTAAATCCTGGACTTACGACCACAAATTTTGAGCCCAATCTTGAGCTCAAAATTTCCGTTGCTAAGTGAAATAGTCATTAAGTGAATGTTATCCCATTTTACAACCTTTCTGGCCACAGTCGTTAAGTGAATCACTGCAGTTAAATTAGTAGCAATAACACTTAGGCTGATATACCGCTTCACAGTGCTTTTACAGCCGTCTCTAAGCAGTTTAAAGAGTCAGCCTATTGCCCCCAACAATCTGGCTCCTCATTTTACCCATCTCGGAAGGATGGAAAGCCAAGTCAACCTTGAGCCAATGGGAATCGAACTCCTGGCAGTGAGCAGTGAGTTAGCCAGCAATACTGCATTCTAACCAGTTGCGCCACCACGGCTCTAGTAACACAGTTGTTAAGTGAATCTGGCTTCTCCATTGACTTTGCTTGTCAGAAAGTCACAAATGGTGATGAAAAGTTCCCAGGACGCATCAGCCGTCATAAATATGAACCAGTTGCCAAGCATCCAAATTTTGATCATGTGACCATGGGGGTGCCGCAATGGTTGTAAGTCACTTTTTCTTTTAGTGAAGTTGTATTTTAAACTGTCATTAAATGAAGCACTGTAAGTAGAGGACTGCCTGTATTTGTAGCTCAGGATTGAAATGAGTGATTGGTGCTCTCTAAGCTTGGTTGTTTTCTTGCAGACGTTTCATTATCCAACTAGGTAACATCATCAGTGCTAGTACAGAGGAAATCCCACTCCTTAGTAGCACTGAGGATGATACCTAGTTTGGGTAATGAAATCTCTGCAAGAAAACAACCAAGCTCAGATAGTGTCAAACTCTGGTTGGGGTGGATGGGTTCACTTGAATGAGAGGATATTTTTAAGAGAAGAGAAGAGAAGAGAAGAGAAGAGAAGAGAAGAGAAGAGAAGAGAAGAGAAGAGAAGAGAAGAGA
>WNWU01000159.1:547930-558347 GCA_012654045.1 Ptyas mucosa
ATTTTGAGTAGTTCGGAAAACAGGTAGCGGAAATTTTGAGTAGTTCGGAGAACTGGTAGCGGAAATTTTGAGTAGTTCGGAGAACCGGTAGTGGAAATTTTGAGTAGTTCGAAGAACCGGTAAATAACACCTCTGACTGGCCCCGCCCCCATCTATTCTCTGCCTCCCGAGTCCCAGCTGATCAGGAGGAAATGGGGATTTTGCAGTAACCTTCCCCTGGAGTGGGGAGGGATGGAGATTTTACAGTATCCTTCCCCTGCCACGCCCACAAAGCCACGTCCACAAAGCCATGCCACGCCCACAAAACCACACCCACAGAACCGGTAGTAAAAAATTTTGAAACCCACCACTGTTACTACCGGTTCGCTGTGTGCGCGCCCAGTTCACCCATGCACCTGCCTTCCGCGCATGTGCTTTGCTCACGCGTGCGCTTTCCTCACATGCACCCAACCTCAAAAATGTGCCTAAATAGGATGGCATAGAGCAAGGACGGGTGGGCAGGCCTATCCGCGATTTCCGCTACCGGCTGAATACCACGTCTGATGCTCACCATTTGCAAGTTTTCCAGCCAGACTCTGACAAGCAAAGTCAATGGGAGAAGCTGGATTTGCTTGGTGACTGCATGATGCACTAAGGAATCGGGGAATGTGTTAAGGAACTTGGCCTGGAAATAAATATTGAAGGAAGTATTAGACAAGGGATGGTGCAAGATGATCAGGGGCCTGGAAATTAAGTCCTATCGAGGGAACTGGATTTGCTTAAACTCGGGGACAGTTCTTCAAATATCTATAAATACTTCATACCACAAAAGGTTTATTTATTTATTTATTGGTTCAATTTATATGCCGCCCTTCTCCGGAGACTCAGGGCGGCTTACAATGTGTTAAGCAATAGCCTTCATACTTTTGTATATACCTGCTTAGTAGAGCTTTCGCCCCCCCCCCCAGCAGTGTTCTTTTTTATACAAAGTCAGCTTATTGCCCCCACAATCCGGGTCCTCATTTTACCTACCTCGAAAGGATGGAAGGCTGAGTCAACCTTGAGCCTGGTGAGATTCGAACTTGCAGTAATTGCAAGCAGCTGGTGCTACTTAACAGCACTTTAGTCTGCTGCGCCACCAAGGCTCTTAGGTTAAGAGTTTTCTCTCACATTCTAAAGAACAAAACACTTAGCAGGTTCAAAGGTGCTTTTTCAAGAGGCAACTGGACTTTGTTTTTCCTTGAAGACCTTTCGCTTCTCATCCGAGAAGCTTCTTCAGCTCTGAGGAACTCATTCAGAACTGAAGAAGCTTCTTGGATGAGAAGCGAAACGTCTTCAAGGAAAAACAAAGTCTAGGAGCCTCATGAAAAAGTACCTTTGACCTGGATGACTGAGAAGCTCCACAGACAAGTTACTTAGCAATTATCTTGAGATACAAGAATGCAGAATATTAGGGAAACTTCCTAACTTGTAAGAAAAGTTTGTCAATTGAGCTAATTATAGAGAAAGAGATGATCTACAGGTAGTTCTCCATTTACGAACATAACTGAATCCATAACCACATTATGACTGTAATTCAGGATTCAATTATGTTCGTAATTGTGGCATGCGCTTAATGGCCGCTACAAAAATAGGTAATAAAATGAGATGCAGTCACATGGTGGTTGTTAAACATGTGACTGCATATCATTTTATTATCTATTTTTGTAGCGGTCATTAAGTGGGTGCCACAGTTGTTAAGTGAGCCTGTTGGGTTTTTTTTTTTGCTGGAAACTAGAAGTAAGTGGCAGTATCTGGCAAAAACAACCCCGCCAAAAATAGCAGTCACATTACGTTATTTAAACATAGTATAATATTAGTCAGTTATACCTTATTCCTATACAATTATACATATCTATACCTACATATACCTATTTATACAATTCACATACATATTCATCTATAATAACGTATATAATTCTAGTCTAACACTACACATTTGTCTCGGCTACCCTCCTTTTCATAGAATTTTGCCCAGATTTTATAGTACAATGTTTCCCTTTTATCCTTGAGTTCCAAGATGAATCTATCCATTTTGGCGCAGTTGAAAATGTTTAGTAGTATTTCCTCTTCAGTTGGGGTATCTTTCTCTTTCCATTTCTGCGCACAGGCTATCCGTGCCACTGTAAGTATATGCAGTAGTAGATAATTAGATAATAGTAGTAGATAATAGGAAGTAGTAGATAATCCCACGCCTGAGTGGCGTGGGAGACTAATGCCTCCTACTAAGGCAGCATTTAACATCCAGCTGCCTGCAATTACTGCGAGTTCAATTCTCACCAGGCTCAAGGTTGACTCAGCCTTCCATCCTTTCTAAGGTGGGTAAAATGAGGACCCAGATTGTGGGGGCAATAAGCTGACTTTGTATAAAATATACAAAAGTATGAAGGCTATTGCTTAACGCATTGTAAGCCGCCCTGAGTCTCCGGAGAAGGACGGTATATAAATAAAAAAAATTTTAAAAAAAAATATCTTTCTTGTATTTGCCCTCTGTCATCCCCAAAAGGAAAAAATCCAGTTCGACTTCTATGTTTATTAACAAAATTTCTTCCAACCAACTCTTTATCAGATTCCAATATTTCTTGGTTTTTGGGCATTCCCACCACATATGATAGAAATTCCCTGGAGCCACCATGTGTGTGTGTGGGGGAGTGTGAATGTGCATGTTATGCAGGGGTGGGATTCTACCGGTTCAGACCGATTCAGGCAAACTGGTAGCTCCGATGATCAGCTGGGAGAGATCCGGTTCATCTCAGCGATCAGATGGGCCCACCTGCCCACCCGCGCTATTTTCCTGAGCTGATTCCCCGCGCTTCTGAGCTGATTCACGTGGCAGAGCAGATTGCCGTGCCTCAGCTGTGTTTCTCCTCCGAAGAAATGCGGATGTGAAGATTTCTTCAAACTGCGTGCACGTGCGAAGCGTGTGATCACCGAACCGGTTGTTAACTACCACTGATTGGAACTTCAGAACCTCAGAATACAGAATAACAGAGTTGGAAGGGACCTTGTAGGTCATCTAGTCCAACCCCCCCCCCCACCCAAGCAGGAGATCCTACACCATTTCTGACAGATGGCAGTCCAGTTTCTTCTTGAAAGCTTCCAGTGATGAAGCTATCACAACTTCTGAAGGCAACTTCTGTTCCATTGGTTGTCTGTTCTCACTGTCAGAAAATTCCTCCTTATTTCTAGGTTGAATCTCTCCTCAATCAGTTTCCATCCATTATTCCTTCTCTGGCCTTCAGGTGCTTTGGAAAATAGGTTGACCCCCTATCTGTGACAAACGAGTCATAAGTCCTCTGGGATGTTCTATCATAACTTTGGTTGCTAAGCAACCAGTCATTAAGGGAGGACTACCTGCATTTCTCATTGTTGGGGATGGTCAAGTCTAAGCTGAAGAGATATCTGAAGGGGATGCCTTCATTTGGGTTCTTTCAACGAAACAGGAAGATTGAATCCATAACCCCAAGGCACCCTCCTAACTTTGCAAACCTCCTTTGCATATCCTCATTCCCAGTGGTGAAATTCAATTTTTTTTTACTACCAGTTCTGTGGGCATGGCTTGGTGGGCATGGTGTGGCTTGGTGGGTGTGGTGTGGCGTGGTGGGCCAGGCTTGGTGGACGTGGCGGGGGAAGGATACTGCAAAATCTCCATTCCCATCCCACTCCTGGGGGAAGGATACTGCAAAATCCCCATTCCCTCCCCACTCCTGGGGGAAGGATATTGCAAAAACTCCATTCTCACCCTACTCTGGGGCCAGCCAGAGGTGGTATTTGCCGGTTCTCCAAACTACTCAAAATTTCCACTACCGGTTCTCTGAACTGCTCAAAATTTCCGCTACCGGTTCTCCAGAACCTGTCAGAACCTGCTGGATTTCACCCCTGCTCATTCCCACATTTAATTCGTGGCACTTTTAGGAAAGAGTTTTTTAAAAAAAAATCTGGAGAGCTACAGGCAATATAAATGATCTTGAGATGGTTGTCTCCGTACAAGGCAGCGTTGTAAGTTCTTAAGTCAAAGAAATGTGTGTCGGCCACTATCTTTTCCCAGTGACAGACTGAGACCTGGAGGTATGTTGACAGCTGTCAGCCTTTCCCTTCTGCCTCGAAGACAGCTGTTCCCGTTTGCCTCTTTTCAATGGTCTCTGGATTCAGGAAGAGACAGGCCAAGTCTCTGAAATGAAAGCTTGCGATTTTGCAAAATGCCCAATCAGCTTTCTTTCTTTCTTTCTTTTTTTTGACCAGCAAAACACACAGCAGATAGGAAAGGAAAGGAAGGGAGAAAGTTAACTTTTTACTTTACTTTACTTTACTTTACTTTACTTTACTTTACTTTACTTTACTTTACTTTACTTTACTTTACTTTACTTTACTTTACTTTACTTTACTTTACTTTACTGTCATTGCACTTCGTACCACAAAATTAAATGCCATTCAGTGTACATTATAACTATAAAAATAAAACACAAACACACATCCCTCACACATTCTATACAATTGAATTGAAAACCCGATATTGCATTAGTAATTGCACTCTCAGTAGAATTCAGTATAGTTACTGCCCTGGGATAGAAGCCGTTTTTCAGCCTATTTGTCCTTGTTTTTATTATCCTGTACCGTCTGCCAGATGGTAATAGTTCAAAAAAAAAAAAAAGGTGCCCAGGATGAAATGGATCTTTAAGAATGTTTTGAACTTTCTTAAAGCAGCAGGAGCTATAAAGCTCTTCCAGAGAGGGCAACCAATGATCCTCTGGGCAATGAGGTTAACCCTCCGGAGCGCTGTCCTATCTGTGCAATTGGCAAACCATACACAGGTGCAGCGAGTTAAAATACTCTCTATGGTGCAGCGGTAGAAGGTCACCAGCAATTTTTCATTCATTTTTGTTTCCTGAGAAGTCTCCGGTAGTATGAACTCTGCTGGGCAGTGGTGAAATCATACTGGTTCGCACCAGTTCGGGAGAACCGGTAGTGATAAAAGCTACCAGTTCAGCGAACCAGTAGTAAAAAAAAAAAGCTACCAGTTGGTCCGAACTGGTATTTCTGACGATCAGCTGTGCCGCACAATTTATATCCGCACAATTTTACATAGGAAGCTCACGGGGCATTTCTGCGCATCTGCAGAACTTTCTGCATAAGCACAGAGCATCCACAATGACGTCTGGACGGGTGGGCGGAACCTCCTGCCACCACCACTACCGGTTTGCCCAAACCGGAGAGAACCAGTAGAAACCCACCACTGGGTGAGGATGGAAGTCACGTCAAACCCCATATATGGAGATATGATGCAAATATGCTTTTCTTTCCAAAAGGCAACTGGATTTTCCTGGGGTTTTTTTTCCTTTTCTTTTTTCCTTTGAAAATGTTTCGCTTCTTCAGCTTCTTGGATGAGAAGCAAAACATTTTCAAAAGGAGGGGGGAAAAACCCCAAGAAAATCCAGTTGAAAAAACAAACATTTGGAACAACCGTGACCTGGATGAAATGAGAATCTCCATAGACATGGAAATGCGACCTAATATAACTTCTATATTTCTCTGCTCTAAGATTTTAAGGAAAGAAAGACAATAGATTCGTCTCTGTCCTGAAGCATAAAAAGTAAGAACTCTGTGCAAAGAGGGGAATGGGGAAAAAAAAAGATAGCAAAATGAAAATTCAAACAGGTTGCAATCAATATTCATTTTTAAAAATCCAGTCCTACAGCTCAAGAAGCTGTCGTTCAGAATAGACACTGCCGCCATGTTGCATGCGACTGTTGAGAATTAAAAGAATTGCCTTAAATTGACATTAAAATAAAAATCCCTTTTACCGATTATGCATTTATGGGCTTTTTGATTCCTGGCCACCCTCCAGCCTATTTGACCTTTGAATTAATTGTCCCCATTGGAAATCTTACACTTCGAAAGGAGTCACTAATGGGACAGAATTGCCCCTGAGAATTTCCTTATAAAATAAGTCTCAACCTTTCCCTGAAGAACAAGGACAGATTCATCTCTCTCTCTCTCTCTCTCTCTCTCTCTCTCTCTCTCTCTTTCTCCCTCCCTCCCTCTGTCTCCCTCCTTCTCTCTCTCTCTCTTGTTCTCCCTCCCGCTCTCCCGCTCTCCCGCTCTCCCGCTCTCTCTCTCTTCTCTCTCTTTCTCCTTCCCTCCCTCTGTCTCCTTCCTTTTCTCTCTCTCGCTCTCCCTCCCTCCCTCACTCTCCCCCTCTCTCTCTTTCTCCCTCCCTCCCTCTGTCTCCCTCCCCCCTCTCTCTTTCTCTCCCTCCCTCCCTCTCCTCTCTCTCCCTTTCTCCTTCCCTCCCTCTGTCTCCCTCCCTCTCTCTCTTTCTCGCTCTCCCTCCCTCCCTCTCTCTCCCCCTCTCTCTTTCTCCTCTCCCCGTCTCCCTCCCTCTCTCTCTTTTTCTTGCTCTCCCTCCCTCTCTCTCTTCTCTCTCTCTTTCTCCCTCCCTCACTCTGTCTCCCTCCCTCTCTCTCTTTCTCCTTCTCTCCCCATCTTCCTCCCTCCCTCTCTTTTTCTTGCTCTCCCTCCCTCTCTCTCTTCTCTCTCTCTTTCTCCCTCCCTCCCTCTCTCTTTCTCCCTCTCTCCCCCCCTCTCTCTCACACACACACATCTCACCTTTCCTATCACCTCCCTATCCATAAACTGAAGGTGAGTAGAAGGTACAATATTCTCTTACATTGGACTGTGTTGGAAGAAATGTCCTTCTGGGTTCAGTTCCAAGTGGGGAGAAAGACACTGGAAACATGGTGGCTGCTTGGAAAGATGGTTTTTAATGGTGGACAGGATCACAGGCCTTGAAGTTCTTGGGTGATGGGGAAAAAGGGAAAAAGTGCTGAGAGTGCCTGGGTTTTATGCCCTTTCTGAGCTTTTGAATTTGAGCTTGTATTCTGATTGGTTGTCAGACTGCCATGGGGCCATACAAGGGCAACACTGTAGACTCTGTTTGTGTCCCAGGCTTGGTTGACTTTTGCTGGGTGATGATGTAATGAAAGGGCTTTGGGCAATTCCTACTATGGCTCTGCCTGAAGGACATGGATCTTTGTTATGTAGAATAGACTGGCCCAGGCCTTAATGGCCCATTGACAAAGGTGGGGGGCTGAGTTTCTGCCTCCCTTTTAGGGGAAATATTCTGCCCTTTTAATATTTCCTAAAATATCTCATTCTTCTAGGAGAGGAGTGGGTACTAACTTCCTACAACTGCAAGTCCCATCATTCCCAAACAATGTGCCACTCCCTGAATGCTGAGAGACTAGGATGCTCATTCAGCATTCCAACTCTGTTATTCTATTTGTCTGCTTTTCCAGTTTAAAAAAAATGCTCTCTAGTGATATGCATTGGAAATGTATTTCAAAGAAAATAATTCTGCTGAAGTTCTCACTTTGGAGAAGATGGCTGTTGCACTGATTTGGTTACAAGGTGGCCTACAGTCAATATTTTGTTAATAAATAAATCTAGAGTTGGTCTCTAACCATGGTGGCACAGTGCAGAGGTGAAATCCAGCAGGTTCTGACACGTTCTGGAGAACCAGTAGCAGAAAGTTTGAGTAGTTCAGAGAACTGGCAAATACCACCTCTGGCTGGCCCCAGAGTGGGGTGGGGAATGGAGATTTTGCAATATCCTTCCCCCAGGAGTGGGGAGGGAATGGGGATTTTGCAGTATCCTTCCCCTGCCACACCCACCAAGCCACACCATGCCCACCAAGCCATGCCCACAGAACCGGTAGTAAAAAAAATTGGATTTCACCACTGGCGCAGTGGTTAGAGTGCAGTACTGCAGGCTACTTTTGCTGACTGCCGGCTGACTGCAATTTGGCCGTTCGAATCTCACCAGGCTCAAGGCTGACTCAGCCTTCCATCCTTCCAAGGTGAGTAAAATGAGGGACCAGATTGTTGGGGGCAATAAGCTGACTCTATAAACTGCTTAAGGGAGGGCTGTAAAGCACTGTGAAGCGGTATATAAGTCTAAGTGCTATTGCTATTGCTAACCATAAGATTCTTAAAGTAACATATCTACCTCCATGGCCTTGAGAAACTTACTGGTCAATGAACATCCCAGGGAGTGGTGGGTTTCAAAAAATTTTACTACCAGTTCTGTGGGAGTGGCATGGCTTGGTGGGAATGGCAGGGGAAAGATACTGTAAAATCTCCATTCCCACCTCACTCCAAGGGAAGGAATACTGCAAAATCCCCATTTCCTCCCAATCAGCTGGGACTCAGGAGGCAGAGAATAGATGGGGGCGGGGCCAGTCAGAAGTGGTATTTACCGGTTCTCCGAACTACTCAAAATTTCTGCTACCGGTTCTCCAGAACTGGTCAGAACCTGCTGAAACCCACCTCTGATCCCAGGTAACAATTCTCTTCCACCAGATGCTCAGAAATCTAGCAACCCAGGTATCAGTAGTCCTGGGACTTACGACCACAATCGAACCCAATTTACAACCTCAATCAAGCCCAAAATTTTTTGTTGCTCTATGAAATGTTTGTTCAGTGAGCTTTGCCCCTATTTTACGGACTTTCTTGCCATGGCTGTTAAGCGAATCACTGCTGCTGTGAAATGAGTAACGCCATTGTTAAGTGAATCTGGCTTCCCCCATGGACTTTGCTCATCGGAAGGTCACAAAAGTGGATCAACATGACCCTGGAAACAGTGCAACTGTCATAAATAGGAATCAGTTGCCAAGCAGCCGAATTTTCATCACATGGCCATTGGGGATGATGCAACCCCAATGAGAGCCTTGGTGGCGCAGCAGACTAAGTGCTGTTAAGTGCTTACTTAAGTAGCACCAGCCACCTCCAATTACTGCAAGTTCGAATCTCACCAGGCTCAAGGTCGACTCAGCCTTCCATTCTTCCAAGGTAGGTAAAATGAGGACCTGGATTGTGGGGGCAATAAGCTGACTTTGTATAAAATATACAAAAGTATGAAGGCTATTGCTTAACGCATTGTAAGCCGCCCTGAGTCTCTGGAGAAGGGCGGCAGATAAATTGAACCAATAAATAAATAAATAAACAAACCGTCGTAAGTGTGAAAGACGGACCTCGGTGACTTTTTTTTTTCCAGTGCCGTTGTAACTTTGAACGGTCACTAAATGAGCTGCTGTAAATTGAGGACCACCTCACAGAAGTAGTCTCTCTACCTATTGTCCTGTTTTCCTGCGGCAAGTCTTCGACCCAAAGTTGAAACCGTGCCGTCAACTTGGAAGAAAGTCTCCTCACATCGTGTCTGGCATTTTTCACATTATTAATAACGCCGGTTATGGCTCCCATTCATTTTAATTAGCGATCAATTAGACAGCCTCCCAGACAGCGGGAAAACAGAGTAGACCCAGCCCCCTCAGAGAATCACTGTTTCCCACATAAATAAACGACTTTGGCTCCTTCCAAGTTTGCAAAACTTTTTTTATTTTTGCTGGAAGAACTCAAGAGGGTCAGAGAATTTAAAGAAGTGTTGGCTATCCGGAGAAAGTCCTTGTTCTCACTCTCTCTTTTTTTAGCCATCCTGTCACTCACTGGGGAGTTAGGAGGGTGGGGGTAGGGGGGGACTCTATTCTCTCTGCTTGGGGGCTTTGGCTGAGGGGGGAGATGGGGAAAACGCATCGGAGGTGGTGAACAGCTGGGGCCCATCACTTTTCATCGCGGGCCTCGGAGAGATGCGGTTGACAGAGTGATACACAGAGGCTGTCCTAGTTAATGACTTCACCATTCTCCGTCATTATTCCCATCATTAGGAAATTAAGAGGACAGAAGGTATTTACTGTAAACCTGCCGCCTCCCAAGGAGAGATAAATAGAAACGGATAAATGGGTTCTTCTGGTACGGCTCGCCTATTAACCTTCTGTTTCCCAGCGCAGACATATGCCCACCATTCTGCCATTAATAACCGGTAATTGGGAAAGCAGCAGGCAAGAAGATTACCTCTTAAGATGCTCTCGGCGCGCCCCACTAAAATTGCCCCCTTTCCCTTTCGTGGGGAAAGTGGCCGCTTTGGAGAAAAAAGGAGGAAGAGAAGGAGAAGGAGAAGGAGAAGGAGAAGGAGAAGGAGAAGACGAAGACGAAGACGAAGACGAAGACGAAGAAGGAGGAAGAGGAAGAGGAGGAAGAGGAGGGGAGGGGGAGGGGAAGGTGAGGGGGAGGGGGAAGAAGAAGAAGAGGAAGAGGAAGAGGAAGAGGAAGAGGAAGAGGAGGAGGAGGAGGAGGGGAAGAAACTTAATTTGCCTGAAATGGGATAGGGTTTCCTGCCTGAACAGAGTGTTGGACTAGAAAACCTCCAAGATCCCTTCCAATTCTGTTATTCTGTTCTGTTCTGTTCTGTTTTTTGTCTATTTTCAATTCTATTCTATTCCATTCCATTCCATTATTTTCTATTTTCTATTATTTTCTATTATTTTCTATTATTTTCTATTATTTTC
>WNWU01000159.1:570678-581591 GCA_012654045.1 Ptyas mucosa
GAAAGAAAGAAAGAGAGGGAATCAGAGAGAGAATGAGTGGGAGAGAGAGGGGAGAAGAGAGAGAGAGAAGAGAAAGAAGGAGACACAGAGAGAATCAGAGAGAGACAGAGAATGAAAGAGAAAGAGACAGAATGAAAGAGAGAAAGGCAGAATGAAAGAGAGAGAGAAAGAAAGAGAGGGAATCAGAGAGAGAATGAGTGGGAAAGAGAGGGAGAGAGAGAAAGAAAGAGAGAATGAGAGAGAAAGAGTGGGAGAGAGAGAAAGAGAGAGAGAAAGAGAGAGGAGGGAGAGTGCCTGAAGGACCCCATCCTGTCACTGGGAGTCTAGGCGCTTGAGCAAGTGGCATGCTGGATTTGTATTAGTGGCCCACGGGATTTAAAATTATGAACTTGGTGGTCCCTGAGGTTCAAAAGGTTGGGGACCCATGATCTAAATGACATTAGACATCAGATGGACATTCGAACATGGCCATAAATGAGCGTAGCTGAGACTAGTAATCCTGATTTTCAGTGGGTTCCAATTTCCCCCCCCCCCGCCCACTGCCCCGGATGTCATCATTGGTGATCTGCGCATGCGCAGAAGCTTCCTGCGCGATCCCGTTGCAAACTGGTAGTAAAGGTAAGTAGAACTCACCCCAGGTTCTCTTTAATGTGCAAAATATTTATTTTACCACTAAGTTATGACCTCCTACACTTTCTATGTAAGAAGCATATGCTTGATAATCAGAATTCCTCATATTTGTTTTCCCCCTCCTATGCAAGATTCAGGGTAGACCAGGAGTGTCCAACTTTGGCAATTTTAAGACTTGTGGATCTCAACTCCTAGAATTCCCCAGCCAGCATGGCTGGAGAAATAGAATAGAATTAGATTAGATTAGATTAGATTAGAATAGAATAGAATAGAATAGAATAGAATAGAATAGAATAGAATAGAATAGAATAGAATAGAATAGAATAGAATAGAATAGAATAGAATAGAATAACAGAGTTGGAAGGTCTTCTAGACCAACCCCCTGCCCAGGCAGGAAACCCTACACCACTTCAGACAAATGGTTACCCAACATCTTCTTAAAAATTTCCAGTATTGGGGCATTCACAACTTCTTCAGACAAGTTGTTCCACTTATTAATTGTTCTAACAGTCAGGAAATTTCTCCTTAGTTCTAAATTGCTTCTCTCCTTGATTAGTTTCCACCCATTGCTTCTTGTTCTACCTTCAGGTGCTTTGGAGAATAGCTTGACTTCCTCTTCTTTATGGCAACCCCTGAGATATTGGAACACTGCTATCATGTCTCCCCTAGTCCTTCTTTTCATCAGACTAGACATACCCAATTCCAGCAAACCGTTCTTCATATGTTTTAGCCTCCAGTCCCCTAATCATCTTTTTTGCTCTTCTCTGCACTCTTTCTAGAGTCTCAACATCTTTTTAACATCGTGGCGACCAAAACTGGGAGTTGAAGACCACAATTCTGGGACTTGAAGTCCACAAGTCTTAAAGTTGCCAAAGTTGGACACCCTTGGTGTGTACTGTAGACTGTTTAACATATTCCTGGAAGGATCTCTGTTCCTTTCTCCAAAGGCCTCAGAAATCCGCCTTGTTGGCTTGAAGTGGATTATTTAAAGTGCCAAAGAAATTAACTCCGGGCTTCAAACCCAGAATATTTTGTCAAAATCAAATTTATTTCAACGAGGGAGATTCACTCTAATGCCTGGAAAGAAACGCCGAAGAATCAATGAGGTATGAATAGCCGGAAGATGGGACAATTACCACCCTTCTGAAACAATATATTTGTAAAGTTAATTTTGCCCGAACATGAACAATCTCCTTACACTTGACTCTTTTCTATTGCCTCTTCCATGCTTGAACTCTCCTTGAACTTTGAAGATCCATCTTGAGAGGGTTGAGATGGCCCTCTCTCTTTTGCATCTGGTTATTTTAGCTCCAATTTGCAGCCCTTAAAACAGCAATTATCGTGATATACTGCCAAAGTCACCCAAAGTGGATTAGTCTCCAGAATCAGCCCATCTCTGTATAGAAGTCATGAATGGAAGGACCACAGCCATGATTTTAAACGACTTGATTAATTCTGAAACAACATTTCAGAGTCCATTAAGTACAGCAGGTGTCGGGGGTCTTGCTGTACTTCCACCCGGCATCAAATGGCTATTTCAGCCTCCCTTAAAGAACCGATATTTATTGGCCTTTCTTTTCCATAGGGGGTTTCTTTGCTCTCTTCATTCAAGTTGGCCGGCCTTTGGGGTCAATATAGACAATGCAACCTTTCTCTAAATCACACCGCTGAATTTATGTCACCCAATTATAATTTGTTCCTTTGAAAATATCCAGCAAGGCCTGAGCCAGGAAGTGGAGCCATGTTGAGAAAATCCTTCTTCGTTAGCGAGGTGGGTTTTTTTTTTTTTTTTTTTTTAACACACACACACACACACACACACAAAAAGGGAAGCGAACAACTCAGGCTAGTTCACATGTGTAGGATTTCTCCGCTCCCGATCACTGTACCACTGACAGCTGGCTGCTGAACGTGTGAACGGCGTTGTATATAATGTGAGGAGATGTGAAATAATGTGAGGAGACGTGAAAAACCTGCCTCTGATATTAGATATTATTTATTTATTTATTTCATTTTTCAATTTATATACTGCCCTTCTCCCTGAGGATTCAGGGCGGTGAATAGCCAGAATTAAAAAAAACATACAATACAAATATTAAGACAATTAAAATATATATAAATTTGGCTCCAATTTTAAAAAATAACAAACCAATTTAAAACGTCTAAAATTACTTCCTAAGCCAGCCCGGCTTGTTGGAAAAAGGAACCTGAGTGGCGTAGGAGGCTAATGCCTCCTGCTAAGGCAGCATTTAACATCCAGCTGCCTGCAATTACTGCAAGTTCAATTCTCACCAGGCTCAAGGTCGACTCAGCCTTCCATCCTTTCTAAGGTGGGTAAAATGACCCAGATTGTGGGGGCAATAAGCTGACTTTGTATAAAATAAACAAAAGTATGAAGGCTATTGCTTAACGCATTGTAAGCCGCCCTGAGTCTCCGGAGAAGGGCGGCATATAAATATAAATAAATAAATAAATAAATAAAAAAAAAGTGGGTTTTAAGGGCACGGCGGAAGGCACTGAGGTCTTGAGATCTCCTTATCTCAGGGGGCAGCTGGTTCCAGAGGGTAGGTGCCCCCACAGAGAAGGCTCTCCCCCTGGGGGTCACCAGCCTACATTGTTTGGCTGATGGCACCCTGAGGAGGCCCTCTCTGTGGGAGCGCACAGGTCGGTGGGAGGTCATTTGTGGCAGTAGGCGGTCTCGCAGATACCTAGGCCCTATGCCATGGAGCGCTTTAAAGGTGATAACCAACACCTTGAAGCACACCCGGAAGACCACCGGAAGCCAGTGCAGCTCGCACAGGAGCGGTGTTACATGGGAGCGCCATGTTGCTCCCGTCACTACCTGCGCGGCCACATTCTGGACCAGTTGGAGCCTCCGGGTGCTCCTCAAGGGGAACCCCATGTAGAGAGCATTGCAGTAGTCAAGGCGAGAGGTGACAAGGGCATGAGTGACTGTGCACAGGGAATCCCGATCAAGAAAGGGCCGCAACTGGCGAATCAGGCGAACCTGACAAAAGGTCCCCCTGGTCACAGCCGTCAGATGACCAATCTCCCAACTTGGACCAATCTCCCAACTTGTCCACGATTATATAAATCCACGTGTCTAAATCTTGTAGTTGTGAATGTGTACGAGTGAACTGAAGTTTTGGAACTTCAAAGCGGTTGAAAGGATCTTAGAGAGATTATTTTCCAAAATTTTAATTAGAGAAGAATAGGGAGGTCAGGCCCCAAACCAAGAATGACATGTGGCGATTCTTCCAAGCCGAGTTTTTCATTGTTTCACACCTATAGACAGAATCTTGCCAGACTGAAAACTCGACTACCTACACCAGGGGTGTCAAACTCACATTGTCATGGCGGCACCATGTGACGTATCAGGACTTTCCCCCCTTTTGTTAAACCGGGTGTGGGTGTGGCCAGTGCATGACGCATCCAGCCCACGGGCCGGGAGTTTGACAGCCCTGATCTACACCTACAATATGCTTTCTCTCACAAATGGTATCTGGGCTGAGTTGCCTCTTACTCCTCTGGAATGCACCCTCTCCCTTCTGGGTTACAGGTAGTCCTCGACGTATGACTACAATTGAATTTGCAACATATTTCTGTTGCTAAGTGAGACATTTGTTTAGCGAGCTTTGTTCCGTTTTGTGACTTTTCTTGCCACAGTGGTTAAGTGAATCATTGCAGTTGTTAAGTTAGTAAGACGGTTGTTAAGTGAATCTGGCTTCCCCATTGACTTTGCAAAAGGTGATCCCATGACCCCGAGATAATGCCACCGTCATAAATATGAACCAATTGCCAAGCATTTGAATGTTGATGGTCGTAAAAGGAAAACGGTCGTAAGTCACTTTTCTCAGTGCCATTGTAATTTTGAACAGACATTAAATGAACTGTTGTAAGTCAAGGATTACCCCCCTCTCTCCCCCCTCTTGAGATAGATAGATAGATAAATAGATAGATAGATAGATAGATATAGATATAGATATAGATATAGATATACAGTAGTTATGTGTGTGTTTATACACATATGCAGACAGACAGACAGACAGACACACTATATATATACACAACATATATATGTAGTATACTGTATACATGGAATATACATACACACATACACACACACTTATTCCAGGGATAGGTTCTACTTATCACTCTTACTGGTTCGCAACGGGAGCGCGCACAGAAGTTTCTGTGCAGGCACAGATCATTCATGATGACATCTGGGTGAGCGGGCGGAGCCTCCCGCTGCCATTACTACTGGTTCGCAAGAACCGGACCGAACCGGGAACTGCCTTGTTTTTAATTCTTTCTTTATTTACACATTTTAACATGACCTGGAGATGGTTGATTAAAAAAATAAAAACAAATAAACAGGACCTATTTCTGTACGTGGGTCCTGAGTGAGAGTCCTAATGGTACAGAGAGCGTCTAACATTCGGTATATCATCAAGGTATCCAGAATTCGATAGGTTGCCAGGCTTACAAGCAATAGATATTGTCCTTGGCAATGAACTGTTCTCATATGGAGATCTTTAGACCTGATAGGTAGCTGTCCTCTAAGAATCAGTCGGTGCTCATTAACGTTGATTTGGTAGTTCTGTTTTGATTTAGCTGAAAAAAAATCCAGGTGACCATAGATAACAGTGGGTGACAGTTTGGTGTAGTGGCGAAAGACATCAGAGTAGGAACTGGGAGAGGGTGAGTTCTAGACCTAACTTATGTCCAAAGCCAGCTGGGTCCCTTTCTCAGTCGTGGGAAGAAGGCAAGGGCAAAACATTTCTGAAAATGTTGCCAAGATCCTTGGTATGGATTGATCCATGCTGGCACCAGGAGTCCAGAATGAATTGAAATAAGTAAATAAAGGTAACAACCAACAGATGTTTGCAGCCCGGATTTGGGGGCCATAATTATAGGTCTAAATAATAATAATAAAAATGTTTAGAGCAGGGGTGTCAAACTCACTGTGTCATGTTGTCGTCATGTGACGTATCATGACTTTTTTGCCCTTCGCTAAAATGGGGGTGGGTGTGGCCAGCACGTGATGCATCTGGCCTGTGGGCCGCAAGTTTGACACTGCTGGTTTAGAGGGTCCTTGGGACTAATTCTGCCTTGAGTTATGTAAAAGTAAAGGAGTCCCTACGGATTTTACCCCACTAATGGTTGCCGATTATAGGGGGCGGCGCTCCGTTTCAAGGCCATTGGGCCAGAGCTGTCCTGAAGACATTTCTGGGGTCATGTGGCCAGCATGACGTCACGGAGCGCTATTACTTTCCCATCGAAATGGTACCTATTTATCTACTTGCGTTTGCATGCTTTCGAACTGCTAGGTTGGCAGGAGCTGGAGCGAGGATGGGAACTCACCCAATCCCATGGCGTTTGAACCCAGGCTGCCTTAAGTTATGTGTTGGGTTTTAATTCATTTTGTGTTGAAGGTATGACCATCGACCCAAAGGAATAGAACTGTCTACATGAAGGGAGTAAAAAAATAAAATAAAATAAAGATGGCAGTTGCAACTGTGCAGCTTGTTGTGACTCAGACTCAAGTAGGTAGTAGTCGACGCAAACAGTTCCAAAACAAACAGACTTTATTAGAACAGCTGAGAATTAGCTCATTCTCACCGTAGTCCAAACTAAATCAAAACAAACTCTTCATAACACAAATTCTTCAGTCTAATCACCAACCTTGGTATAATTAGGCAAACTGCCAAAGGCTTCTCTTGGCAAAAGTTCAGAAACAGAAGACGCCGACCAGAGATAAGTGCAGCAAGACAAGAACAAGTCTATCAACGTTGTTTTCCAACAAAGAGCCCAAGAACCGTTGTCCTCTTTGCTGTAGCTGCTCTTGCCTTCTGGCAGCTCTTCTCATACATGCACTAGGAACAGACTCCTCCTGTTCCTCTGCATCTCTACTGTCAGCCTCTGGAGGCTCCAGAATCCGCACATCACCCCCCGATGGCCCTGGCCCCATCTCTGCCTCTGACGCAGAGCCCTCATCTGGGCCTTCCCCAGCCTCCAGGACTGGCCCACGTTCTTCCTCAGCCTCATCACTGTCCGACTCCGCTGTCAGCTCCGCAGGCTGCTGGCGGACCACAACACAGCCAAAGCTCGGCCCCTTCTATGCATTGTGACATGTGCAAAAATCACAGGACTTTGATTATGTGATTGTGGCTGTTATCTTTACTGGTGGCTGCACCCCTGTATAGGAAGTGACTTCTTCAGATAAAAATGGTCTCTGTTACAGTATATGAAGCCAGACTGTGACTGAATGCTCAACAGTAGGACCGGCGGTTTGGAGATACTCAATCTACTTTATACTGGTGGTTGTTGGGCAGGAGAAAAACTAATAGAACATAGGACGACAGAGTTGGAAGGGACCTTGGAGGTCTTCTAGTCTGTTTTGACCCAGCTCCCCGAACACGACAAACCCTCTCTAGTTAAATCAATGATTCCTTTATTAGGAGTGCCAGCAGCCCCGGCAAAAAGTTTCTCTTTCATCGCAAGCTTACAAGTCTGTCTGGCAGGAAGATGAATAGTTGTCTGCCACATCTATTCATCTCTGCCCCCTGCCTTTTATCCCCAGCGCTAGGGTGGGGCTAGGATCCAGTCCCAAGGATCGACTCACAGATTTCCACTGCTCTCCTCTCCTCTGCTTTCTGCGCATTTGCATGTCAGGCACTGGACCCATCTGTTCCTCCTCTTCCTCATCAGCCACCTCCAGGTCTGGGGGCTGTTGACTCTCCATCTGAGGGCTGACGGACGGCCCAGGCTCCGCTTCTGTCTTTCTCTCTGACAGTTCCATTCCCGCTTCCCCCTCGGAGCTTTCAGGTTGCTTTGATGCTGACCTCGACTTCCATGCCTCTTCCTCATCTGATTTGGTTGCTGGAGGGACCAACAGGCCACAACATAGTCCAACCCCCCTCTATTCAAGCAGGACACCCCAGGGGTGAAATGCTCCCGGTTCGGACCGGATCACCCGGTCCGGTAGCGATGGCGGCGGGTGCTTCGGAGAACCGGTAGCAAAAATCCCTCCCTCCCCCCGCCCAGCTGAGCCGCAGGATCATCAGAGGCTTAAAAAAAAAAACTTTTAAAAGCATTTTTTCTACAACCTCTTCCGATGAAAAAATGCTTTTAAAAGTAAAAAAAAAAAGCCTCTGCTGATCGCGCGGCTCAGCTGGGATCGTCAGAGGCTTTTCAAAGCATTTTTTTCTGCAACCTCTTGGCTGAAGAGGTGGTAAAAAAAAAATGCTTTGAAAAGTCTCTGACCATCCCAGCTGAGTTTCCTGATCGGCAGAGAGGTATTTTGCAATGCTCTCTACATGGGGCTCCCCTTGAAGAGCACTCGGAGGCTCCAACTGGTCCAGAATGTGGCCGCATGGGTGGTTATGGGTGCAACCCGTTGTGCCCACGTGACACCCCTCCTGCGCGAGCTGCACTGGCTCCCAGTGGTCTTCTGGGTATGATTCAAGGTGTTCGTTACCACCTTTAAAGCGCTCCAGGGCATAGGACCCAGGTACCTTCAAGACCGACTTCTGCCACCAATAGCCTCCCAGTTCGCTCCCACAGAGAGGGTCTCCTCAGGGTGCCATCGGCCAAGTTATGCCGGCTGGCGACACCCAGGGGGAGGGCCTTCTCTGTGGGAGCCCCAGCCCTGTGGAATGAACTGCCCCCGGAAATGCGTAAGATCTCCGACCTCCGGGTATTTCACTGTGCCCTTAAGACCCTGTTGTTCCGCCAGGCCGGGCTATCAATGTAATAATTTTAAATCGGGTGTTTTAATTTTTTTGGGATCTTAAACTGAGCCGAAATTATTTAATAATTTTAATGATTTTAATTGATGTTTTGTCTTGTGCTTTTAATAGGCTGTACACCGCGTCCTGAGTCCTTCGGGAGAAGGGCGGTATAGAAATAAAATAATAATAATAATAATAATAATAATATATAATAAATAATATTATATAATAATAATATATAATAAAATAATAATAATTATTATTATTTTTAAAAGCCTCTCTGACGATCCCAGCTGAGTTTCCTGATCAGCAGAGGCTTTTCAAAGCATTAGAAAAAATGCTTTGAAAAGTTAAAAAAAAAAAGTTGGCCACGCCCACCCAGTCACATTACCCGCCCCCCAAGCCACGCCCACAGAACTGGTAGTAACAAATTTTTACATTTCACCCCTGGGACACCCTATACCCATGATGGCGAACCTATGGCACGCGTGCCACAGGTGGCACGCGGAGTCATATCTGTGGGCACGCGAGTGTTGCCCTAGCTCAGCTCCAGCGTGCATGCGTATGCCAACCAGCTGATTTTCGGGCCTTTCGGGCCTACCATAAATTGGGAAATGGGCCGTTTCTGGCCTCCGGTGGGGTGGAGAAGCCCGTTTTTGTCCTCCCCAGGCTCCTAGAAAGCCTCTGGAGCCTGGGGAGGGCAAAAAACAGGCCTTGGTGGACCCATCATGGGCCAAAAGCTGGGAGGGGGGCGGGGGATCATGTGTGCATGCATGGGGGGGCGGGGCACATTGAATAATGGGTGTCGGCGCACGCGCGCTCAACCCCCCTGCATTCCCCCCCGCTTTTGGCACGCGATGGCAAAAAGGTTAGCTATCACTGCCCTATACCCATGATGGCGAACCTATGGCACGGGTGCCACAGGTGGCACGCGGAGCCATATCGGTGGGCACGCGAGCTCAGCTCCAGCATGCATGCATGTGCCAGCCAGCTGATTTTCGGGCCTTCTGGGCCCACCAGAAGTCAGGAAATACACTGTTTCCGGCCTCTGGAGGGGGTGAGGAAGGCCATTTTTGCCCTCCCCAGGCTCCTATAAAGGCTCTGGAGCCTGGGGAGAGCAAAAAATGGGCCTACCAGGCCCACCATTCCATCGCGTGCCAAAAGCGGGGGGAGCACGGGGGGGCAGGGCGCATAGAATTATGGATGTGGGCACATGTGCGTGTGACCCCACCATGCTCCTCCTGTTTTTGGCACGCGATGGCAAAAAGGTTAGCTATCACTGCCCTATACCATTTCAGACAAATGGCTGTCCAGTCTCTTCTTGAAAGCCTCCAGTGATGAAACCCTCACAAGCTCTGAAAGCAAGCCATCACACTGGTTGATTGTTCTCTCCGTTAATGAGAACAAGAGAGCAGTACATGAAGTGTTTTGAGCTCCTAAATGGAAATCAAGATACGATTCCTGTAGCCAACCAACCAAATACAAATTGGAAATCTGCACAGAGCATAGGGTAATTCCATTTTTATGGTTCTGTGTATGTGTTTATCCTTTGCTCTCTAAAAATGTCATACGTTTTTGGGTTGCCAGCAGCCGTCTTTTGTCGCTCTTGCCAGTTGGAGCAATGCTTTAGCAGAGTTAACATCCTGCCTGTTAAAAGTAGCAGAGAAGCTCTTGAAAGTATCCCAAATTCCAGATAGCAATTTGGATGTTACTAGCTGACAATAATAATAATAAAAAACAAAGCACATTCAGGTGAACGGTGGCGTTTTGGTCAGCAGCGACATCCTGGAGAAGAAATAATGAGAACCCAATGGTGGTCACTGATGATGAATGATGAATGATCATTGTTCTCTGTGGGTGACCTGATCAGTTCCATCAATGTTGTCTCTCTTGGAAGCTAAAAATGAATTCCAGGCAACTTAAAATGTCAGATTGTCCATCAGATACGGTAGCTTGAAAAAGAAGGAAAGAGAAGGAAATGGAGAAGGAGATGGAGACAGAGAAGGAGACGGAGACGGAGAAGGAGAAGGAGACGGAGAAGGAGAAGGAGAAGGAGAAGGAGAAGGAGAAGGAGAAGGAGAAGGAGAAGGAGACGGAGACGGAGAAGGAGAAGGAGAAGGAGATGGAGAAGGAGATGGAGAAGGAGAAGGAGAAGGAGAAGGAGAAAGAGAAAGAAAGAGAAGGAGAAGGAGAAGGAGACGGAGACGGAGACGGAGAAGGAGACGGAGATGGAGAGGGAAATGGAGAAGGAGAAAGAAGGAGAAAGAAGGAGAAAGAGAAGGAGAAAGAGAAGGAGACAGAGAGGGACAAGGAGAAGGAGACGGAGATGGAGACAGAGATGGAGAAAGAGAAGGAGATAGAGACAGACAAGGAGAAGGAGACGGAGACGGAGATGGAGACAGAGTTGGAGACAGAGATGGAAAAGGAGACAGAGAGGGACAAGGAGATGGAGACGGAGACAGAGACAGAGACGGAGATGGAGACGGAGACGGAGACGGAGACGGAGCTGGAGCTGGAGCTGGAGCTGGAGCTGGAGCTGGAGCTGGAGCT